>JAZKJV010006434.1:147500-257101 GCA_037367405.1 Ottelia alismoides
TTCTTCCTACCCAAGAAACGGCCACACCGCCAAACATGAACATGTAACTCGATGTGGATTTTCTATCATCCACACCCCGTCTGAAATCGACATCGGAGTATCCTACCACTTCAAGCGATTCTGCTTGATACACAAGCTTCATATGTACTGTCCCTTTCAGATATCGAAGAATCTTCTTTATAACTTCCCAATGTGCTGGACGAGGATTACTTTTATAAATACTGACTAATCTTACTGGATAAATTAAATCAGGTCGAGTACACATCATTGCATATATTAAACTTTCCACCGCTTGTGTGTATGGTACATTTAAAGGTTTCTGCCCCTTTCCGGGACATTGACTCTTACTGAGTTTTTTTCCCATCACAAGTGGTGTTAGAGATGGAGCGTTGTTATGCATTCCAAATCTCCTCAATACAATATGCAGATATCTTTCTTGACTAAGGCTCAATGTCCTTGAGTCCCTGTCTCTTGTTATTTGAATTCCAAGAATATAGGATGCTTCTCCAATGTCCTTCATATCAAATTCATTGCTCAATTTTTGTTTGATTTCATTGAGCATTTGTATGTCATTACTTGCAAGCAGAATATCATCACCATATAATGACATGATTGCAAACTTGCTCCCACTCTTCATGACATGCACACAGTTATCTAATTTATTTAAAACAAATTCAAATTGGATAACTTTTCTCATGAAATTTGAGATACCATTGTCGTGAATACTGTTTCAAGCTATATAATGACTTTATTAATTTCTAAACGTTTTTCTCCTGACCTTCAACCTGAGAACCATCAGGTTGTCGCATATAAAATTCTTCCTTTGATTCTCCATTAAGGAAGGCCGTCTTCACATCCATTTGAAATAATTCCAAATCTATATATGCGACTATGGCTAAGATCATACGGATGGATTCAAACTTAACCACTGGAGAGCAGGTTTCCTAGAAATCTATTACAGCTTACTGAGTATAGCTCTTAGCAACTAATATGGCTTTGTATTTGTCAACAATACCGTCAACTCGGTACTTTTTCTTAAATATCCACTTACATCCTATGGATTGCCTACCTTCTGGCAAATCAGATAACTCCCATACATTCTTTTGTTCGATAGAGTCCAACTTGTCCCTCATGGCGGTCGACCATGATTCTGACTTAGACGAAGCCATAGCTTCATCAAAGGATATGAGATTTGTACAATCCGCGACATCTTCATCCACAGTGTAACACGACGCTCGCATTCATAGAAATGATAATCTGCCATCCATGCAGGTTGTGTTCTGGGTCTCTTATTGTCGATTATACTCGTGGGTTGTGTGAGTCCACCCACTTCTTCTAAAGGATCATCATGTTCTATAGGTTCGTGCTCTATATTAGGATGATCGATATCATCTCCAAGTTCTTATCTAATGCTCAAGTCGTCTTCATTGTCATGTAGGACAATCAGAGGATCTGATTCCTCTACTTCATGCTCCTTTTCTTGATGATTTTCAAGAAAAGTTGCATCACAACTTTCGATTAGACCTTTAGTTTCATGAAAGAACCTATATCCCTTAGAACGTTCATTATATCTAATAAACTTGTACTTTAATGTCCTGAAGTCTAACTTGTCCCTAAGATGACTCGGTACCAGAATATGTGCAACACATCCCTATTTTTGGAGATGGCCTAACTCGGACTTTCTGCCATTCCATATTTCATATAACGTTGATTCTACGGACTTGGTGGGAATCCTTTTCTGTATATAGTTTGCGGTCAACACTGCCTCTCCCTAGAATTTCTTGGAGTGTCCTGAGTGTGAAAGCATACACCTTACTACAATAATCAAGCTTCGATGCTTTCTTTCTGCTACACCATTTTGCTGTGGTGTATAGGGCATTGTAGTCTGCCTACGAATGCCTGTCCGAATGCAGTAATTCTCAAACTCCTTTAAGGTATATTCCCCACCTCTATCTGTCTTAAGGGTCTTGATTGGTTTTCCCAATCTTGTCTCCGCTTTCGCCTTATATGTCTTAAATTTTTCAAGTACTTTCGATTTTCTTCCTAAGAGATAGACATAGGAGAACTTTGAGTAATCATCAATGAATGTTATAAAGTATTCCTTATTTCTATGTGTGCTGACACTCAGTGGTCCACATATGTCCAAATGGATTAAACCTAGTAACTATATTGACCGAATTCCGATTGAGAAAGGTCTTCTTGCCATTTTACCGTCCAGGAAGTGTTCGTAGGGCAATGTTCTTGCACCCATGATCTTAAGCAAGAGATTTGCCTTCATCATTTGATCCATCTTAGAATTTACTGGGTGACCCAGTCTCATGTGGCATAAATCATAGTCAGATAAACAATACAAGGAATACTCAGAAGAGACATTCATTGATTCACTAGAGTTAATTACAGAAAGACATGATAGGTCATGCTTGGGCACAAACTTTCCCATCGCATAGAGCTTTTTATTCTTGCTTATATATACACGTTTATTATAAAATCGGGCTTCGAAATCTTCTTGAGCAGTATTGGAACAGAGACCAGGTTCTGACGTATCTCTGGGGCATATAGTACATCACTAAGTACCATAATGCTATCCTCCACGTCAAGTCTGTATGTCCCAACACCTTCTGCATCCAGGTAGGTGTTGTTCCCCATTAAGATCCTTTGTTCTCCTTTGCTGAACTCCTTGTAGTCCACCAGGCCCTCCTTCGTCTTCGCGATATGTCTGGTTGCTCCAGAGTCGATCCACCATCCGTCACTATCCGTGATGACAGAGTTGCATTCTACGACATCCGTGAACTCTATTTTCTTCTTGCCTTTATTTTCAGGCAATTTAGAATTTCCTGACTTCTTCTTGTTGGGGCAATTGACCTTTAAGTGGCCTTATTTGCCGCAACCGTAGCATGAGCCACGTGGGTATTTCCCACTCTTTCCCTTGAATTTCTCCTTGGAGGGGCCTAATCTTTTATTTGTGTGTATCACATTAGCTTCTTCTTCCTCTTCCTCAACCTAAAAGATCTCGACTTTCGATCTTTGCTTTGAAAGGTCTTGTTCAATCGTCAGCTGTGCATGTAGGTCCGTCACACTCTTTATATTACCGTTCATCCTCAAGGATGTAGCAACCATGTTGAATGATGATAGGAGACTTCCTAAAATGGTGGCTATCTGCATCCTTTTCAGAATTGCACATTCAGCAGCCGCCAGATCTTTGACCATCACGATCATCTTGTTCACGTGCTCGAGGACGCTTTCCGATTCCTTCATTCTACACGAGTTGTACTTGTGTAGAAGAAGTTGAATGCTCACTTCCGATTTGGAGTGATATTTCTCCTTAACCACAGTCAAGAGCTCATATGCTGATTTATAGGTCTCGAAGTCCCGAATCAGATTCAATTTCATATGGGCCAGCATAAAACTTTTAGCCACATTATCTGTTTTCTCTCACTGTTCGCGGGACCTAATTTCTTCCACAGTTAGATTCTCAGATAATGTAGGTCCATGTTTGTCTATTATGGAGTGTATGCTATCGTGTAGCAAGGCAAAGTAGATCTTTCTACTCCACAATTCATAATTAGTATCGTTAAGGTACTCTATTTTTCCTACCTCAGTGGCAATTGTCATGCTTGCAATTTTAATTTTGGATCTAATAAAATAAATATAGAAGTTGTATGAGATTCACAAGAGTAAGTAAAAAAGTTTTTTTTGTTGAGTTAAAAAAACTAAGCAACAAGGTTCCTATTAAGCTTTTATTCAAATTTGATTAGTATCCTATTTTAGTTAAACAACAAGATTTTATAGAAACTGTAATGAGATTCAACCAAAAAAGTGAAAAAATTTGCGAATCCAATTTTGAAGTATTTTTTATCTTAATAATTTAATCACTAATGAAAAGATAATTTTTTTATAACGAATATGGATATGTGAACACTTCAAAAAATAGTATTAATTAATCAATATCTTCTTAACCAATTAATCAGCAATACAAGTTAATATCAATCCTCTATCAACATTGAAGTAAAAAAATTTACTGTATTCATAAAAAACTTTATTTATTGTCAACCATTAAAAAAACTTTTGTAAGTTTATTAAAATACTATCTCAAAAAAAATGATAAAAAATTGTAATTTTATTTAAAGGGTCAATTATTAAAAAAATGAGCATTCACGGAAACTAAGAGGACTTTTTTTTAAAAAAAAACGGACAGTCACGGAAACTTGAACTAAAGGAGGAAAGGGTAAAAAAACTTTAACAAAAAAAGAGTTTAACAATTTTTAATTTAATGATTAAAAAAATTCTAGAACTTAGATGCTTTTAGTTTATATTAGATATAAACAACGAGATGTGCACCAACTTTCAGTACCAAAAAAATAAAAAATATCAATGAGATGAGCCTCAACGGAGACGCACTACAAGGAAGATAAGTTGTGGCTACGGAACTATGCCCATGGATATAGGGTTTGTGGCCACAGAATTAGGCTCTGGCCACGACATGTCGTGGCTAGTAGCCGTAGCTACAAGTCTCGTCGCGAGAGTTCTCTAGCCACGAATATGTCGTGGCCACTACAAGTGACCACAGAACTTATCGTGGCCACAACTCTTATATGAAGACTTTGACCACGGATTGTGGCTACGAGAAATTAGTGGTTACGGAATTATCGTGGCCACAAGTTTCCATAGCCACATTCTGTGCCCACAACTCATTTTTCTTCTAGTGATGGTATAAAAAACTCTGACTTCTTTACAGAGATCTGACTCTTTGTTTATTAAAAAAAATATGCGTACTATGTGACAAAAAAAGTTACCACTTTTCTGGGACCCTCTTTTAGGGTTCGGGAGAATGGGAGGCCTCGAGTGGTGCCTTTTTGGAGCGTCGCCGACGTTCACGATGTCGATCAGGGAGAGGTCCGTCGGAGGCTGGTGCGGCCAAGGAGCGAGGGCGAATAACAGTGACGTCGTGACGATTAAAGCTCTGATACCAGTTATGGAGATGTCGTCCATGTACACCTTTATTTCTCATGCGAGAGAGAAGCGGGAGAGAGAGAGGACGTGATAGAGAGAGGGATGGGAGGGGGCTCCAGAACTCGAGGCTTTGCTTGGATGATTTCTCCTCCGTCGGGAGGTTTATTTATATGATGCGAGCCCCTCGAGCCGCCCGCCCCCACCTTTCCCGCATCCCCACGACGTTCTTCCGTCGGATCCGATCTTCCCGAAACGGCCGGCCGTGAAACGGCCAGGGTATGATTGTTGATCACTTAAGGTCATGAACGGAATCATTCAAACAACCCCTACCACCTTCTCCCACCTAATTACCCAATCACCACTGTTGCACCATCCTCGTTCACCAATATCAGTGGTACAATCACTATAAATACCACCATCTCTTCCGACATCACCATCATCCAAGCACCACCACTAACTCCACAATCGTCAACCCCGCTTAGGGGTGTTCAAAATACCTGGGTTGGACCGGGTACCCATACCGATCCGAACATGTTGACCTTAAAGTAATGGATACCCGTTTGAGGATATCCGGATCAGGTACCTGTTAAATTTGACCCATCGACCATGTTTGCTCCGTTGCTTGACCATGCAGGTACCCGATTGATCCAATAGATATTGAGTTACCACGTCCTTTTTACTCTCTTGTTCGTCTCCAGAGCCTTTTTGTTGGATCATAATTTAACAAATATAATGATATCCAATTCTAATATTTTCAATTCTTGATTTCCAGCCCCCATTATTTGCCGATCATGATTTAACAAATACAATGATGATCCAATTCCAAAATTATGAAATCCCCGTGTTTCAAGTTTCAACGTCTGGATAAATACTTGTACTTTGAATTCATAATTATGAAGCGATATAAATTAATTCACTGAAAATTATAAAAGGGAGCAAGCTGTGAATACAATAAAATTATTTTTTAATTTAGAGATATTAATTGCAGTCATAGGTGCATTCCTTATCCGACCTACTATTCTATCTATTTTACAGATTTTCACATCAATATCCATATCCATGTTAAAATAGACATGAAATCGATCTTACTTTAACCTAGATACCTATTTTCATATCTACATATAATTTAATTTTAACTATATCTAACACAATTTCATACTATCTTACTTTAACCTAGATACCTATTTGCGTGTGATGGAAAAAAGATAGTAATCTAGTAATGTTTGTTAGTCTGTTTTCGATTAGAAGTTAATCAACTGCGATAAAAATAAAACAAAGGAATCTTAGTTGCAAGAGCTAGTCTGGGAAATGGATGCACGTCTGACGATGGTATCGTGAAGTCAGATTCTGTCGCTCCTATGCACGAGCTTGATGGTGACATGGCTCCCACATTCAATCACCCCCAGCTGGCTGCTGTCTCCCGATGCTAGCAAGAGAATAATGTTGAATGTCCATTGACCAAGAGAATCATCGTCGTAGAGAAAAATACAAAGTAAAATTACGACACTACGAATTCACAATAAGCGCACAAGTGGTGAAAGGTAGATGGAGGTGGAGAACTGGAAGAATATTGTTGCTTCCTATTATGCAAACATGCTTGAGGGTACAACCCTTTATATAAATGGACTACCAATTAATATGGAGCCCAAATGAGCTGTTTTTCCCCTCCAAAACATTAAGGGATGAACGAGTTCCCATAGTATCGTTGATCGCACCCAACATTACTGAGGAGACTCGTTTAATGCCCAAACAACTATCTAAATGATCAATAAATTTGGATGTAAAAGAGGGAAGATGATTGTTCAACTGTCTTTAATGGATCTCATTTCTGAGATTATAAATGGCTTATAAACATGTGCTCAATTGGGAATTGCGTCGACTTAAAACAAATCTCATCTGAAATAAAATTATTCAAAAATAAATTTGCACGCACGTTACAGACATAGGCCGAGCATGGCGAGGTGCACGCGCACACGTGTTAGATGCACACATGCTCAATGGTCTTAAATTCACATGTCCCAGGGAAGCCCACATGGGTTTGGGGAACTCTCACACTTATAACCTCATTGTCTTATTTTAACCACATTTTGGGACCAAGCCCACATGCTCAATGGTTTTAACCTCACTCTAAACCCATTATACACTATGATTCCAAACTTAGTAGGGGCAACTTTCAATTGGATGTTTATAATAGCTCTACTTTTAACCACATTTTGGATGTTTGTTGTATTTGATCCACGGGTATTCGCAGGGTATCCATTCAAACCATCGGGTACCCATTAGAATCGGATACCTGTAAGAACGGGTCGGATTGACCGTTGACCCTACTATGATGAGTCGGACCGGGTCATAATCGAACAGAGCAGGTACCTACCATATGAACACTCCTAGTCCCACGACCAACTTCGTGTATCACCTGAGCATCGCACCGTCACTCTCCATCGCATCACCGCCCCAGCTCCGCAGCGTCGTCAAGCATCATCTTCTCTCCCCATCGTTGTACTCACTAGAACAAAATGAGAGGTGGGTTCCTCATTTTATGAGGATTTTCAAAACTTTCTAAAATTTTGAAAATCGCGGGCAGGAGATCACGTTGGATGGCAAGTGGTATTCTGCGTGCGACGATAGAGAGAATGTAGACGTGCGCAATGTTGGATTTATGTAGATTTTTGAGTACTTTGTATGTGTGTATCTCTTACCTCATCAACCAATTGCGGCTTCTGTCCGATGGGCATACTAGTTGTTTATGAAGTGACACGTGGTGGGATCGGAAAGGGATCGTGATGGAAATGGCTGCGAAGGTCAACACCTTACATGTTCTTCCTTTGTCTTGAACCCCATTTGTCAAAGATAGGAACCTTACAAGCAATATCACGACGATCGGTGCTCTCTCTTTCCATCTGTTGGGTTCGTGGAAAGAAAGGGCACTCACACTATCTATGACTTAATCGTCAAAGAAACACGTCCGTTAATCCTCCATTTTTTCCAATACTAGTGTTTTTGCCGGTGCTTCCCTGCGGTTTACGAAAAGAACATTCATTTGCAATGTACATAAATAGTAAGTAACACAAATTGTTATTATTTTCTTATTATTTAACATATTATTGAAGAAATGTCCAAAGGAAAAACTATACCAAGGAAACACACATAACAACTCTACTATGCAATAAGGCAAAAATTAACGAATTGCTCAACTACTTATTAATTTACCATCGCTCGAAAAAATCTGGAGTACATATTGAAATTATGGTAAACTTTCAAAAAAAATATTATGGAAATTGCTCGTTTATAATTATCTTCTGGTGGAAGATTTTGTAATAAATAAAACAAACATCTTATATTTATCTTATCATGAAGCTATGATTCTACATCTATTAAATAAGTTAAGATTGGAAAGCATTCAATCTTTTGTAATATTTATATATCATAACAAAATAATACGGTCTTTCAAAATAATAATATGAAAACTATTCTAAAATAGACTCATCATGTTGCAAATAATATAAAGGAAGATAATAGTATCATTGTGTAATTTTGTATATGTGATAAAAAATATGATCTTCGAAAATAATATTATAGAAAATATTTTAAAGAGAAAATATAGATGAAATTGCAGGATATTGAATTTTTAGAATGTGCAATAACTATGTTAATTTCACCCCATTCGCAGAGCCAATCTTATTGATGAACATAAAAACAATCCAACTTTCATATAAAAAATCGGATACGCCGATGGGATGAATATGTGGAATTACAGTGTTTCATTTATACGACTAATAAAGGTAAACAAATATGCAGTTTTTTTTAACATAAAATTTATTTATTTTTATTAAATATAAAAATGTTGTATTTTTTTCTTAGATAAGAAATCCAAATTTCCTTTTTTGTAGCAAAATAACAAATACTTGAGTTTGTTACATTGAAAAAATAATACACTCGTTGTTTTCTTAAACATCTATTGCATTTATTTTTCAAAATTAATTTAATATTATTAATTATAAAAAATATCTAAGAATATAATTTCACTAAAAATGTTATAGATAAAATATAAACTAATGATTTTAATATCTGTCTATGAACCATCTAAATGTAAAAAAAATATTTTCAAATTGAAATTTAGAGCAGTATTCAAATATAATTTTGATTACAAATACACATACATCATGAATATACTTACTTCCCGATATAGTTCAAAATAAAAAGTGGGGAATTTAATGCATTTATATTTGTATAAATACATTTCACAAAGCGATTAGAAATCTATTGGTTTATATGTGGAAGTTAATGCATATATATTTTGTAAAAAATGCACTTTTTACCTACTTGTGTATCTTGTATGTGGATATTTGTTCATTGGGCTTGCAAAAATATTTTGAAAATCATGATGCAATGAACATATAAGAACACATGTTTAGTACAATACAAATACAACTTATAAAGATAGAAAAATAACTTGATTTGATAACTAAAAAACACACTTAATGAAGAAAGGAAACCAATGAAAATATACACATATTACAATGAATATTTATAGGGATGTACCTATAATTACCATGAGATTTATCCAAAATGGACTGCTGACACTATTATGCAGATAGATAATTGTTGAAAGCACATCAGTTTAATAAAATGAAGTAACTGGAAATAGAGGCAGTACACCAACCTTAAACTGAAATCAGACCATGTTGTAACATACCAATGACAGTCAACAAAAATATAGTATCGTGTTCATGAAAGCATGGTAATTTATGAGTAAACACTACGCTCATGAAAATTTAACATCTAAATTTCTCATACATGTTGATTATATTCAGTGCCGTCCCTGACATTTCATGGACCCTAGGCAAAAGAGAAGAAAAGGACCCCTATAAAAATAATTTAATTTTTTAATTTGTAAATTTCTTATAAATAAAGTTCTTTAAATTTTAAAAAGAACTATGTATGTTTATGATCAACAAGCATCAAACAACAAGTAATGAATTAAATTACATAAAAAATAATTTCTACAATCGAAATAGACATCTATGATTATAATGCAACTCAAGGAACGGAAATACAAACAAAAGCTATGGGAAATAGCTAGCAAAAAAAATGTACGACCTTGTTTTTTAAAGTTAGGATTCTTGATAACGTTCAAGCATAGAAGCACATATATCTATTGACTACAATAATAAAAATATTTAAAAATTAAGAGTTTCACCGGATCATACACCGATTATACACCGATTATCTGGTCTTCTGGAGAAGAGGAAAGATGCAGGTTCATCTTCCGCTTTGAGCAATCGTGGTTGTTGGAAGAAGGTTTCAAAGAGATGGTGGGGGAGCTATGGAGAAGTTGGAATCCAGAGGGCTCGGCGGTCTCCCGGTTTGCTGCTAAATTGGGTTTGCTCAAAACGTTCCTAAAGGAGTATGGAAGAGAGTTGAAAGTAAAGAGGAGGGAAAAGCGAGGTTTAGCACAAGAGAAAGTTGTTCAGTTGGACGACCTTGATGACCTGAGGGGACTAGGGCAGGACGAGATAGAGGAGAGGTCCAAGTTTTTGGAAGAGATTCTGGTTGAAGACCGAAAAGAGGAGATAGAGTGGAGACAGAAGTCTAGGCAGAAATGGTTGAGAGATGGCGATGCGAATACTAGATTCTTCCACACTGTTGCCTCAGGGAGAAGGAGGAGGAATCACATTCGTGAAGTTGTGGTGGGGGGCAGAGGTTCTCTGGGGAAGCACAGATTGGCAATGCACTTAGAGGACATTACGTGGAGCTCTCTCGGAGGAGAGCAGGGGAGGGTTGGGGGTGGCTGGGAAGGGGGGTGAAGACATTGTCACCAGAAATGGCGGAAGGGTTGGAGACTACCTTTTCAGAAAGCGAGGTGAAGAAGGCGATTTGGGGTCTGAATGCTGATGGGGCTCCGGGTCCCGATGGGTTCCCTATCTTTTTCTACAGAGAGTTCTGGGATCTTCTAAAAGGAGAGATAATGGAAGTGTTGGAAGAATTCAGGGAAGGAAACAGGGGCTTCGAGAAGGTGAACAGAGCTTTGATGGTTTTACTCCCGAAGAAAGATCATCCATTAAGAGTAGAGGACTTCAGGCCAATAGCTTTGTCGAACGGCGTGTACCTCATTGTGGCAAAGGTCTTGGCAAATAGGCTCAAAGGGGTCATGGACTATATCATTCTAGAAGGTCAATCTGCTTTTATCCCGGGACGTCAGATGGCAGACGGGCTGGTTTTGGCGTCAGAAATTTGTCTTGAGTGGAGACGCAAGGAAGCGAAGGGAGCGATGTGGAAGATAGATTTTGCAAAAGCTTATGACAGTGTGAATTGGAACTTTCTGTGGGCTTCAATGAGGAAAAGAGGCTTCAAAGATATCTGGATTGCGTGGATGAAAAGATGTGTCACAACATCTTCCTTCTCGATCATGGTAAATGGACGACCGGAAGGGGGTTATTTTCAGCCTCAAAGGGGGGTTCGCCAAGGGTGTCCTCTAGCACCTATGCTATTCGTGCTAGTGGCAGATGCGTTGGCAATCATGTTCAAGCAAGCAGTAGATGGGGGGTGGTGCGAAGGCTTCCGTCTTGAGGAGATCTCTATACCATTATTGCAATATGCAGATGACACAGTGCTTTTCCTCAGAGGTTCGGATGAGATGATAGATCGTGCAGCTCAGTTGCTAGACATCTTCAGCAGTTTATCAGGGCTCGAAAAGAATATGCAGAAATCGGTGGTGGTCCCTTTTGGCTTAGAAGATAATGAACGGATTAGGCTAGCGGAAAGACTTGGTTGCCCATTAGGTGAACTGCCGATTACCTACCTGGGTCTTCCCTTGGTGGCTGACAAATTAAGAGCGACAGATTGGGAGGTTGTTATCCAGAAGATAGAACTCAGATTAGCAGGTTGGAAGGCGGTTACCTTATCAAAGGGTGGAAAGTTGATCCTTTTGAAGCACGTCCTCTCAGCCATCCCTATCTTCTTCTTCTCAACTAGGTTGATGCCTGTGGGAGTAAGAAAGAGGATAGAAAAACTGTTGAGAAGGTTTTTTTGGTCAGACGGAAAACAACAGAAATCAGGAGTACATTTAGTGGCATGGGATGAGATAACGAGACCCCGCGAGCAGGGGGGTTTGGGGGTGAGAGACTTGGAGTGCATGAATAAGGCATTATTGGCAAAGTGGGTGCTGCGCATATGGGGAGCCTCGATGGATTTGGCTTCAAGATTGTTGAGAAAGATTTATGGAGTTAAAGGAAATTTAGAGGTACGATCTATTCGTTTTGAATCATCCCTGTGGAAAGGAATACGGGTGGTGTTGACCAATGTGTCTGATAGATTAGTGCCGAAGTTAGGAGATGGGGAAGGTTTTAGATTCTGGAGAGACAACTGGCTAGGGGAGGGCCCGCTGGAGGTTCTCTTCCCAAGACTCTTTGCACTGTCAGAATCAAAGGAGGCAAAGGTGAAGGAGATGGCGCATATGGGTGAATGGAGACTAAATTTAGCGGCGGGGACTTCGGCTAGAAGGCAGGAAGAAATACAAAGCTTAAAGGATATGGCTACAGTTCCAGATAACTTTTCACGAACTAGGGATCATTTTGAATGGTCGGGTAGTAGGTTCTCCGTTAAGCAACTCTATAGGGAGCTACGTAATACCACTGAAGGTCAAGATCAAGAATTATGTAAAGATATGAAGATAATCTGGGCAAGCAGGATCCCGAATAGGATAAAAGTCTTCCTTTGGTGCATGAGGAGGAATAAGCTTCTAGACAAAGACAGGAGGGCGAGGATGCTAGGCCTCCAGGACGCAACTTGTGATAGATGTGGGGAGTAGTCAGAGACCTTGGAGCATCTCTTTCTCACCTGCGCTTTCTCGGTGAAGGTATGGAGGATATTGGCAATCCCGTGGGTGGATGCAAGTGGTCTACTGAATTTTTGGGAAGGGGTGAGAAGGATAGGAGGCAACTCAACTGACGATGTTGCAAGACCCTTCAGCGCGCTGTGGGCAATATGGCTCGCAAGAAATGACCTTCTTTTTAATAATCAGAGATTTTACCCAGAGAATGTTGTTGCTCACTGTAAGGCATTGATAAGCCTTTGGAATTCAAGGTAAATTTCTGTGTAAAGTTTAGTAATATAATATTTTTGAGGTGACTCCCACCTTGGGAGGACACCCTTTTTTTCATCAAAAAAAAAAATTAAGAGTTTCATCTCTTAGGGCTTCTTTGGTTGCAGGGTTGGGCAGGGTTGGATTGGGCTGGGTTGGACTGGGTGAATAGTAATATGTGAGGAGAAAGTACCCTTGTGAATAGTAATCAGGGTTGGGCCAACCCTGCCCAATCCTGCAACCAAACAGGCCCTTAACGTCTATTTTCCATATCATATGGACCGAAAAAATATGGTTAATTATAATTCTAGCAAGAAGCAATTAACAATTAATTACAATAAAAATAATACATGATTTTAACATACAATAAAATAATAGTTATGGAAAATAATCAAGTCATCAGTTTTTTTATTTGACAGTGGTAATCAGGCCAAGCTAATAGTTTCTATTAACAGTCCAAGATCCAAACATATATATGTTAATAAAATAACTTCTCAATTACAACTAGCATTAATCTTGAAATCTAAATTAAATAATAAAGGTTTAGTTTTACGGAAAATAAAATAAGTTACCTAAAAAGATTATTTGATGGTTATTCATAATCCAACCATAAAATATTATTACCATAAATATAAAATTGATTAATGACAATAAAAAATTTGAAAAGGAAATGCATGTCATGTGATTGAGAAATGAGAGATAATTTTTTTTGTAAAAAAGATAACAACAATTCAAGTGGTTAACGCCACACTCCCAATCCCTTACAATGTGTAATAACTTTCAAATTTGTAATTTCTCAAAAAAAAATGATAAGAGATGTATTACACAAATATGGTGAGTAGATGTGCGAAGCATGTAGCTTCTACAGATACTACAAATTAAAATAAAATGGCCAACTTGTCCTTCAAGCATCACTCCAGCTACCTTTGAATCTTCGTAAAGCTTTCTCTTTAGCCTTCCTTAGTTTTGGAGATCTTCTCTGAGGTGGTGCCCATTTACGATGAACGCTTAGCATATAGCTGTCACTATAGGTATCATCCTCCTCCGGCTCGGGTAAAGAGTCTTCAACTTCATTGTCTTCCTTTTCAGAGTGTCCACCTTCAACAATCTCTCCAGAAGCAAAATTCTGCATAGAGTGGTCTGACCAGACTTCTGTATTCAAGTTACAAGCAGGGATTCCCTCTTTGGATTGCGAGAATAACCATAGTGATGGCTCAGTGGGATCTTCCCGTTCAGAGCAGGTTGGCACAAGCATAATGTGAGGTGCAGAACAAAAGCTCTTGTCTTTTTCTTTGATCTTCTACCAGGACGGGGACAACAAAGTGGCCTGCAATGGAGCGGATCCACCAGGAGAAATAACCTTGTCATCCTTCTTGATCTTAAAAGAAACAGGAGAGATGAATCCATATCTGTCTGTCTTCAATCCTGAGTATTTCTCTCTTTTTGAAGGCTTTTTGACCTGAGTGAAACCTTCTTTTATATAGTCATCAAAGCGCCGTTGTTCAGGACTGCATATTCCTTCATTTACTTCTGGTGACGAGGTGAGGATTCCCCCATCATTCGAACCATCATCAACATGCATATCCGTTGGCTGAATCACTTGGGTAGGCTTGCTAGGGGCTGGGTTTAACAAGCCACCAGGATTAGAGCTTTCCTCAACAATCAGATCCTTTGTAGGTAATTCAACCTGAACAGGTTTTGGAGATGGATTTGTATTCAAGAATCCTTTTTTTTTAAATTGGTTGAGTATGAGAAGATCTATCCTTTTTTTCAGCTCTGCAGTTCGCTTTCCCTTCTTTTTAGAATAGACCTTTGTCAAACCATCATCCCTTTCTTTCTCCATTGGACGGAAAAAAAGAGGTTTATCTGGGTATGGAGCTGCAACTTCCCTATTAAGTCTTTTCTCTGGTTCATCCCTTATGATCAATGCACCATTATTCCTAATGCTCGTTGCTGGGGGTTCTAATCCTTCTATCAATATGCTTTTACCCTTCTTTTGCGCCTGATTGCAACTTCCGTTTATTTGGGGATGACATGAACAAAAGTTACAATTTATATCCCCTTTTGCTTCTGGTTAAGAACGCATGTCACCTCGATAATCCCTTTTGTCGGGATGCAATTTATTTATATTTGATTATCAGTTTTTAAAATCATTGTAAACTTTGATTAAATATCAATTCGTATTCGTATGTGATCATTAATAGACTCGTATTTGGATTCCATGTTTATTGGATCCATATTTGGATTCACACTTTCATTGGTTCATATTTGGATTAGCTCTTTATTTAATATGTATTCAAGTTCGCTCTTTACTCGATCCATATTCGGATTCGATAAATATCTTCTTCGTATATGTATTTTTAAGGATACGATTTCCTTAATGCATATCCGAATCATATCCGTATCCGTATTCGTATTCGATAGAGATGAAGCGAATATGGATATAGAATAGGCATATATGATCCGTATCTGATCTGTTTTCATCCCTAGTATTTGAAATGAAAAAAAATAAAAACTAACTATATGTAGCCAATTTAAAGATGGGCCCCCAAAATTACGGGGCCCTGGGCCGTTGCACCCCGAGACAAGGCTCAGGGACGGCCCTGATTATATTTCTAGTCGCATGGTATTCCTGTATTATGAGTAAAAACCATGCTCATGAAAGCCCCTATTACAATGAAGGCTTCTATCAACTTGTATCCTTGAAAGCATTCATGTATATTAAGGATACCAAACGAGATATCTTTTTCAGGAATATTATAAGCATTAAAATAGATGTAGATTTAAATAATGTCTTCAACTTTTATTTTAATTCTTATTGTAGTAAATAGAAATAGTATCGATTAAAGTCTCAAAATCAAATCAAACATAATGGCATGTAACAAAAGGATAATATATACAGTATGGAAGAGGATATAAACATGAAATATTCAATTATGGTATAGTACCTGATATTTAAAAATTATAAATAGACTTCACACATGGAGATCATGTAATAAACCAATCAAACATTGGAAGTACATCACCAGCATCTTCTAATAACATCTAGAGTGCTAGTGATAACCAATCTCCAAGATTTTATTTCAATGAAGCAAAAGCAACATTGAGATCACGACCTTTTAGCATATGATAAATTTAGATCTTAGGACACAAACATCATGTGAAATACTCAGTAGCACCAAAATGGGACTCTCCCATCCTTTCTGTATAAAGAAAACTCCTGATGAGATTTTCGTCAGTGGGATGGCGGAATCTTGATCCTGTTGTCAGCAAGAAGTCACAACATGTTATTATATCATGTGTGGTTCATCTATCATAAGCTTATACCGAGATTCTGGATTTCACACGTGAGCCCACAATTTGAGTGGCAGGTATCTCCAAGTTGAGGAAATCATATTTCAGAATACTGCAACAAATATACCAAAAGCGTGGTCTTGATCTAAATTGAAATGTGCATTCAAATGTGGCGATTGAACTACATCTTTTTTTATCATACCTGCTGCAAATTGTCCATTTCGAAACCACGGTTAGCTGCACATGGAGCGCGCTCTGGACATCCTTTCTATCAAGGTCGTTCACCATTTCGTCATCCACGGAGATGTCGATCTAGTCAACTCGGCCCCATCATTATGGAGCAAATCGGAGACATGTTTCACCTATAGTACTCACAGTGACCCCCTGATCCCTTTGAGATATTTAGATGTGTTCTCTCTTATTGAACTCGAACAGGAGTTGTGCGACCTGCTGGTGTTACCTGATACAACATATTGGCAATTGCAATATAATATAAATGGATTACATTAGTAACTTTAGTTAGAAATTAATAGTCCAAAAAGCAATCCATTGGTGTTACCTCGATTCCAACTACGGTCGTTCCTTACTGGCACCTACCCACTCGGTCGGGATGGCTCGTTCTCAAAGAATGCCCCAACTCCAAGAGATGAACAACCAAGCCCTGTAGTACCAGATGCATAGTTACCCACATTATTAGACTGCCCATCTGGTGAAACAACAGGTTAAGGAGCTCCATTGCCCCCATTGAGCATGAGGATCAGTCGTTTGGAGGAGGGATCCATCTCAGCCTCGGCAAAATAATAGAAGAGGGCCATGTGGCTCTTGTTATGAAGAGGGAACGATCTAAGAGGATAAAGATGAAGTACTAGTTACCTGGAATGTGTTGCATTCCTTGGACTGCAGACAATGGCGATGAAGTAGGGAATGCCTTTTTAAATTCCTTCGTCATTAGATGCATCTATACCAACTCCTCCTCCTTGTGACAGAACGAAGTCAACCGATGAAGCCATGATTCGAGAGTGAAATCTCTGGCGATATCCAACAAACCAACATCACCGTAGGAAAGTGCTCCCACCTGAACTAAGAATCACGACTCTCCAGTTACACCATTAGCACCATCATCTTACTTATCTTATTCTTCTTCAAGTCAACCTATCTTTTGAACAAAAAACTAATGACCAAGTGCATGGTGACGCCGACGATAGTGAGAGAGGGCCTAGACTCCAAGTGAACATTACGCACAACAGAGAGGCCGTAGAGGGAGGAAGTCGACAAAACTCTAGGTATGTACACCGGCTTCCTTTTTCTGATTTAGGTGGAGGACCACCGTCTCCGACGGCATGTTGATGTTCACGATAAGGGTTCTAGTGCTCACGGTGGAGATCCTACACACATGGCCACTGTTCCATTCTTCCTTTGCCTAAGAAGAATATTGAAATAGTCGATACATGGAGAATAGAGGTAGAGAGAGGGAGTACCTCAGTTAAACATGAGCTATCGAAGCTTCTCCAAGCACTACAATAGGAAATGGAGGAGAGAAGGCTTAGAGGTATAGAATAGGGTAAGGAGGTTTGATACAGAGAGCTTATTATGAGAGGGCTCATCATGATGGTGATTTAATGGGAGGAGGGGAGAGAAGGGAGCCGTTGGTGGAGGTGAAGGTGGAGGGGGTAGGGGAGGAAGCAGAGGAAGGTCTTGGAAGGGAGAGACACATGCCTAGGAGGAGGACGGCATCGTCGAGGTCACTGGAGGTGAGCGGGAAGGAGGAGGGAGCGGTTTATGGAGGCGAGGAGGTGGAGAGGGAGTAGAAGGTGGGTGAGGAGCGGTCTTTGGATGGGAGGACAGAATGGATAGGGGAAGAATGAAGGCCCTATCCACATGTCAATGCAAAACTAAAGCTGGGAGAACCCAGCTTTAGTATATAGTATATATATCTTACGGGATTGTTTGGTTGTCAGGTTACTCACAACCTGACATACCCTCAGTTTTACTCTTGCATTCTTAGGTTGGAACTATATATTGACCTAAAATCTATTTGTAATAATTTTTTAAACCATGTTCAAATAAAAGAATTAACATCAAAAATATATTATAATCATAAGAAAAATTAATATAACACATAATCTATGTGACATCAAATCACATTTATCATTCCAATCCTCTTTAACCCTTCTAATCATCCAGACATCTATTATTCACAAGAGGATACTCCAATACAACACAATCATGTTACCAAACGACCATATAGATTTAGGATTAAGGAGTATGCTTCCTTGTATCATCCCATCCTTTCTTTTCCACTACAACAAAATTGAGATATAGTGACGCTTTTTTCAAAATCCATCACTAAATTAGCCGTTGTTAAATACATAACGAGGATATTATTCGTTGCGAAATGAGTTTTTGTACTCGAAATTAGAGACGAATATCATATATGTCATTATATCATTAGCAACGGTCCACACAGCGATGCTTATTCATTGTTATTTTTTAAAATATCAACTAATCATTGCTGGTGATGATGAAAAATAACAACGGATTAGTATCGCAATGTGGACCGTTGCTAATGGTATAACGACATATATGATATTCGTCGCTAATTTCGAGTACGAAAAATCATTTCACAACAAATAAAATCGTCGTTATATATTTAACAACTACTAATTTAGTGTAATGTTTCTATTGATTTTTAAAAATGAAAATATGGGGAGGGGAATTTATATAGAATAATAAGTGGAATATGCCCTTCAAATTTTTTGGAGAGCATGCATTTCTAGCACGCCTGTTTGGAGGGATTCAATCTCAACAATTCTGAGATCGTTAAAATGTGGCAGTCTTGATTGATGGGATAGAAGTCTCGATTAAGTTGAATTTTAAATGACTCCATGCCAGGTTTTGGTTTTATTTAAAAATAAAGAAAATAAGGAGAGAAAAAAAGATGGAAATATGTAAGTTGCATATTCCCATGGAGCATATCCATGGATTTATATGTTACCTAAACCACAGCCTAAAACAAACACTACCATCGAAGATATGTTGACTCAAAAAAGCTTTTCTAACATTTATGCTCCTTACTTTTATTATGATCACATCCATTTCCCTTTACTTGTAAAATTCACAACATTGTCATTTGGTTATCATGCATGTGCCACTATACTCTACACTAACATATGACCATACTATGAATTTTGCAAGAATATAAGAGCAAATGCAATTTAAAAAAAGGGGGAATAATTGTATTGGAAAATCTCCAAAAAAGGGCACAAATGTAAGAACCATAAATATTTGCATGTGTAAAAATAATCGAAATCCTTCTGAACTTGATTCCTGCTTTTTTCTAAGACATGACAATCAGTAAGGTTTGCACCTTGATCTTTTCAACTACCAGACCATTTAACTAGAATTAATTAGATCCTTCTTTTTTTATTATTCATACCTTATATAATTTTTTAAGAGGTAATTACGGATAGTCTATTATAGTGAGAGGATTTATCTCAAATATCATTTATTATGTTTTGACGTGTAATATACCAAGGAAAAGTTACATTGATAACTTGTTGGATTTGGATCCAATTAAATCATTAACATTCATCTAAATGTTTAAGTCCATGTTTTCAAGTAATCTTCTTCTACTCTCATAAGATAATGATATTTTGTGATTAATCTATGTGAGCTATGATTTGGAATGCTTTACTTAATGATGGCTTGTATAGGTTTTGACGTATGGATGGCATCCGAAATATAAAATTTTCCATTTTTGGAGAAAACTATAAAAATGAATAATTGTATTATGTATTTAGATATAGTGCCATAACTTTCTTATATATGAAGATGTTAGGGTTATGATTACATGAGGTATTACCTCAAAATAAGTAAAAGGCATAATTAGCTCGAATGATTACAAAATTTCTAATAGAAAATAAGGAAATGTCTATCTAGAGAAAGTATCTGTCAGCACTCTCCTTTTAGCTAGAGCATAGATGTCTGTCATGCTTAGCTTGGATATAGAATTCTAGAGTGGTCTCTTGGAGAGAGCTTTCGTGAAGTCTGCTCAGATAAGGAGACATGACTAGTAGAGATGGTGATCTTCTTGATCTTGTCTCTAGGGTAGTGATAGTCATCCTCTATATTCTTTGATCTGTCATGAAATAAATGATTAAACAATGTTGTCTAACTATCTCCCCATAACAAGGGTAGAGGAGCCTTAATGTGTGGGTTTGTTAGAATAGATCAGATCCACATCACACTGTAATGGTTAAAAAAAGCTATAACATGATCTTCTAACTCAATGTTAGATTTGGATATCACAAGTTTCTTCTTACTCTTCTAAGTGACTAAGGAATCACCTAAAAATAATGCAATACTCATGGTGGACTTTCCATCCACAAGACAACCTACATAGTTTACATCAACATACCATAATAGAGTGATTGGGGCTCCTCTTTTTAAAAGAAGACCCCTTGGAGAGAACTTCAAGCATATGAAAATCACTGTGACAACATCCATATATGTTTATCTAGGTCGAGCCATAAATCAACTAAAATGACATACAATAAATGAGATTCCTAGCATGGTAAATATGTCATGCATAAGTTATCCTACAAGTTCTATGTATCTTATGGCATCTATTTCTTGTGTATTCACTTCATACGTCTTGAGATTAGGATTGCAAGTCATCTGAATCTCTTGAAGAAGATCGTCAAACTTCTTCTGAAACATCACAAGTCCTTTGTTACTTCAGGAAAACCCTAAGTCGAGGAAGTATTGCAAATGTCATAGATTCTTTATAACAAACTTTTGACCATTGAGCTTGGTCCTTTGATGCTTTGCATGACGTTGTCATCGACGTAGACCAAAAAGTTTACTTCCCCGATGATATATATGATATGAAGAGAGAATGATATAATATATGAATAAGTGTAACCTTGATTCTGAATGACAATTGAGAGTTGACATACCTTCTGTGACACCCCTCACCAGTCTATTTTAGTGGCTACTACATGTTGGCCTCCACATTGAGATCCATGTATAGGAAGGTGTTCTTCACTTGAAACTAATATAGATGTTAGTCCTTGCTGGTTGTGGTCTCCTGGTATTCAATGCCATTGACATGGATAAACCCTTTAGCTACTAGTTGAGCTTTGTAGTGCTCAGTGTTACCATTCACTTTGTTCTTTACTGTGAAGACATACTTGTACCATACCACTAATACATTATTATGAGGTGCTACGAGATGTGCTCCTAAACTGTAAAATGATGGGTTTTTGGTCATGGTTACTTTCCATCTTTCACCTATTATTGCCTTCTGATGTGACTTCTGAATAATTATAATAAACAGTTTGTACTCTTGAGATAGATGATCAAGAATGAAATAATAATCGGTTGCATAGATAAGTAAGCATTTGCGTGTTTTCCTTTTTCTAATGGCTATTGGTAGTTTGGGCTCTAATGTGACTTTCTTCTGTTTAGTGGCATAGTCCTAAAAAAGAATTCACTACCAGTTACAGCAACAATAATCAAGTTTTTAGTACTTAATTACCATTGGTTCAGTAGACTGAATGAGTGATAAGGTAGGAGGGTTGATCTCTATTGGCATAGGTATCCTGGTGTAGATATTATCGATCGTTGAGGTCGGGTTTTAGGCTTCGAAGGCAAAAGGTTCAAAATAGAAGGGATGATGTAAGAATACCTCTTTCTTAGATGAGCCCGATCTCATTATCTTCCATCATGGACACAAATAAGGTGACACTAGCACTCACATTATACATTTTGTGGATATGGTCTATCAGAAGGTGACACTAGCACTCACACGATACATTTTGTGGATATGATCTATCCCCTTTAAGTTCAGGAATATCCAACAAATTTACATTTAACCAATCTTGGTGGCAGTTTGTTCGTCCCTGGAGGCATATTGTATATAAAGGAAACATAAATAAAAATACATGGAAGGTCATTAAATAAATCATTATCAGGGAATAATGCCTGCAAGGGTACTTCATTAATAATATGTAGCACAATACCTCTAGGTGGTGTTCGGCTGCTGGGTTATCCAGGGGTGGATAACCCGGATTTGAGTTTGTGTGTTTGGTTGGTGGGTTAAGGATTGTGAGGGTTTGTGTGATGTGATTGTATTGAAATTTGAAAAAGTTGGTAGTTATTATTGTATGATTGTATTGAAATTTGAAAAAGTGGGTAGTTGTTGTGATGTGATTGTATTGAAGTTTGGAATAGTGAGTAGAAGTTGAATATTTTATTATTTTTAGATGATATGATGGTATAATATATATTTTTTTATAGGAAGGGAGTGGGCCCCATAAGTGGGTTAGAAATGTGGGTTTTGGGGGGTTACCCACCCAAAGTGGGGGGTAACCCCCCAACCGAACGGTGCCCTAACGATAGTCCCACATCTAAAACTCACAAAGTGTGAGAGCGGGTTATAAGTGGTGGGGACTACTGCTTGGCAACTTGAGATTAAGCATTTTGGGTGGTTGTCAACGGGTTTATTTGAGCCCGAACCCAACAAGTTATTAGGGATAGGTTTCCTCGATAACGGATCGGGGACCTAAGCCCAGGACGTTACATAATCACCAATGGATACATAGAATGAATTAAGAAGAAAGAGGTAAGAATTCCATTATAACACAATGGAAGAGTTGGCTTTTTACAACGATGGATCCGGAGTGCACTTCTGCAAACCATATATGTGAGATGATGATGTCTGCGTGGGAGCTTGGATCGCATGACGCAGGCGAGGAGGGTCCTTGTTCCAGGCCGGAAGGATGAGAGGTATTCCCCTTTAGAACGTATGTGTGATGTTGCATTTTGGGTGAGAGTTTGCACTTTCACTTTTGGGAGGAGGTTTGTTAGTCGGTAGGTGGTGGAGGTGCCATGCGGAGAGGATATAGGAAGTGTTTTGCTGGATGTCCTGCTCTATGCCAGTTGAAACAAATAATGGAGAAAGGGAAGAAGCGTTTCGTATGCCTCTTTCTAAGGCATTTGAAACAATCATGATTGTCGAGGTGTTGTGAAGGAAGATGTGACGATGGTGATTTGTTCTAGGTAAATAGATGGTGATGAGTGGTGTATCTTTTTTTTGGAAGGTAAATATGTTTATGTTCCATGATTAAACAGAAAATTGTACAATATAGAGAGCCATACAAGAGAAGGACCCAAACAGTTTCAAGATGTAATCAGTCAATCTCGCTCCCAAGGAAGCCTAAATTTTGTCAAAAACCTTCATGCGCCAAATGGATTCACCCGTCATCTTAACAGGATGCAGACGCCCCCTACAATAAACGAAGCAATCTGATCAGCCGTCAAGCACACAGCAGCTGTCCAACGTAGGTTCTGTTCCTTCCAGATCCGCCACATAGTAACCACAATAGCAGTTCTTAACCTCGCGCCCCCATGCTTGTCAACGTCCCAGAGCCTTCTGACCCAAGAGATGAAGAGCAAGAGATTATCATAGTGGGTAGGGTCAGGGAGCGAGAGCACCATGCAAACTTTCTGTCAAACTTCAAAGCAGAAGGAGCAGTCCCAAAATAGGTGGTCACACGATTCCATGGCGTGGTCACAGAAAAGGCAACGAGTATCCAAAATAATTCCAAGCACGACAACCTATCTCTGGTGGGAGCTCTGTTGTTTGCCATCCTATAAGGACAACATTTTTGCTTAGATGCAGCCTTGGACCTCCAGGCTTCTAAGTACCAATCAACCAGCAGAGCTCTGAAACGAACCAGAGCAAAAGCGAGTCGGAAGATGTATACAACGGGCGTCAGACATGGGTTAGCGATTGAGCCACTCAAAATAGGGGCAATGATCGAGCGAGCCTTAAACATAGCTTTCCAAACCATCGAAGCTGGGGAAGTAGTTGCCCCCCAAAACTCTCATCTCTAAGATATTTGGAGCGGAGAAAATTAGCTCGAATGGATTCCTCCGCCGTGAGGAATCTCCAAACCCAAGAAATTTCGGAGGCACTAGTTAGGTCCTTAAGAGACCCAATACCCAAACCTCCTTCCTCCTTAGGGAGGCAAATGTCTGTCCACGCAATCTCGTGGCGTTTGTAGTCCCAAAGGAAGTCCGAACACATGGAGGAGATACATCTTATGGTTGCGGCAGGAAGAATCGAGCAATCTATCCAGAAAAGAAGGATGCCACATATCACCGAGTTTATGAGTTGAATACGGCTCGCCAACGATAGGATTTTGCTTTCCAACCACATAGATGGCACGGATTTTCTCTTCCAAAGCTCTCAAAAAGGAGGATCCTCCAAATTTGTACAGGAGAATACCCATGTATTTCGTAGGAAGGGAGTCATTAAGGAGCCCTGAGACCAGATTCCAAGTGAATGAGCAGCCCGCACTTTTGGAGCAGAAAATTCTGTTTTTGCCACATTCATATGGAACCCAGACATTTCTCCAAAAGTCTCTATTATCTCGCCAATTGCAAGAATATTTTTGATGTTGCACTTGGTAAAGAAGAGGAGGTCATCAACGTAAATGATATGCGTGGGGGCCAAGGACCTCCCATGCCCAAGAGGGTTGATGGAGCCATGCAACACCGCTCTGTCCATCAAGCATGAAAGAGATTCCATGGCAATAGTGAATAAGAGAGGGCTTAGGGTGTTTCCCTGGCACAAACCTCTAGCGCTCTTGAAGAAACCATAGGGGAAGCCATTGATAAGCACAGAAAAAGAAGAAGTCCCAATGTAGTTCCATATCTCAGAGCACCAAGCTTGACCAAAACCCATCGCCTTAAGCCAATCAAGAAGAAACCGGTGACTAATCGTGTCAAAAGCCTCGGAGAGATCCACCTTAAGGTAGGCCCGTCGAGCTCCATTCTTCCTACAAAACCAATAGCTAACTCTTGAGAAATTTTCACACTATCCCTAATACATCTTCCTTTGATGAACGCCATTTGATTTAGGGAGATAAGATGCGGGAGGACAGTCGTGAGCCTAGTAGATGACAACTTGGAAAAGATCTTATAGATAACGTTGCGGCACGATATAGGTATGAAGTCTCCTAGATCTGTCGGTGAATGCAACTTTGGAACGAGCGTAATGAAAGTATGATTGACCTACCTTAGCATTGACCCACCAGAGTGAAGGAAGCCCATGGCCGCGATGATATCCCTTTTCATTAGTGTCCAATGACGCTTAAAAAACCCCACAATAAATCCATCCAGGCCTGGAGATTTACGATAATTAATGGAGTATAGGTCAATCCTCACATCTTCATCGCCAAACGGCATCTCTAGCCACAGTTTTGCTTTGTGGGACATGAGCTTTTTTGGAATAGGGGCAAGGTGCATCCCATCCCCAGAAGACGAGGGCGAGAGTAAGGACTTGAAATAGGAGACCGTATTGGATGCAATCTTTGCAGGCTCGTCCACCAGCACACCCTCTTGGTCAAGAAGGCAATGGATTCTGTTTCTTGCCTCCCTTATTTTTGTAGATAAATGGAAGAATTTGATGGAGTGATCTCCAAGCTTCAGCCAAACAACCCGACTTCATTGCCTCCAAGCAGACTCTTGGTCAGCCTCCAGACCCAACAAGTAGGCTTTGAGGTCCTGCTCCAGCTGAGCAAGAGTGGGGTCCCCAGGGAGTCACCTAAGGCCAAGGTGGCGCTCTCCAAGACCTGTGAAGCACAAGCTATATCATCATCCAATCTACCATGGATAGCAGCCCAAGCCTTGAGACGCATTTTGATCACACAGAGATTCTTTGTCAGCACATAGAGAGGGTTTTCCCCTAATAGGGGTGGCCCAAACATCATCCATTAACGACTCATAGTCGCTTCTATAAGCCCAGAAATCAAGATACCTGAACGACCTTCGTAGATTCTCTTTTTTAGGAAGATCCATTGAGATTAGGGGGTGATCACTGGAAGCCGGGGGGAGTAATTAACTTTAGGCAAGGGGAACATATCAACCCACCCCGTCTTGCAGAGAGCTCTATCAAGCCTTGTTGTAATTCTGTTAGAGATGATGGAAGAGTTACTCCATGAGAAGTAGTTTTCCCAAGGTTCCAAGTCAATGAGGCAAGCACTATCAATAAAGTTGTTGAACTCCGCGACAGAAGTAGTCCCAAGCGGGCCCCCCACCTTTTCAGCGGCACATCGGACAACATTGTACTCACCCAAAAGTAACCAAGGGCAAGTAATGGTGGGACATAGCTGGAAGAGGTTGGCCCAGAGTTCCCTTCTCTCAGAAGGGAAGTTGGAGGCATATATGATGGAGAGGCAAATTCGGAGCCCCCCATGGTTGGAGCAGATTAGAGTGACGGACTGAGAGGTTTGTTGTAAGGGAACATAGTCCCAATTCGCCTCTTTTCAGAGGAACCACACCCTCCCAAGAGGAGTGTTAATATGGACGGATACGTTGATAGGCAAGTGTTATATAAACGCCTTGTCTCTTGGTTCAAAGTCGATGCGATTTCAAGTTTTTTTATGGGGCAAGGATTTTTCATGATGTCTTTCCACGAAATTCGAGGGGGCGGGTCAAAATTTTGTGGGATATGGATTGTTGTCGAGGATTTGGTAGCCACTGTGGAGATTTGATTCAGGTGAAGGTAAGGGTCCCAGAACGATTCACCTTTGCTTTGGCACGTGGCCGAATTTATTTTCCAAGGTTCAGAGGGTTTGGATTCGTGGAAAATGAGTTTCCTAATTCCAATTTTATTTTACTGGCCACTTGTTTCATGGATTTTATTCAAGGGAAAAATCCTACTCTGGAGACAAAAATACCCACATGAATATCATGTCGTATTCCAACGTTGAATAGATCAACAGATAGGGGTATTTGTTCATCTGTAACAGAAATAACATTAGTAGAAATATAAGTTGAAACACCTTCTAATTGAGTTTCAATTATTGGTAAAGAGGTTATACTTTATTCGCCTAACTTAGAATTTAATTTAGTGACTCTTTCTAAAAGATGTGAATGCAAATAAAGAACATCTACTGGATAAGTTTCACATCCATGGGGTCTTCTTAATAGCGAAGGAATTTGACGATAAGCATGTTCCTATTTGGATAGATCATCGTAAGATATTAAAGATGTTGTTCACAGTACATAAAATATTCAGCCAAAGCTGCCCTTGTATGAGGATCGAGATATTGTAATGTATCAAGTGAATCCATCGTTTGGACTGCTGCTACAATGTATTCCATAGCACCCCTCCCCCTCCCCCCAATTCATGTAAAATCCTCACTATTTGGGTTACAGATGATGCTTTTTGATCGGTAGCTGCATAAAGCACATATTACATTTTGCCCTTTTTTATTGAGAATCATATCATTGGCTAATTAATTCTCGCACGGTCATTGGTTGGGCTATGTTGGCAGTGGGCTAGGGTTAGGTTTGGCGCTGGCCGGTGTGGGTTAGGTCATGGTTCGGTTTGGATGTCATGTTGGGGTTGTCCCATGGTTTCTCATGCAGAGGACATCCTGAGGTAGATGATTTGTTTTATGATGATTTTCTAATGGATTTTCGGGGGTTTCGGTGGGATTTTGGAGTTGCTGGTGGTGATGGGTAGTGCGTGGTGGATTCTTCGTATCGGTATGGTTTATCCAGCAAACTGAAGCTTTCTGGGAGCTGAAGTCATGATTGATCTCCACAATGATTTCAGGATGGCTGGGCAGTGTTGCTTCGGGGTGTGGGGGTGATTTGTTGCTTTGGAAGGTTGTTGGCTTCGAGGTTTTGGTGGTTTTTTTCTTTAGTTTGTCTCGCCTCTTTGCTTTGAGTATCACTTCAGTATCCTTTGTATTTCGAATTGGTTGGACGGTGGTGAGATATTTTTGGACCTCCGTCGTGTTGGTTGGTGGGTTGATGGAGGCGGTTATTTCCGATGCCACCTTCTTGAACATCACGCACTTCTTGAATCGGGGAGGTTTGTGGTGCGGCTGTGGGGAGGGTGCAGTGCCGTCCCTGACATTTCATGGACCCTAGGCAAAAGAGAAGAAAAGGACCCCTATAAAAATAATTTAATTTTTTAATTTGTAAATTTCTTATAAATAAAGTTCTTTAAATTTTAAAAAGAACTATGTATGTTTATGATCAACAAGCATCAAACAACAAGTATTGAATTAAAATTATATAAAAAAATAATTTCTACAATCGAAATAGACATCTATGGATATAATGCAACTCAAGGAACGGAAATACAAACAAAAGCTATGGGAAATAGCTAGCAAAAAAAATGTACGACCTTGTTTTTTAAAGTTAGGATTCTTGATAACGTTCAAGCATAGAAGCACATATATCTATTGACTACAATAATAAAAATATTTAAAAATTAAGAGTTTCATCTCTTAGGGCTTCTTTGGTTGCAGGGTTGGGCAGGGTTGGATTGGGATGGGTTGGACTGGGTGAATAGTAATATGTGAGGAGAAAGTACCCTTGTGAATAGTAATCAGGGTTGGGCCAACCCTGCCCAATCCTGCAACCAAACAGGCCCTTAACGTCTATTTTCCATATCATATGGACCGAAAAAATATGGTTAATTATAATTCTAGCAAGAAGCAATAAACAATTAATTACAATAAAAATAATACATGATTTTAACATATAATAAAATAATAGTTATGGAAAAATAATCAAGTCATCAGTTTTTTTATTTGACAGTGGTAATCAGGCCAAGCTAATAGTTTCTATTAACAGTCCAAGATCCAAACATATATATGTTAATAAAATAACTTCTCAATCACAACTAGCATTAATCTTGAAATCTAAATTAAATAATAAAGGTTTAGTTTTACGGAAAATAAAATAAGTTACCTAAAAAGATTATTTGATGGTTATTCATAATCCAACCATAAAATATTATTACCATAAATATAAAATTGATTAATGACAATAAAAATTTTGAAAAGGAAATGCATGTCATGTGATTGAGAAATGAGAGATGATTTTTTTGTAAAAAAGATAACAACAATTCAAGTGGTTAACGCCACACTCCCAATCCCTTACAATGTGTAATAACTTTCAAATTTGTAATTTCTCAAAAAAATGATAAGAGATGTATTACACAAATATGGTGAGTAGATGTGCGAAGCATGTAGCTTCTACAGATACTACAAATTAAAATAAAAATGGCCAACTTGTCCTTCAAGCATCACTCCAGCTACCTTTGAATGTTCGTAAAGCTTTCTCTTTAGCCTTCCTTAGTTTTGGAGATCTTCTCTGAGGTGGTGCCCATTTACGATGAATGCT
Organism: Ottelia alismoides; assembly: GCA_037367405.1. NCBI lineage: Eukaryota > Viridiplantae > Streptophyta > Magnoliopsida > Alismatales > Hydrocharitaceae > Ottelia > Ottelia alismoides. Next base: position 177,043 of record JAZKJV010006434.1, read on the forward strand.
TAGCATATAGCTGTCACTATAGGTATCATCCTCCTCTGGCTCGGGTAAAGAGTCTTCAACTTCATTGTCTTCCTTTTCAGAGTGTCCACCTTCAGCAATCTCTCCAGAAGCAAAATTCTGCATAGAGTGGTCTGACCAGACTTCTGTATTCAAGTTACAAGCAGGGATTCCCTCTTTGGATTGCGAGAATAACCATAGTGATGGCTCAGTGGGATCTTCCCGTTCAGAGCAGGTTGGCACAAGCATAATGTGAGGTGCAGAACAAAAGCTCTTGTCTTTTTCTTTGATCTTCTACCAGGACGGGGACAACAAAGTGGCCTGCAATGGAGCGGATCCACCAGGAGAAATAACCTTGTCATCCTTCTTGATCTTAAAAAGAACAGGAGAGATGAATCCATATCTGTCTGTCTTCAATCCTGAGTATTTCTCTCTTTTTGAAGGCTTTTTGACCTGAGTGAAACCTTCTTTTATATAGTCATCAAAGCGCTGTTGTTCAGGACTGCATATTCCTTCATTTACTTATGGTGACGAGGTGAGGATTCCCCCATCATTCGAACCATCATCAACATCCATATCCGTTGGCTGAATCACTTGGGTAGGCTTGCTAGGGGCTGGGTTTAACAAGCCACCAGCATTAGAGCTTTCCTCAACAATCAGATCCTTTGTAGGTAATTCAACCTGAACAGGTTTTGGAGACGGATTTGTATTCAAGAATCTTTTTTTTTAAATTGGTTGAGTATGAGAAGATCTATCCTTTTTTTCAGCTCTGCAGTTCGCTTTCCCTTCTTTTTAGAATAGACCTTTGTCCAACCATCATCCCTTTCTTTCTCCATTGGACGGAAAAAAAGAGGTTTATCCGGGTATGGAGCTGCAACTTCCCTATTAAGTCTTTTCTCTGGTTCATCCCTTATGATCAATGCACCATTATTCCTAATGCTCGTTGCCGGGGGTTCTAATCCTTCTATCAATATGCTTTTACCCTTCTTTTACGCCTGATTGCAACTTCCGTTTATTTGGGGATGACACGAACAAAAGTTACAATTTATATCCCCCTTTTGCTTCTGGTTAAGAACGCATGTCACCTCGACAATCCGTCGGGATGCAATTTATTTATATTTGATTATCAGTTTTTAAAATCATTGTAAACTTTGATTAAATATCAATTCGTATTCGTATGTGATCATTAATAGACTCGTATTTGGATTCCATGTTTATTGGATCCATATTTGGATTCACACTTTCATTGGTTCATATTTGGATTAGCTCTTTATTTAATATGTATTCAAGTTCGCTCTTTACTCGATCCATATTCGGATTCGATAAATATCTTATTCGTATATGTATTTTTAAGGATATGATTTCCTTAATGCATATCTGAATCATATCCGTATCCGTATTTGTATTCGATAGAGATGAAGCGAATATGGATATAGAATAGGCATATATGATCCGTATCCGATCTGTTTTCATCCCTAGTACTTGAAATGAAAAAAAATAAAAACTAACTATATGTAGCCAATTTAAAGATGGGCCCCCAAAATTACGGGGCCCTGGGCCGTTGCACCCCGAGACAAGGCTCAGGGACAGCCCTGGGAGGGTGTGTGAGGGGAGGTGGTGGATTGGAATGGGGAGAGAGAGGGGGGGCCTACCAGAGTAGTCGGAGGCCCGCGCTCCACCAGCAGGAACGTGTTTCGGTTCTTAGGCTTTAGGGTTCACATTTTACTATCTATTGGCGTGCTTCACAGGCAACTTATGCGGGCTTTTAAGTCGTTCACGGCATGATGAGGCTACGCTGGTGGTGCTGACGCGTTTACGTATTTTATCTTAGTATTACTGTGGAGGAGACGAACTTGTCTTCCCTTCGTGGAAATTTCGTGAAGTCAGCGTTCCTCTTTGGGTGGCCTTTTATCTCTGTCACTATCCCGTTAATTAAGCCCACAGGGGTCCCTTTCCTGTCCACACACTGGTTCTTTCATACCTTATTCTTTGTTTTCTATTATCTTATCTTGATCAACTCTACAGCAGTTCTTCTAGATGCATGAATATATGCAACAGATAAGCGTTGCCAAAATTTGAAGGAGCAGAACTCCCCAAAAAACTCAATTCTGTAATTACAAATATTACAGGGGCCATGGTGTAATTGAACAAGATTTTAAGCGTCACGAGGGTAGAACTCCCAAAAAATACCCTTCCGAGCATCAGCCGATGTACATTTTTGGACTGCGGTGAGATGCATGTAGAATGGGATATATCCGTTTACTATCTGTCACTGTATATGTTTCATATTGATTTTGATATCTATGTCTATATCTGTATAAAAATAAATGTATATAGAGAAAAATGGGGTTGCTTTTTGAGAGTAGCCAACGGACGGCTTCCATCCCATTTTCTTCTTTTTTGAAAGTAAAAATATATATTTCATCACTATATTCTCCTAATATGTTATTCAAATTTCATCAAAAATAGGAATTTTTATGCCCTTCATCCAGAACGGATAATTTTAATGGTCTTAGAATTGTTGCAATTGATCTGTTTTGGATGTAGGACATGTGAATCTTTGTTTCTAACGAAATTTGAATGGTATTTTAGGAGGATATAGTGGTGCAAATATATTTTTTCAAAAAAAGAATAAAAAAGAAGAAAATGAGGCGGGAGTAGCCCTGTTGGCAACTCTCTAGAAGCAACCCCATTTTCCCATGTATATATATCACTTTGATATCTACAAATATCTGTATCCGAATCTTCATTCTGATATGCAAATATTATGTAGATTTATTTTTAATTATATTTAACATAATTCCATGTATTTTCACCATATTTAATGATACTATTATTAAGCAAACATATCAACTATATTTATATCAAGTGTGGGTTAATGCACGTATATTTATGCTATTATTTGTATTCGATTGACGATTAAGGTACATGGAAGGATCAAACCATCCGCTATTCTTCTTATATACAGCCATGGTTTCTGTGATCTAGTCCACGTTGGCGGCGATGTCAGCATGCCTACCAGCAACTGATACGAGCTGCCCCCTCGTATACCCTCTAGTACAAAGAATACAACGAAAATACGCGTAGAATAAGACGTACATTATACACTACAACTTATCAGGCCTTGCCTATCTTCTTTCTCCTCCTTTGTGATCTCTCTTCCTCTGTGGCTCCGGGCCCCTGCCTTGTGCAGCAACGGGCCGCGCTCACTCTCCTCGCCGTCCTTCTCCTTGGGGCTGTGCAAGCTAGCGAACCGCATCAGGAAATTGACAACGTCCTTCATCGTCGGCCTGGTGGACGGCAACGTCCCCGTGCAAGCAAGCGCCAATTTCAAGACGGTCGTGATCTCGTCGATCCAAAATTGATTCTTGATCTCCTCGTCTATCGCATCCATCACCGATCCTCCCTTTTGGAAATGCATCCATGCCCACTCGGCGAGGCTCCGGTCTCCACCGCCTTCCTGTGCTCGCTTCCCTGTGGTGAGCTCCAGCAGCACCACCCCGAAGCTGTATACATCTACCTTCTCGTTCACCTTGCTCGAATACGCGCATTCTGCGATAGAATTGATCAATTGATTAATCACTAGTCAACTTATGGATATCAAAGATTGTTGAGTTCATATAATCTTAATCTTGCAGTATTTAAGTCGATCGGATTTGTTAGACAAATTGAAAGTACCAATTAAAGTCTAACCTGGTGCCATGTAGCCAAATGATCCAGCCACAGTGGAGAAGCTATTGGCCTCCCCGATCCCTTTGGACAGAATACGAGCCAGCCCGAAATCCGCCATCTTTGGCCGGAATTCCGCATCGAGAAGTATGTTGCTCGACTTCACGTCCCAATGAACCACAGGCGGATCGCAGTTGTGGTGCATGTAGCAGAGCCCCTTCGCCGCCCCGAGCGCGATCTCCAGCCTCGTCGGCCAGTCTAGCCGACCTCTCTCGTGCCTTTTCGTCGTGTGTAGCCAGTCGTATAAGCTCCCATTCTCCATGTACTCGTACACTAGCATCTTCGCATCGTGGCTTGAAATACAACACAACAACTTTACAATGTTCATGTGCCTTATGGATCCCAATATCTCCACCTCTGCTTGGAATTCCTTCTGGAGGCGCGAATGGACCTTCTTGTTGTTCCATATCTTCTTCACGGCTACCACGCCCCCCTCGCGGTTCCCCAGCGATGCGCGGTAGACCTCCCCTGCACCGCCGCTGCCCACACGGTTCTCAGGGGTGAGTTGCCGGACAATGTTGGACTCCGTGAAGTCCAGACACTGGAAGGATGTGATCTTGGACTTGTTGCGGTCCCACAGCTGCCTCCTCCTACGGAGGTCCCGCAATGCGAAGAAAGCGAACAGGGTCACCGCCAGCACGGTCACCGTGCCGAGGACAACAATCAACACGAATAGCCACTTCGGTAATTCGCGGGAGTTCTTTGATCCCATGCCGCAAGTTCGGAGGTTGAAGAGCGGGGTGTTGGTGCCGGAACAGAGCCCCGGATTGGAGAGGAAGCTCCGATCATAGACCGTGATGCGCAGTGAAGACGGGATTGGGCCGGTGAGACTGTTGGAGGAGAGGTTGAGGGAGTTGAGCTTAAGATTATTGAAGCTGTCCGGTATCTCGCCGGAGAGATGGTTGCTCGATAGATCGAGATAGTTGAGCCCCAGCAAGCTCCCGATTGTTCCCGGTATCACTCCCGTGAGTTGGTTCCGGCTGAGATTGAGCATTGTCAAGTGCTTCATCTCACCGATTTTCGGGGAGATGTCGCCGGAGATCATGTTGCCGTCCAGCATAATCTGCTGGAGATTGGCAATTCCCGAGAAATCACTTGGCAACTCCCCGGAAAATGCGTTGTTGCTCGCGCAGAGGACGTTCAGCTGCCCAGCAGATGTCGGGATCCTCCCGGCGAATCTGTTATTGGACATCTCCAATCTCGTAAGATTTATCGGGAGCTTGTCGGGTAGCTCACCAGAGAGATCATTGTCGCTGAGCATGAGCGTGTTGAGGTTCGGCAGCGACCATATCTTCGCCGGGAATTCGCCAGATAGTTGGTTTTGCTGGATTTTGATGACCCTCAGCGTCGAGCAGTTCCCCAACGACTCCGGTACCTTCCCGGTGAGCCGATTGGAGTACACGGAGATATAACCCAGTTGCCCATTTGCACAGAGTGTCTCCGGCAGCTCCCCGGTGATGTTGTTCTCCGTGATTTCGAAGTTATATAGCTGTGAGTACTTGCCGAGGTCCGGAGGCAGCGTGCCCGAGAGCTGGTTGCTGAAGAGACGGATGTCGAATAGCGAGGTGATGCGGCTGATGCCGGCGGGAATCTCCCCGGAAAAGTAATTGTAGTACATGAAGAGAATCCTCAGGCTCTCAAGTTTAGAGAAATCTTGAGGGATGCTCCCATTCAAATAATTCATGGACACATCAATCTCCTCCAATCCCAAAGCTCCGATCTTGCCGGGAATTCCCCCATTCAACTTGTTCTTGTACAAGTATACGTATTTGAGGTTCTTCAGCCCCCAGATGGAAGGCGGAATTGCTCCGGTGAGGTTATTCATTGCAAGATCGAGATGCTCGAGCTGTGGCAAGCTGCTGACCCAATCGGGTATCTCGCCGGTGAGGTTTGCTTCAGAGATCCACATGTAATTGAGCTTCGTGAGCACGCCGTATTCCAATGGTAGTGGCGCCGGCTTGAAGGGGTTCCTGGCGAGGGTGAGGACTTCTAGATTGGTCAGCTTGGAGATCTCTAAAGGGAAGCTGGTGAAGTAGTTGTTATCGAGGCAGAGCGATTGGAGCGCGGTAAATTCCCCGATGGCCTTCGGGATATCGCCTCCGATCTCGTTGCCGCCGAGGTTGAGGTAGATTAAGTTTCTCGGGAGAGCGGTGGTGAGGTTGGAGGGGAGTGTGCCGTTGACGTAATTCTGGCCGAGATTGAGGCGGAGGAGGTTGGTGCAGGAGGAGAGGAAGGAGGGGAGGGGGTTGCGGATGGAGTTGTTGTATAGGTTGAGGACAGTAAGGTTGGAGAGATCGCAGATGAAGCCGGGGACGTCGCCGTCGATGCCTTGATCGACGAGGGTGATGTTGGTGACGGCGCCGGTGGTGCAGGAGATGCCGAGCCACGAGCAATGAGAGGAAGAGGAGGAATTGGACCAGGAGGAGAGGGAGGTGGGACTGTTCCAGTGGGACTTGAGGCGGAGGAGGGTGAGCTTCTCTTGTTCCGGCGATGCGGCGGAGGCGGTGGAGAGGAGGAGGGGAAGGAGGAGGAAGATGGCTGGGGCCATCCTGAGATGGAGGGAAGAGTGTGCGCGAGAATGTGTAGAAGGGTGCAATAGGATTTATATGATTATTTGTGGTGGACTGTTGACTGAAAGCGATGCGTCTACTTCTCCCTGTTCTCTTCTCTTCGCTAGATCACGATCCCTGTCCGTGCACGCGATTGACCGGCTGCCCCTGTTACAGCACTCTGTCCAGCAGAGAATCTGCTCAATTGGGGGTCGCTTGATTCAGTTGTTTCGTATCATACATTTAGCATTTGATCTAGAATCAACGGTGTGATCAACATTACGATCAGATACTCTTATCAAAGGTTTTAAAAATCAAATCGAATCGGTCGGTTGAACCGGTCAAATTAAGAATCAGAGAAAAAAGGGTTCAACCACCTGATTTTTATTCAGAATAAAAATCAGTCAAAATTCGGTTGGTCAGCTTAAATCTGGTTGAATCAATTGAACCAAACCATTAGTTCAACCATTCATTTTTGACAAAAAATAATTTCTAGTATATTAATAAAATACAAGCTTATTCAGAAATAATCATAATCTAGTCCCATTCTAACCCGTAGTACAGTACCTCTTCTTCTTCATATGTGACAATGACTCATTATCACGTGTCTCGTCCTGTCATATGAGCATTATCTCTCTCTTCTCACATTGTGTATGAGGTTGTCTACTTATAACAAACGAAGTCATACTATGAGAAGTAATAAGTTAACAACACTTGCCATTAATTCAAGTTTAAATAGTTTAAAAATTCTTAGTTATTTATATCACATATATGTATTTATATAAGTTTTACGAAATATAATTATTATGCACTTTCGAGTTTTTTTAATAACATTTATACCCCCTAACTTTTAAACACTTTCACTTGTGCTCCTATATTTTCTTAAAAAAGTCACAATATCATCATTATGTTGGTATAAAATGAGAGCACAAGTGTACTAATAAAAGGTCACTACAATTAATATTGTAAAAATATAGGGAACGTACGAAATTGTATTAAAAATAAGGGTATAATTATTATTGAAAAAACTTCGAAGGACAAGAATAAACAAATCCTCGAAGATATAATACCACATTTTTCGTATTTATTTGTATGATATTTCGGTCTAACTCGTTTGACCCGGTTGAACCGTACGAATCAAACAAACAATACAATGGTTCGGTCTTTTCCGATTTCTTTGAACCACTTATATCATCACCAGTTCGATCGGCCAGTCTTAATGGTTCGACCATAAAAAGCAAAAACTCGATACATACTCCATTTGATATCCAATTCAGTTTTTAAAACCTTGCTCTTATCCCTGCCTATTTTTAATTTTTTTAGTAGATTTCCCACCGTATATGTTTTTTCTGCGAATATTATTCAAACCATGTACAAAAATCCAATCAAGACCAACTTTTGACAATTATTTTAGTTAAACGTAAAAATTTGAGTTATTTTAAAAACGTTTTTTAAGTTTATTGTTGTTGATTACTTTAATTTTAAGATAAAGTAATTGTATATATTTAATTTGTGTGGTTGGAAATTTCCTCTATTTTCCAAAAAAACGAAGGGAAAAGAGGTCCGAGAATCTGCCCGTGTCTTTCTAAAGAGAACTTGAACTTTTTAGGGCTTCGGGGAAGCAAATCCTCTGTTGTAGAGTATTCTATGACATGGTCTGTTGTAACTTTTTTTAGATTTTTATTCTCAGATCTTATAAATTTTTTCAATTACCTCTACAATCTCTGATACAATCTAATTCCCCCTTCGATCGTGTAAATTTGCCAAATCTTACCCCATGAATCCTACAGTTAATCTGTTTGAAGCTTGTAAGGATTCTTGAGGTAATTTACAAGATCAATAAGGTAATTACGTTGTGCAAAAGATCGTAGAGGTAATTTAAAAAGTTTATAGGGACTGTCGGGTAAAAATCTCAACTTTTTTTGTGACAATTGTTTAGAAAATCCAGGCATATGGATGGAGTGTATGCTTATTACTCTACACATCTAGAGAATTTTATTTTGATATGAGGTTCTAACTGTTTTATATCAAAGGTTAATTGAAATTCAAATTTGAATCCAACCCATGTTGACTTTTTCATTGACATGTGAGATAAATTTGTTGGATGAGTTCTCCCCTTCGTGGAAATTTAATCCATACATAGGATATTGGTAGTCTTATTTCGAAAAGGAAAAACTGAATCCTAATTAGAGGAGTAGATCAATACCTTTTAAGAATATAAGTCATCTTTTCCTAATCCTACTGAGTTCATGTTTCTTTATTTTCTCATCTCTATGGAGTATAAGTAGAGAGTACGAGGTGCACACCAAGATCATTCCAACACAAACTCTCCTATCACAAGAAAGAAATAAGAGAGAGATGGGGGGGGGGAGAAAGAAGGGAGTAATCTTTGGAACAATTCATCTCCAGTATTCCTTATGCAGTTTGATGACATATTTATCATTTTTTTATATTTCTCCTCTCTACAATTCTACATTGTTTGGTGATTTATAGCATTGTATAGAGGATCGACCTGTTGTAAAACCCTCACGGGAGATTATTTCGATTATAGTACTTGATTTTAGATTACGATCAACCTCGTGATTTTTCTCCTCATATTGAGAATTTTTCACGTTAAAAATTTCTCCGTGATCCTGTGATTGATTTTCTATGGTTTAGATTTTTTCGTACTTGTAGTAATATATCATGCAGGATCCGCTTATTAACTTTGGTAACTTTCTGCGATTCGATCTATACGGGAAATCCGTTCCCTACAAGTGATATTAGAGCCAATATGGTTAATAAAATAGAGTACATCACCAGTAGGATGATCGATCTGAATGGGAGCAACTATAGTTTGTATAAAAATAAGATGAAAGATCTTTTATGTGTGAAGTTCATGCATCTTCTGATTTTTCCACTCAAAAGCCTGATGGAAAATCAGATGAGTGGGAGTTCGAGCTCGAACATGCTTGTGGTTTTATCAGACAATTTTATGGATGAAAATGCCTACAACCACATCCAGTAAGAAAAACATGAATGAAGTCGATGGTTGAAATTTGAAAGTTTGTATACCTTCAAGACAGAAGGCAATAAGTTGTTTCTTCTAAAGAAACATGTGAAGTAGAGATTCAGTGAGAGAAGTTCCATGTTGGATTTTTTTGAATAATCATCCAGGCGTAAATAATCAGTTGATAGGCATGGGTATCAAGTTTGAGGAAGAAGTTTTGGACTTGTTATTGCTTTCTACTTTAACCGATTATTGGGAAATTTCTAGGATTTCACTTACCAATTTTGCTTACCATTTCTGCAGCAGAAGGAAAATCTCTTTGAAGATCGTGAAGTCAATCATTCTCAATGAGGAGATACACTAGAAATCTCAAGGAAGCTCTTTGCATGCAGATATTCTTGTCACGAAGAATAGAGGGAGAAGCATATTCAAGAATGATAAGAGTAGAGATAGTAGCAGAAGCAAATCAAGGTTTAGATATCAAAACATGGAATGTCACTATTGAAAGGAAAAAAGACAGATTAAGAAGTATTATTTCCTGTGTAAGAGAGATAATAAAAATAGAGGTGATAAACAAGAATAGAAGAATGAACAGGTTGATGCACCCGCACAACATGAACTTCTCATTGTTTGTGATGAGGAGATGGTGAATGTCGCTTATGATGGCACTTCTTGGTTATTGACATTGGCTCTACTTTTCATGTTGCTTCACATAGGGAGTTTTTATCAACATATACATTGGGTTTTGGTACATTGAAGTGGGGAATTATCCTGTATCCCATGTTGTTGGCATTGGTAATGTCGTATTGCAGAATTCCAATGGAGGAATTCTTCCGCTCAAGAATGTGAGATATGCACATAATATGTACCTTAATCTCATCTTTGTAGGGAAGCTTGATTATGAAAGATACCAAGACACTTTTGGTAGAAGATAGTGGAAGCTTACTCGGGGATCATTGGTTGTTGCTCATGACGAGAAATATAGCAAATAACATATATATCATGCATGCATCAATTTCCAAAGATGAGCCACATGTGACTGAAGATGCAAATATATTGAATTCTGGCATCAATGATTGAGACACATGAGCTAGAAGGGATTACAGTGCTTGGTGAAGGAAGATAAATTGCAGAGATACACACATTACTTGACTGGGAAGCAGATGGGAGTCTCCTACAAGAGCCATCCAACTTCGAGGAAGATGGAGACACTAGAGCAAGTTCATGCAGATATTTGCAGTCCACTGAAAGTAAGTTTTGTTGGTGGTGTACTTTACTTTGTTACATTTATTGATGATTTTCTAGGAAAGTTTGGGTCCATACCTGAAAGAGGAAGGATCAAGTTCTTGAAGTTTTCAAGGACTTTCATGTGCTCGCAGAAAGATAGTATAGAAAGAAGTTGAAGTGCATTTGCAGCGACAATGGTGTTGAGTATATAGAGCTATTTGATGAATATTATAGATCTCATGGTGCCAAGTACCCGAAGACTCCACCCAAGACATCGCAATTGAATGGTGTAGTAGAGGATGAACAAGACCTTGATGGAGCGAGTCAAATATCTCCTTTCCGAGGTTAAATTGCCTAATTCTTTTTAGCATGAAGCTCTTTATACTGCAGTTTATGTCATTAATCTCTCTCCACATGTACCCTTGGACAGTGATGTTTCTAATAAAATCTGATATAAAAAAGATGTCACATACAACTACTTAAGAGTCTTTGGGTGTCGTGCATTTGTGCATGTTACCAAAGACGAGAGATCTACGTTGGATGCTAAGACAAAGCAACACATTTTCTTGAGATATGATCAAGATGAGCTTGGCTACAAGTTGTACATTCTAGTTGAGAAAAATCTAGTCATGAGCAGGGGCATTGTCTTTTATAAAGACCAGACCATTGAAGACATCCAGAAGGCTGATAAATGTTCCTCCTTAAGCAGTTGTCAGCCAGATGACATGGATCCAGTTCCTTTACAGTGTGCTCTACGTGTAGTGCCAAATGATGCAACTGAGCAATTGCAGAGATGCAATATAAGATGTGTACGTGCCTGAAGAGATATTCTCTCATGTAGTCAAGATGTGCTCCATCAGAGTGGTACTCATCTTCGTAACAAGCCTTGACCTAGAGGTTGAACATATGAACGTGGAAACAATATTTCTCCATGATGATCTTAAGGAGGAAACATAATGTTGCAACCTGAGAGCTTTATAATAAAAGGCAAGGAGTACTATATTTGTAGACTGAATAAGAGTCTATATGGATTGAAGTAAACATCTTGATACAAGAAGTTTGACTCGTTCATGGGAAGCATAATTACTCCAAGACTACTTAAGACCAATGTGTCTTCGTGAAGATAATCTAAGGTGATGATTTCATCATTTTGTTGCTTTATGTTGATGACATGCTTGTTGTAGGTAACAATGGAGGGAGAATTTCTTTCTTGAAGAAGGACTTGAGCAAGTACTTTGTTATGACGGGCTTGGGGCATGCAAGTCAAATACTGGGCATGAAGATCACTCGAGATAGGGGAGCAAGGAAACTTCAGAATTCACAAGAGAAGTACATTGAGAAGGTACTTCAAAGGTTTTTGATGGATAACGTCAAGCTCGCTAGTACATCTTTGGGAGCACATTTCAAACTAAGCTCCAAGGAATGTCCAAAGACAACTGAGGAGAAAAAAGGTATGGAGAAAATTCCCTATGCATCAACCACATGTACTTTGCAGCTACAGAGGTATGCAAGAAGTTGCTATGGATGAAGAAGTTCATGCAGGAACTTGGTTTTCATCAAGACAAGTATGCATTTTACTGTGACAGTCAGAGTGTTATTTATCTTAGTAAGAACTATACATTTTATGCAAGATTGAAGCACATTGATGTTAGATATCACTTGATATATGTTAAAATCGAAGCAACTTGTACTTGACAAGATTCACACAGATGACAATAGTGCTAATATAATAACAAAGACTTTCTCGTTTGGAAAGTTCAAGAGATGTTCCCTTGTAGGTTTGGAGCAGTTCTCACATCATCGATGAGGGAGAAATTTGTTGGATGTGTTCCCCTCCTCGTAGGAACCTAATTTATATATAGGACATTGGTAGTCCTTTTTGGGAAAGGAAAAATCAAGTCCTAATTGGAGGAAGAGATCAATTACCTTTTAGGAACACGAGTGATCTTTTCCTAATCCTATTAGAAGTAGAAGTTCATATTTCCTTATTTTCTCATATCCGCTTAGTATAAATAGAGGGTATGTGGTGCACATCAAGATCATCCCAACACAAGCTTTCCTAGCATAAGAAAGAAATAAGAGATAGATGAAGAAGAATATTTGGAACAATTTTTCTTCAGTATTTTCCCTACAGTCTGGTGCAGATTATCGTTTTGGTGATATTTCTCTTCTCTACTATTTTCCATTGTTTGATGATTTGTTGCATTGTATATAGGACCAACTTTTGTAAACCCTTCACGAAAGATTATTTCGATTATAGTGGTTGATTTTTGGTTGTGATCAATTTCCTGATTTTTTCCTACACATTGAGGGGTTTTCACATTAAAAAGTTCTCCGTGCATGTGTACCATGGTTGAGATTTTGTTTTGTAGTTGTAATAATATATCATGTACAATCTGCTTATCAACTATGGTAATTCTGTGATTCGATATAAAAGGAGAATCCGTTCCCAACAACATTAGCTATGAAACTCGGATCACAATAAAAATTAGTGAATATGAAGAACAATGCACATACATTCAATCCATGTCAGTTATGTTTTTGAAACGATTTTCTCAAAAAAAAAATCCAGCATGCCCTGCTGTAGAATACTCTGTGCTCTCTCGCTTTGGAAGGTTTTTGATGCAAAAGTTTTATTTACAATCGGTATACACACATGTATGATATATAATTTCTATATATCATTAACCCAGGAATTCCTTCTGCATAGATGGGTACACGTAATAATTTATTCCTATATATATTTTTTGCAAGGTTAACTATGATAAGAAGAATATTAAGATCCATCATCCGCCTAGGTGTGCATGCCCGGTGATCTTTGCAAAATTCCATATCTGGAGGTTTGGACCTCTATTTCTTACGTTTCAAGATGATGTTCCAAATTGCCAATCGTTGTATAATTGAGGATCTTTTTAATAATTTACCACTAGAGGTTATTATGACTTGAATATAGACAAAGGCAAGTCCTAATATCCAACCAAAAAAAGCTGTATTTATTTCAGGGGCAGAGTCAGAGACCATCTTGAGATCGGAGATGATATGACAAGCAGCAGTCCAACAACTTCATCACTTTCGACTAAGCAGACTCGTCACCGATTTCGATAACCACGTGAAAGTTTAATAAAAGATAAATAATGTATACAGAGATATAACAAATGATCTAATCATGATTTGATATTTACATGTTGACATCTTGTCTTAGGATAAAATCTTTTTACTTGGGAATAAGAGAACAATATAATGCATCCAAACAAAACTATATTTGAATGGGTGTAGCAAACAATACAATTGTAGGTAACTCGTTGTGAAAGAATCACCCCCTCCTCCTCCACCCCCTTCTCCTCTGGTCCTCCCCATTGCAGCCCCTCATCTCTCTACAGCCTCCTCCTCCGCCCCACCTCCTCTGTCCCACCACCTTCAATCCCCATCTCTTTCGCCCCTTATCTCCTCTGTCGCACAACCTGCAAACCCCTCCTCTGTTGCCCACACCTCATTTGTGCTCCATCTTCTCCGCTCGACTTCCTTCGGCCGCCTCCACCGCCCCTACCTTCTCTGGACCCATCCTCCTTCTCTCCCCACCACCTCCATTGGTCGTTTCCAACACAAATCATCCGTCGGCTACAATCGAAACCCATCGGGCGAGATTCTTGGCCAGGACAACAATCCAACATGTGACGGAGACACATTAGGTGAGATCCATAAGGGTTCCCTCTTTGTTGTTGCTTCGTCCTCCAACAACATTGGCCCCAACCTTGCTCTCCAAAGCTAGATCATCGACTTCATCCTCCATGCCCTCCGTCTGCCGAGTGAGGCCAATGCGAAGGTGGCAGAAAATTATGAGGAGATCTATGGGATGCTCCCATGCATGACGACGGTTGTCGAGAACCTCTTCTTGCCCGTCTTCTATGACTTTTTCATGTTCCAAATTCCAAGATTCTCCAAATCGAAGAGGTATTATGCAGAGGAGGGATACAGTATGTTTTGACACTCAAGCCCTTATTAATCAAATCATGATCTTATTGACGACGAAACTAACGGAAAGATACAAATGATAATGGTGAAAAATTAAATGGTACGACTGATATTTTAAAAAAAGACAGAAATGATATTGCAATATCGAAGGACAGCATAACTGATAAAAATCCTATATATATATATATATATATATATATATATATATATAGAGCTTAACCAATGAGCCATGTGCCCATTAGCATCTTGATGAGTACACATTCTGGACCATACACGTGTAGTAGCAATAACTATATTTCTAAGTTAACACGTATTTAACAATTACTATATTTCTAATTATACTGTGTCCTTTGGAAAGGAAAGATTCAAATAAATATTTCGTGCAGATTATTAAGACACGAATGACAAGATAGTAATAAGTATACTCTGGTAAATTGAATGCTTGTTGTGTGATCGGTAATATCAATAAAATGATCAGTAATTTACATCTAAATAGTCACCTTGCACAGAATTTAGTAATATGTATATAGTGGTCAAGTAAATGTGTGTTGCGAGATTAGTAATATCATAATAAATGATTAGTAATACCAGTGTAATGCGCATTGCATTCATTTCTATAATATTTTTTCCTTTTTCGTCAACGAAGCATTCCATTTATCTTACTAATTCGTATTTCTTATGTGCTTGTATTTAATAACTTTTTTCAAAGTACTTTTCCATAATAATCGTATAGAAGATGAATATGTTAATGATTATATGCTACTTTCTTACTTGAGCAATGTTTGTGACTTACTAACTATTTATTTTATTATTAATGATCTCATAGTATCAATTACTTGAGAATTATGTATATATTATTGAATATATGATATAAGACATAGATATATATTACTGAACACACAAAAATAAATTTACTTGAGAACTGTATATATATTACTTGAGTATTGTTTCTAAATTACTGAATTATGTTCAAAGTAATAATACATATGGGAATTACTGAACATTTGTTATGATTTTACTGACTTCAAAACAAACACTTATTTGATCAGTGTATATATATTACTGAATTTTGTACCATATAATAAAATGAATGTAAATTACAAGCCGTTGTTTGGATATTACTGATCTGACAACGATCATTTACTGAACTGACTATCCAGATTTCAATTTTCTGCAAGAAATCATTAATTTGAACATTTTCTTTACAAAACGATCTTCCTTTTGGAATAATACTTTTTGTTAAATCATCTTGTATATTAATATCCTTCTAAAAACGGCATCATTCGAGACAGGTAGCTACTCATTTGGTTATACACGTGTATGGCTTAAAATTAGTGCTCACCAAGATGTTAATGAGCATAATCTCAATTGGATACACACATGTACATATATGCAACAGTTGTTGCAGTCAAGCACGACATATCTTTTAGGGTTCGTTTGGTTGCAGGGTTGGGCAGGGTTGGGTTGGATTGAGTTGGGCTGGGTGAATAGTAAATTGTGAGGAGGGAGTACCCCTGTGAATAATATACAACCCAACCCTGCCCAACCCTACCCAACCCTGCAACCAAACGAACCCTTAGGGTGCGTTTGGTTAGCGGGTTAAGGTGGGTTAAACTGGTAGAGGGTAAACCATTTTTGTGTTTTGGTGTTTGGATAAAGGGTTAAACTGGGGTGGGTTAGAAGTGGGTTTGGGGTGATATGATTGTATTGGAGTTTGAAAAAGTGAGTAATTATTTTGATGTGATTGTATTGAAGTTTGGAAAAGGGAGTAGAAGTGGAGTAGTTTATATTTTTATATGATATGATGGTATAATATATTATTTTTTGATAGGATTGATGATGTAAAATTGATTTATTTAATTTTTTTAAAAAGAATAAAGTGGGGCCCACGGGGAGAGAGAGGATGTGAGTTAAGGGGGGTAAACTCCCCTAAGCCGCGGATAACCCGCGAACCAAACACTACCTTAGAGAATATCCCATATTATATTATAACAATATGCAACTTCGGTTGCCGTGGGCTTGCAGCTGTTAGAACTAAATCTGCGCTTCCCGCTTTAATTAAACACAATTGGTATGGATTTTTTTACAGTTGTACCCTTTCTTAGATTTTACTACCAGTTGATCCCTTGTTGCAATTACCTTCTTGCCATCATCACTTGTCTTGCTAATTGCTATTAGTTTTGCCCTTGGTGAGATAAATCAATCAATAGTCTATACAAATAAAGTAAACAATTCTTACAGTTGTGTTCCTATAAATTTCAAAAAAATTATACATGCATCCTTTTTTTCTCTTTTCAATTACACATGTACCTTTGAATAACTTCCATTTGAGAAGGGGATAGACATAAGCTAACCCTAGGGACACAACCGTTAGTTGCCGAGGAAGATATGGACACAACTATATTGCAGAAAAAGAAAAGGTATAACTGATATTGTAGAATCTAAGATGGGTTAAATTGTAAAAAACCCTATTTACATAAACAAATATCTATTCCCTTCTTTCAACAAGATTAGGTCGGGTGGATGAAATCAGGGGACTTTTCCGGTTATACAAATCAAATGAATTGATCACGTCAGGTTATATTATCCAATTAAAAATATATTCGGGAGATCTATTTCAAAGTACGAATCAAATCGTTCTTTGTCCATCGAAAAGGTTGTTAATTTGGAAGTGCACGAAGAATAATTTGACTCGAAGGCAATAACTAAACCTCTCTGATCATCGGGCAAAATGGGGAATCAATGCCTAGTTCTTGTTTTTTTTTTAAATTTTACAAAAGGTATTTTTTATTGTTCCTCATTTCCTTAACCGAGAAGTTAGCTATCTGAGTAGTAAATTTTATAGCAAAGAATGAACATATAAAATCAGAAAATTGGTATCAGATAAAATGTAAGCGTAAAATAAGTATTTAGTAAATTTATTATTGTGTTTGTATGCACGGTTAAAATTGGACTGGACTGAGCGGTTCAACGGATGGATACGTGAACAGAGTCTCGATTGATCTGTCTAACCGGATTTTAGTGGTTCTTTTCAAACTGTTTAGATTTTGATTAAACCACTCATTAATCTATTATTTCTAATCCGATTTAACCACTTTCAATATAATAGAATCACAAATTAAATTTAAATTTATTTGGAAATAATGCAAATGAAAGGAGTTGCATGGACGATCTTTAATTACCCATCACATACTACTAACTAACTACTCCATCGCAACTTTTTGTTGAGAGTAGAATTTAAAATATAATTAAATTAGTATTGCTATTACATCATAAGGTATCAGTTAGATATTATATATTTATGTATAACATTCGATATTGCATGCACAAAAATATTTTAGATATTATATATTTATGTATAACATTCGATATTGCTTGCACAAAAATATTTTAGATATTATATATTTATGTATAACATTCGATATTGCCTGTGCAAAAATATTTTATTTATACATAGATCTATAAACATTAGATATTGTATTTGATATCTATTTCAATTATATTGAGCATGCATTTTATACATGTCTTGACTTAATATGATTTGATGAGTCGATTCAACTATTTTTTTCCTCATCAATTCAATATAATCCAGTTTTAATGATTAACAAAGTCATCATTCGATTGAATCGATTTTGATTATATATTTAATCCGATCTAACTTTTTAGACAAATTATCTGATTTTAAAAAATTGAGTAGGAACATGATATTAAATATAAAAAGATCATATATTATAGAGTTTTTATCACTTATGTGATTTTTAAATATGCGATATCAGTTAATCCCCTCTTTAAAAAAATCAATTGTGCCTTTACAGTCATCCTGCAAAATTCACAGTTATGCGAGTATGTAACGTAGGGCCATAACTATATTACAAGAGGAAAAAGATCCTACTATATGGAGTAGGTAATTTACCTACTCTATTTTCATTTCTTTCAATTTTTTATTTTTTTATTTTTTTGAAAAATGCTTCCATGGATTTTAATAACTATATCCCTCTAATATGTCATTTAAATTTTGTCAGAAACAAAGACTCATTTGCCCTCAATCCAGAACAGGTAAATTACGGCAAATCCGTGATCGTTAAAAATGGTTGTCTTGATGGAGGCCGTAAGAGTTTCTGTTTCTGACGAAATTTGAATGATATAAAAGAGATATAGTTACGAAAATTCATGAAAATATTTTCAAAAATTAAAAAAATGAAAGTGATGTAAGTAAGTAACCTGTTTCGTGGAGTTCTTTTCCTCAAATTACAAAAAGGTGTAACCTTCAAACATGGTTGCCCCGTTGCATTTTCGATATTTTTTATTTTTTTTCAAAAAATATCATCATGTATATTCATCCCTATATCCCTCCTATACATCATTTGAATTTCGTCAGAAACATAGACTCATACGGCCTCCATCCAGACAGTTATTTTTTTAACTGTAAATAAGAATTTTTAAATCGACATCATCTCGATGGAGGTCGTAGAAGTCTCTGTTTCTGACGAAATTCGAATGACATATAGGAGAGATATAAGAATGAATATACATGATTTTATTTTTCAAAAAAAATAAAAATAAAAAAATATCAGAAAAAAGGTGCCACTAAATCCTTCAAAAAAACCTATATTATAAGTAACGTAGGGAAGATTGGTGGGTGTCTGCCAACTCTTGCAGCCAATGGTGACTTTGGTGGTCCTTTTGGACCACGGTGAAGTCAGATGTAAGTAGATGGGTCTTCCATGATGATATGATTTGATGGGAATGGAGAGTGAGTGGAACTTTCTGCTTTCTGCCTCCATTGCTTTGGTCTGCTCTTTCCAGGGTTCACACATTGACCGTGAAGACAAGTAGAGGGTCCGCTGCCCTTGCCTCACTCAGGTCCTCGGGTATGATAAAGAAAGCGATAAGGCATAATTAATTAATCCAGACAGCTGTGCCTGCAACTTCCATCTTTCTACTAGATTTGCAAGGAGAAGATAACCCTTTAAAAAAAACAAAAGGTTATATGGTGGTCTTTTTCTGGAATAAGGATGGGGAATAAGGAGAATAAGGTTCGGTTCGGGAATAAGCAGGAATAAGGATGGAGAATAAGGAGAATAACGGTCTATTCTTTGTTCGGTTGGAAGATAAGAATAAGGAGAATAAGGTGAAATAAAAGTAGGTAAGGTGGGATAAAGATAGGAATAAGAGTGAAATAAGATGGAATAATGGAGAATAATCGTACCACAGGGAACCGTGTCGGGAGGAGAATTGACCCCTTATTACAAGGCTTATTCTCCTACCAAACAGGGCCTGAGTCTTGATATTTGGATGAAGGTTTACTGTCTAGAGAATTTTGTTATGATGTGATTTTGTTGAAGTTTGGACAAAATATTAAATTTGAATTTTTTAAATTTTTATATGACAATATGGTATAGTATATTTTTTTGGATTAAAATGAAAGAAAAAAAGAAGCATTGAATCTACTAAATGAATGAGGGAGGGCTTTTAGGTAAGTTCCACATGTGACAGAATACAAATTCAGTCAGTGTACCCCACAGGCTGCGTTTGGTACGCGAGTTACGATTGGTTAAACTGGTAGATGATAGCTCATTTTTGTGTTTAATGTTTTGATAGAGGGTTAAATTGGGGGTGGATTTGTTGTGAGTTGTTATGATATGATTGTATAAAAGTTTGGAAAAGTGAGTAGTTATTGTCATGTAATTGTATTAAAGTTTGGGAAAGTGAGTGAGAGTGAAGTAGTTTATATTTTTTATATGATATGATGGTATACAATATTATTTTTTGATGGATTTGATAAAAGAAAATTGATTTATTTAATGTATTAAAAAAGAAGAAAAAATGGGACCTACAAATGAGAGAGAAGGAATGGATTAAGTGGGTAAGCTCTACCCGAACAAGGTCTGTGAGATAGAAAATGAGGAAGGTTTTAGGGTGACGTGTTTTCTATCCCCATCCGAATGCACATATGTTAATTTAATTATAATATATATGGGAAAAATGGGATTGTCCTCGTCCTATTTTTCTGTTATTTTTTTATTTTTTGTGAAAAATATCATCATATGTATTCATCTATATATCCGTCCTATATGTCATTCGAATTTCGTTAGAAACGGAGACTCTTATGCCTCCATCTAGAACATGTAATTTTAACAGTCTAAAGATTGTTATAATCGACTTGTTCTAGAGGGAGACACACAAGTCTTTGTTTCTAACGAAATTCGAATGACATATAGGAGGATATATAGGGTCCTTATATATATATATGGATTTAATGAGGCTGCCCCCTGGGGCAGCCATGGCTGCCCCGCCCCCCTATTTCGACGTATTTTTTATTTTTTTTTGGAAAAATAAAACCATGTATATTCATCCCTATATCCCTCCTAGATACCTTCGAATTTCGTCAGAAACAGAGACTCCTACGGCCTTCATCGAGATGGTCTCGATTTAAAAAATCATGTTACCGTTAAAAAATGACCGTCTAGATGGAAGCCGTAGGAGTCTCCGTTTCTGACGAAATTTGAATGACATAAAGGAGGGATATAGGGATGAATAACATGGCGATATTTTTTGAAAAAAAAATGCCATAAATGGCACGGGGACAACCCCATTAATCTCTCTCTCTCTCTATATATATATATAGAGAGAGAGAAGGAGAGAGAGAGGACCTTTCAAATGAGGTGAGGGCTTTTCTGAAATTGTAAAGGACACTGTGAATTTAGTAAAAACTCTGTAATAGTTTCGTAAAAGTATAAACTGCACAATGTAAAAAAATAAATTTTTGTAAAATATAGAATCCAAATTTAAATTAACAAAATATAATAATATTTTCGTAATTTTATTTCACTATACATGTTATGTTAATATTTATTGTTATATATATAAATAAGAAAATATAAATTATATTGAAAAGATGCTTAAATTGAGGGTGGCTCACCATATATAGGTGAGACCCCGCCTCATTTGAAGTTTCTCCTATATGGGGACCTTTCAAATGAGGTGATGACTTTTCTGAAATTGTAAAGGTCACTGTGAATTTAGTAAAAACTCTGTAACAGTTTCGTAAAAGTATAAACTACACATTGTAAAAAAATAACTTTAGTAAAATATAGCATCTAAATTTAAATTAGCATTTCCATCCTTTTATAATTTTATTTCACTATACTTGTTGTGTTAATATTTATTGATATATGTATGAAACAAGAAATTATAAAATATATTGGAAAGATGCTTAAATTGAGGGTGGCTCACCATATATATATGGTGAGACCCCGCCTCATTTGAAGTTTCTCCTATATGGGGACCTTTCAAATGAGATGAGGGCTTTTCTGAAAGTGTAAAGGCCACTGTGAATTTAGTAAAAACTCTGTAACAGTTTCGTAAAAGTATAAACCGCACATTGTAAAAAATAAATTTTGTAAAATATAGCATCCAAATTTAAATTAACATTTCCATCCTTTTCATAATTTTATTTCACTATAAATGTTGTGTTAATATTTATTGTTATATGTATGAAATAAGAAATTGTAAAATATATTGGAAAGATGCTTAAATTGAGGGCGGCTCACCATGTATATGGTGAGACCCCCCTCTTTTGTAATTTCTCCTATATGGGGACCTTTCAAATGAGGTGAGGGCTTTTCTGAAATTGTAAAGGCCATTGTGAATTTAGTAAAAACTCTGTAACAGTTTCGTAAAAGTATAAACTGCCCATTGTAAAAAATGAACTTTGTAAAATATAGCATCCAAATTTAAATTAACATTTCCATCCAATATAATAATATTTTCATAATTTTATTTCACTATACATGTTGTGTTAATATTTATTGTTATATGTATGAAATAAGAAATTGTAAAATATATTGGAAAGATGTAAAAATTGAGAGTGGCTCACCATATATATGGTGAGACTCCGCCTCATTTGAAGTTTCTCCTATATGGGAACCTTTCATATGAGGGAGGGTTTTTCTGAAATTGTAAAGGCCACTGTGAATTTAGTAAAAACTCTGTAACAGTTTTGTAAAAGTATAAACTGCACATTATAAAAAATGAATTTTGTAAAATATAGCATTTAAATTTAAAATAACATTTTCATCTAATATAATAATATTTTCATAATTATATTTCACTATACATGTTGTGTTAATATTTATTGTTATAAGTATGAAACAAGAAATTGTAAAATATATTGGAAAGATGCTTAAATTGAGGGTGGATCACCATATATATGGTGAGACCCCGCCTCATTTGAAGTTTCTCCTATATGGGGACTTTTCAAATGATGTGAGAGCTTTTCTGAAATTGTAAAGACCACTGTGAATTTAGTAAAAACTCTGTAACAGTTTTGTAAAAGTATAAACTGCATATTGTAAAATGATTTTTTTTAAATATAGTGATAACAAGGATTTCACAAGGGTCTAAATATGTCTCACACAAGGCGGAGACAAAGTCGCTGTGGCGACCGCTCACGAAACCCGGGTCAATCAGCAATTAATCCACAATAATGATTAAACAATGTAAAGCAAGATGTGGAGTTAAAATTAATTATAACTCTACAATGAATATGTATAGCGTGCAAGCATGTAGAGGTCGAATACAGAGAACAAGCAGGATAGATCAGGGCAAACAAGCTCAAGAATGAAAGTGATCAAATGTCTATACAAGTGATATTTTTGTGGGTTTTTAATTATATATATTATCTTTGATTTTATATTTTTATATTTTGATTTTTAATTTAATGATTTTGTATTTTATTTTAATACACAAAATGACAAAAAGAGATAAAATGCTGAATAAATTAAAAATAAAATGAAAATGAATTTAAATAAATTAATAATGTAAATAAAAATGTTAATAATTAAATAAACTTAATTATGGTAATTTTTAATAAATAAAATAAAATAAATATATAGGTTAAAAATAAATATCACCCCTTATTCATAGGTACATATACCTATATATATAACACTTGTATTTTTTCTTATTTATTTTTACAAATAAATAGATAATTTATTAATTTATTAATTGAAAAGATTTTTCAAGAATTTTAATCATATTTTATTTTATTTTTATGAAAAGTTTTATTATTTAAATAAATAAGGATATTTACAATATATATCAGTGATACATATAAAATATATACATGAATTTATTTTTGTTTTTTTATTTAGTTATTTTACTTCCATTTTATATTAAATAAATAAAATATTGTAAAATATTTTAAAATATAATATGAATAGAAATATACATAAAATGAATAAAAGAATATATTCATGCCATGTACAATGTAGACATAGTACACAATACACTCCAAAAGCCACTTTTTACATCTTAACTCTTATTTTAATGAAACTACTTTTATATTATAGCTTATTTAATTTAGAGAAGAATAAAAGTGAGTTTGCTTTATTTTGAGTTTTATGGAGAATATAAGGTATGATAAATTGAGCTTACCGCTTTTCAGTGTGTTGTTATTTACACTATGTGCAATAAATCTTCTTGAAGATTTATTTACTATTTACAACTTGTTTTATGTACAACTTACAAAAGAAATTTTTTTATTTGGAGTGATTTTGATGATAAATAAAATAGAGTAAAGAAATATATACAAAATAAATACAATATGTACATGATGAATGATGAATAATGGTGAATATACATAATTGATACATTATTTTTCTATAATCTTTTGATAAAGTCCTTATCTCCATCTACTTTTTTCCTTATCGATTATGTCAAGTGTTGACCTTCTCTCGGTGTTAGCCTTAGCCAGTATTTATTTCATATATACATTCTTTGTTTTTTTGTTTTTTCCTTTATTCCTATGTTTCTTTATTTTAGGTTAAAAACAATGATAAATATACACTATTTATTAAAAAAATTATAAAAGAGAGTTTTATTGAAATTATAAGTGTTTGAGAAAGGATTTTAAGCTAAAATAAATCAATAAAGATGATAAAATGCTTATTCATCATCCCCTATAGTTTTCCTTTGCTAGTCCCTTTGCAAAAACTTATTTGAAGAGTAAGTGTGTAAAAAGAAAAAGAAGAAAGAACAAATAAAGAACTTAGAATAATTTTTATTTTTAAACTATTCTTCATAAAATCAAAGTATGGAGTTCGGTCAAACCTTTGGATTATTAGTTTGGTGAAACCTTATTGGGAATCAGATTTAAGACCTAACACCCTTCAAGTTCTACAAGTCTCCTATTCAGATCACCTCAACAGTGAGGTCAAAACAAGTCCCCATACGCAAATTCTGATAACTATGAATATACTTTTACTATGTAAGCAAAATATATCTCTCCACATCAGAAATGACAAAGATCAGCCTTCTCTTAGAAAGGTAACCCTAATTCCCCAGTCTAGCTACATTTTCCTTGAGTAGTGGGTTATTTTCTTCTATGTTCAGGTATGTGTTGTGTCCACAATCGAAGGAGGAGAAGATAGAAGAATAAGAAGAGAAGTGGAGTTTGGCTAGTGTAGCCACGTCTCCTTATGAAGCCAACCAGTGTAGCCAAGTATCCAGAAGATATGCAGTCACTCTGAAGCTAGACCAATGTGGTCAAGTATATACACAATTGTATTCTCTTTTTTTATTGGAATACATATGCCTTCTATTTGGAGGAAAGAATTGTTGCACTGCATTGATCTTGTTGTACCCATGCGGATATAGAATCTTTCTTTCTGCACATGTTTTAGGGTCTTAGAAAAAATGTGACAGCAGATCATCCCTCATCCAAAGATTTATTCCAACCCATGGCTCACATCTTTAGACATCCATGCCACTAGACTAGGTTGTGGTGCACTGGACACTCAAAGTGACTGTGTATGTTTCCATTCGCTTGCATCTCTCGCCAGAGGATTCTACCCCTCACCACCTCATCAACGAAGACCTACATGTAAAGTGCTTGTCCAAGTTAGGTAATTGTCTAAAAGAACCATGCGTATGTACGAAATATTTCACGTAGACCAATCGAGATGACATGTGAATATAGTCTTGTGGACTCGTAGAATTAAGATACAAGACCTGAAAAGTCTCAACTCCAGTTCTTATAAGGTTCCTTTGAAATTAAGTGGATTAATGTCTTAATCAAGCTCCATTCTTTGATTTTAATCCAGACAAGCATCAATATCATTCTGAAAAATGCAACGGCAAATCAACAAATATATACAAAACAATTTTTTTCAAAGAAAAAGAAAAGAAAAGAAAATAAAAGATAATATAATAAATCTTTTTGAAAGATGTTTTCATAGAATTTTGCAATTTTTATTGATTTATATTATTTAATTTTTATATAATTTTTAATAGAGAATTATACACACTACAAGAATTTACAAAGATTTTATACAAATCTACAGAGAGTTTTATGCAATATATATATATATATAAGATTATACACATTTTATACACGATTTTACAAAAATGATATTTACAAATTTTATGTATATATTTTTATAAGGATTTTATCTACACAGAATTTTGCACAAATTTTAATAAAGAATTTTACATACAAATTTATACAACTTTTATGCAAAGATTTTAATAAAAGAATTTACTAACAAAGAATTTTATTCATATTTTAGAAGGTGATTACAAGTTCTAATTACAAACAGTTTTTACAACAAATATATACACACAATATATGCAAACAAGTTTATGTACAAGGTGATAAAATAATTTATAAACAATTTTCAAAAGTTTTTACAAACATTTTACAAAACCTTTTCAAAATATTTTTCAAAATATTTTACAAAACATTTTAAGAAATTTTACAAAATATGTTTTACAAACATTTTTCAAAAGGTTTTCAAAAATAATTTACAAACTTTTACAAATCAATTTTACAAAGATTTTTTACAAATATTTTACAAATATTTTTAATACAAATAATTTTGATACAAAATAAATTACAAATATTTTATAAACAAAACAATTTACAACAATTTTTACACATAATTTTACAAAGATTTTTACAAAAAAAATTAAAAAGATTTTTTACAAATATTTTACAAAGCATTTATACAACTTATTTTACAAAAATTTTAAAAAAACTATTTACAAAATTATTTACAAAAAGATTTTTCAAAGAATTTTTACAATCTTTTTACAAGAATTTTTATTCCAGTTTTATTAGCCATATTATTAGACAAACAAAAGTATGAGTTATGGCTAAAGTATATATATACATATATATATATATATATAATATACTACACCCCTTAGCTCGAACTATGTCTTCATAGTAACTAAGAAGAACAAAGAAAGACATAACTCATGCTAAGTATAGAAAAGTGAAAAGAATATTATACTATAATTACTCTAAGAACAAAGAATAAAATAAGTAGAAGTCAATGATCTTCTCGGTACTTAGGATCAAATAATCCTAAGTAGAGAGATTGTACAAGTAGGGAAGACTGACGAAAAGAATTTAAAAACTCAACGACTCGATTTGTCCTCCCATATACTTAGGGTAAAAGATCCCGAAGTATAGAAAAAGAATAGCAACAAGTTGAATGACAAATGAGAGAACAGAAGAAATAAAAATGAAACCAAAATAAAAAAAAGAAACGAACGACATCAATTCTGGGTAAAGGTTCCCTAAGTATAAGCAAAGACAAGAGTGATGAATCAGAATGAAAATGAGCATCTCAAGTCATTCACCTCCCCTATACTATACTAGGATAGAGTACATCCTAAGTATAACACACATACAATGGGAAAGAGGTGAATGATAAAATTGGAATAAGAAAGAGTAAAATGAAGTGATACATACAAAAGAATCTCATCTCATTTATTAGATGCAGGAGGTGTCAAAGAATCATCGTCTGATACAACATTGATGGAGTCAACAACGGATAGGAATATATCATGGTCCATTCAATAATGTTGTCCTTTCTCATGGACAACATTATTGCACGATTCGGGATACAAATGATTCACATTTCAGACGAGGGAAGCCATTTCATCAATCGAGACGTGATAGAAACAAACCGTAAGACTATCAACAGCTCGGGTGGGGATAGCCTCCACCCAACGACTAACATAATCCATGACAACCAGGATGTACTGAAATCTTTGATTGAAAAGGAATGAGCCCATGAAGTCTATACCCCAAACATCAAAAACATCTGAAATCTGGATATATCCCAAGGGTATGGCATCTTTGGAATCGACGATTCCTCTCATTCTCTGGCAGTCAGTACAATATCTCACATAATTCATAGCATCCTTAAAGAGAGTTGGCCACCATAGGCCGTAATGTAGAACCTTTGTTGTTACGTGTTTCCCCAAATGATTACTAGCCTTTGTGACAATGCTCAAGCACACTGATGTATTCCTCTTGAGGAATGCAACTCCTCCAGATACAATCCGCACCTTCACAAAATAGGTACAGATCCTCCCATTGGTAACAATGAATCCCTAACAGAAATCTATCTACCTTCAGCTTGGGCCAATCTTGTGGAACTTTCATGAAGACAATATAGTTCACGGTATTAGCATACCATGGGAGTGAGGCAACAAACAAGATAGCCTCATCTGGAAAGGTCTCTGATATGGGGAGTAGTAACTTCTCAAGGGACTCTACATCTATAATTTGAGAAAGGTGATCTGCCACAACCTTTTGCATTCCAGGTTTATCTTGAATCTCTAAATCAAACTCGCGGAAAAGAAGGATCCATCTGATAAGATGTTGTTTGACATCTTTCTTTGCTTGTAAGTACCGTATGACAGTATGATCTGTGTAAACAATGACTCTGCATCCAAGTAGGTATGAGTGGAACTTCTCTAAATCAAACATCACTGCTAGCATCTCCTTCTCTGTAACTATGTAATTGCACTGCGGTTTATCCAGAGTCTTACTAGCATAATGTATGGAAAATTCTATCACATCACTACTCTGCCATAAAATAGTTCAAACTGCACAATCAAACATGCCCATCATGATTTCAAAGGGGAGAAACCAATCAAGTGGATACATGATAGAAGCTCTAGTAACCATGTCTTTCATCTGATGGAATGCAAGGAGGACTTTCTCATCAATAAAAAACTCACTCTCCTTGCACAGAAGCTCAGTCATAGTCCTGACGATCATGTTGAAGTCCTTAATGAATTGCCTATAAAATGCAACATGACTAAGGAATGACCTCAACTGTTTCAAATTTTATAGCGGCTCTAGCTTAGGGATCACATCAATCATCATCAGGTCAACCATCATACCGTGTTTGGAGATGACATGGCCCAATACAATTCCATTACTCATTATAAAGTGACTCTTCTCCCATGAGAGCACTAAGTTTACTTCACAACATCTATGAAGTTCTCAGTATAAATAAGTAAGACATCTATTAAAACTATCCCTGTAGATCGAGAAATCATCCATGAAGACCTCTAAAAAACTACCTACCATGTCGGCAAAAATGGCCAACATACATCTATGGATTGTAGCGGGAGCATTACAAAATCCAAAGGGTATCTGCCTAAAGGTGTAGGTGCCAAATGGACAAGTAAAAGTAGTCTTCTATTGATCATCAGGAGCGATTGTAACATGATTATATCCAGAGTACCCATCCAAGAAATAAAAGAACTCTTTCCATTCCAACCTCTCAACAATCTAGTCAATAAATGGTGGTAGAAAGCAATCTTTCTTGGTCACTGAGTTCAGGCATAGTTAATCTAAGCAGACATACCATGAAGTGGGTACACTAGTCAAAATCTCCTTACCACGGTCATTTGTTACAATTGTAATTACAGATTTCTTAAGGAGCACATGTAACGGGTTGACCCACTTGGAATCCAAAATGAGATAAATAAAGCATCACAGCATTTCCTGATCTCTTTCATGACAACATCTCGGATATTAGGATTCATACGACACTGAAACTCACAGATCGTATTGTTGTCATCCTTTAGATATTTATGATGCGAGCACAAAGTTGTACTAATCCCGCAAAGATCTGAAAATACTTCAGCCGATAACCGTGTGATTTCTCTCAAGAACCTCTAGCAAGTGAGATTTCTGGTCGTTGGTCAAGTGCGAAATGATGATGACAGAAATATCTAGTGGGGACCCACAAGGAAGGCATACTTTAGCATCGATGGTAAGATTTTGAGTTAGGTGTGGGTCTGAATCTTCTTTACAACAACATGTACACTGCACTAGTAGAAGGTATATGATATGCACTATGTGTATTGTCCACTGTGGCTACTGTTATGCTCATCATAAAGTGTCTCAGAAATGTCTACAATGAATGATCTCTGCTCAGAATGTGATGGCTCTCATGACGCTCAAAAATCTCAGAATACTCATCAATAAATAACTCATATATCTCCACAATCTCATTAAAATATGTCTCAGGAAACTCGATGATAATCTCATTAACATATACCTCAGACAACTCACTGTGATCCTCATAAAACATCTTAAACAATCATCAGTTGACAACTCAGAATGATCAATAAGGGTTAAAATGTCGACTGTGCTTTCCAGGTTTTCCTTTCAGGAAAGGAATTCCTGGGTGTCCATGAAATCTGTAAACAAATCAGTATCTCTATTCTATTCAAGAAAATCACAGTCCTCAGAATCTGATGATACTAGCTCTCGCCCATCTGTTGTTGTTGGCGGTGATGGCCTCGGATCTAGGATCGTCTCAATCCTAACCTTATCATTGAGGGAGTGAAAGGTTATCTCTTCAATATGATAATCAACTACCGCTTCGGCCATTTGAAGGAACAGCCTACCAAGTATGATCGGGGTATGGAGTAATGATGCAGAGGTATCCATATCCATAATAACAAAATCAATAGGAAAGCCCATGCCTTGCACAGTTACAAAAACATCTTCGAGAATGCTCCTTGGCCTCTTGATCGATCTATGAGCAAACTGAAGGATCATCTTGGTCGATCTAATAGGCCCCAACTCAAACTTAGTGAGTAACGAGGATGGCAAAAGATTAATGTAGGACCCCAATCGAGAATAGTACGATCGAACTCCTGATCAAATATCTAACAACAGATGTGATGTGCTCCCTTATCTTTCTTTTTGTGCAGGAGGTTGTTGATGGCGCGTGTCCATGGTCAATATGTGCTTTTTGTTCTTAGGCATATGTTATGCCTAGGTTGATGCTTCCTAGTACATGCTTCCTTCATTCCCTTTTAATTGCGGGCGTGTACTCCATGGCCTTAAGAGTGGCATCTCTAAAAATATGTTGTGAAGTAACTCTACCTCTCCAGGATCAGATAGGGTTTTTTTTAATTTTTGATTTTTTTTAATAAACGGCAGAAGGAAATGGAACATAATCAGAAGAAACATCAAAGTGCTCATTTCTATTATTCATATCAGACTCAACATATACATGTGGGTGATCAAATTAGTCTGTTTAATATCATCCAATACAGGTGTAGAAGAAACAAAAGGAAAAACTAAATGGGTTGTTCGGTCTGCTAGTGCTGAAGAAGACTCCTCAACGGGTATGTCCTTCTTCGTTGTTGATTCGACAATGCATGTTCCTTTATTCTCTTTTTGGTATTTTCTGAATAATGGTAGTGGTGGTGGTGAAGAAATAAGATGGTATATATCTTCCATGCTTTGCAACACTAGATCGATGCTTAACTGGTGGAGAAACTGATGTAGTCGGTGAAGCTCTCTTAGCGGATCGATCTCCCAATCCCAACTATTGTGCAGGTGGCTGCACTCTCCTATCGCTCCTGAGATGAATGATGTCAGGTAAACAAGTAAAATCAAAGGCCATACCTATCCCGAGGGTAGATGGATCGTGAACTACATGTTCCTTGGGTCTGAAGTTGTTGGGATTAGCTTCGACATGGGCTAGAATAAATATTTTCGTGGTGGTTAGGTCGTCAAGATTTTTGAGTAAAATCATTCATGTTCTTCATCAAGAGTGCAAGTTGATCTAATGTTGGGTTCACTGAAGGTGCCTCGGAATGCTCAGCAATAGGTTGTCGATGAGTTTGGTAGTGCGGAGGCTGGTACCCAGAAAATGCAGACTATGGCTGATAAGTTTAAGTAGGAGGAGGATGAAAAAACTTCCAAGAATATACAAGCTAATGCTAATAGTAAGGTTGGTAAGAATAAACATGGTGCATCAGTTGTTGTCTGTGTCTCCATGTATGGAACTGAGGTAGAGACGAATATTGGGGCTATGGAGGCGGGTGTTGGTATTGTGGTCTACCTCCCTGAAAATGATGAATGAGTCTCTAACTCGGCTGAGAACTCGATTGGCCCTGCCATGATGGACATGGCTAACTATGCTTAGGATTGCTCCAAATGTCGTTCACCTCCTAAATGTGAGGCGGAGGTGGACATTGTGTCTCAAGAATGTACCGGTATTCCAGGTAGTATGGAACAACACATGTTGGAGGAGACTGATGTGGAACTTAATGTAGAGTCTGCACATAGTAAACATGTTGAACTGTGGAAAGTGCTCCGGTACTCTGCTAGGTTCAAGTCGTGGAAGAAGTGGTCTGCTTCAGTGTAGGAGTATCGACTGCTACACTCTATCTCTGACATGCACTGATCATGCTAACAGAAGCTTCAGATATCTAGTGATATCATCTAGCTTATCCAGTTGCTTCGTCCTCTGCTCGATCACTTGTAATTGTCTCTTGTTATCTCTTTTAGATTACATCGACGTTGAATATGTGATTTCCTATTATGGTCAGATCTTTACTATCCACCATATCCACATCATGAGATGCCATCATGTTGACGGTCTTGTGAGGTGCTGAAGAAGATGGAGGATGTTTCTGAAATGCGCAGGAAGAAAATAGAGCAATTGAGCTATCCACCATTTCCTCGAATATCTACCATAGGACATCCTCATCCTTATTGAAGTGGGACACCCCACAAGTGGTATACACCAATATCTAATTCTATAAGCTCAAACCCCCCAAGAAAATCTACACTAAGCTCGTCTTGGGTATATCGTGATGGGGGTACTTCTCCGTCAGATCTAAGAATATATCACGTGTCTCGTATATCATCTCACGAGATAACTGTGAGAAGTTGTCTATGAGGGATCACATCTGCTTCAAATGTCTGAGAGGGTAGTACTTGCTAAGAAAGTATGGTCTAAAATCCTCCCAAGACATCATAACTCTTCTTAAATGGTTGATCCAATGAAGCGCTTTATCTATCAAACTGAATGGGAAGGTTGTCATCTTCACTTCCTCTGATGGAATGTTAGGGTAGTGGATAGTATCACAAATGTTGTCGTACTGCTGGAGGTGAATGTATGGTTCCTCATGAATAATGATCGTGGAATATAGGGAGCAATGGTAAGATAGTGGGCTTCAGTTTGAAATGCAGGTATATGTATCCATGTCACCGAGTGTCATGCGCCTAGGTTATAGTCATCTCTGTTGGGCTCCACTCTAGGTAGCTACTCAACCCCCTGATGAGCATCAGATTTGCCTCTTTAATATTATCATGTTATCGTAGCATAGGAGGTAAATATGGTTCATCAAAGACCACACTTTGAATATGTGGGAATTATTTTTACTTGGCAAGCATACTAAGGTCGAACTCAGGGACACAAGCCTCTTAATCTATTTATCAAGTTTTGTTGATGAATTAATTCAAGAGTGAGTATTTTCAAAGTCTTTAGGTCTTCATGCAGATGCAGAATAACATGCAGAAACAACAATGCAAAGAAATGCACCTAGAATCATGATACATGTATTTTTTATGTGATTTTTCAATGCAATTAGAAGAGATAAAATATGCATGATGTGATCCATGTAAGACAAAAGATACAAATATGCCCTACAAAATATTAAATTAGTGAGCACAGATTATGGTTCAAATTCAGAGTCAAATTGAGTGTCAAAATCAAGAACAAGTATTCATAGATGGAAGAGATTTATAGAGCATTGACAATATATATCATCAGTTCCCGCCAGCTGAGCGAGGTAGGCATTTTGGGGAGGTTAGGAGGACCTCACAAACTTTCAAAGGTAAGCCGTAGTTTCGCACATGCGGAAGAAAGAGTTGATAGAAGAGATAAACAAATGAAAAGAAAAGCAAATAAGGAAGAGAGAGAATTACCGCAAGAAATCCTCACTGTGAAAGCCTTCTTCTCGCTATCTTGACTTCAGATCAGAGTTTGCCATTTACTATCAAATCAGGAAATTAAATATGCCATTAGATAGAGGAAGAAATAAGCAACAAAATGAAACTAAAATCATGCGATTTGGAATTAAAATGCTTAAGATATGAAAGAAACAATGCAGAGGCATAAATTTGATAAAAATATGAGAAAAATAAAGATAATTATTGCAAATAGGTACCTGGAAGGATCCATTTGCAAATACCAAAAATTGGCGGGGGCCTGAGTAATTTTTCCATGTTCACGGGGACATATCTGTAAATATTACAAACCGACAGGGCTTCTATGTAATTTACCCCTGGCACACACATGAGGCACGCGCCTGGGGACCTATTTGCAATTCTAAAGAAGGCCATGGGTGTCCATGTAAAATACCTAGCACCTCAAATGCATTGCATGCGAGGACCAGGCTCGAGAAGCGGCGAGGTTCGGGCAACACGTGGTCGGCTATTGGCTCACGTATCCATGGCTGCAGAATCGGTGGGCACTATGTGGCTTCATCTAGGTCGTTGGATGGTCGTCGCGAGGCTCCATCCAACGGTGCGTGTACTTCTTCCGCCGGACGAGGGGCGGCGTAAACGGGACTCCGGCGAGATCTCTAGAGCCCCTTTATGCTCCTCCATTGTCGTAGAAGGTCGTCGGAGCTTCGTGGGCATCAATAGAGGATGACTGCCGAAAGGCGGAGCTACAAGGGTAGTTGTAGATGGTGACCGGCGTCACCTCGCCGGAGAGGAAGCTCGAGATCGGAGGGGAGGTTCGAGCTCCGATCATTGACCAGTAAGTGGGTTAGTAATATAGTACAAGTGTGTGTAAGTACATGTGAAGTGAAGTGAGGTGGGTGGAGGGTCGTGGGGGTGGAGAGGATGGTGACCCTAGTGGGGTTCTTCTCCGGTGAGGGGAAGAACATGGGATGGACGTGGTGGAGGTTGCAGAGAAGGAAGGATGGTGAGTGGATTGGTCAGCGAAGGCGAGGGTGATATGGTGGAGGTGATTGGATGGTCAGGCAATGGCGAGAGAGGTAGTGGGTGGTGGGAAAAATCGGAGAAAATCGAAGTGAAATCGGGAGGAGGAGGTACCTGGTGATTAGGAGAAGAAGACGACGGAGACAGTGGCCTGGGTTGAGCTCGCTTGGAGCTCTGATCGTCGCTCAACATGCTCGACCTGAGCATGGGGCTTGGCGGCGCTCGGGGGCAGCTGCAACATGGTCGGAGGTCCATGGATCGCACCAGGGCTAGTTGCCATTATCGCCTCAAAATTGCCACCCTCTGCTGTCACTGGAGAGTGGAAGAAGCTAGGTCGTAGCCCATTAGATGGGGGATGGGGGTGAACGGAGGCAAAGGGTGAGGTTTTCATATGCGGGTGTCGGATGTTGTAGGTGGAGGTCAGGAGGAGTTGTAATGGGTGCCTTGATGGTGTGGAGTAATGGAAGGGGGTCAGTGAATTCTGCGCGAAGAAGGAGGAGGAATGGGCTACATGTAGGTGGTGTTATGAAGGAAGAGAGTGATCAGAGCGGTAGCCAAAAAAGGAAGGGGGTGCGGTGGTTCCAAGTTGTAACGCTAGCAGAAGGGGTGCGCTGGAGTTCATGAAGAGGCTTGGACCGTTGGATCATGCCATCCAATGGCCTAGATGGAAGCGTGGGCGGAGGGCTATGATTTGATCAATCAGATCAGATCTAGCGGTGAGGGTAGTAGTGAGGGAGAACGATCCAGATGGGAGTTAGGGTCCCATCCAATAGCAGTACGTGTAAGGGCGACGTGGAGGACGGTGGGCCATAGGATAGAATGAGGATTCTACGGCTGAAATTGAGGCGTGAACAAGTAGCGGGGATCTCATCCAGATGGAGATAGGATGGTTGTGGGCAAGCGGGTGAGGAATGGCAGAGATGGAGGTGATCCAAGGAATATATAATGGCCAGGAATAACACCGGGTGGCGAGAAGAGGGGGCGGTCGCGTGGTAGCTCCAGAGAACTGATGAATCTATGTTTCATCATCTTTATTCTATTATTTTGGCCTTAAAAACCCTAGCAAATGCATGTAAATGCTGTTAATTCAGGCATTTTATCATTCATGCATTTTTATGTAAATATTGTATAAAACATTGTTTTAATGCCAAAATTATAGAATAAAGAAAATAAAAGAAAAAGAGTAAAATATCGTAAATAATTTATGACCCGAAACCCCGAGACCTAGGCACCTCGATGACTAGGTTCGACAAGGAATAAAGTAGGGGAGATAAGGGCCAAAAACCAATAAAAATCCCTTTTATTTAATTCATTCTTTATTTATTTTTAGGCCCTATTTTTGGTTCCACTTTTTTTACTACAAATAAAGAAACTTTATATATGAAAACTGTAGATAATTAAATATAGAAAAATACAAAATTGATTTCATATAAAAATAATGTACAGATAAAAGTTATGATCTGAATAAGATTCCAGAATCCCAACTTCCCATACCTGTATCTGTCAAATAAAAACTCGAAATGTATCAAAATCACTTTAATTGTATATAATTTTAATAAGTTATTTAATGAAGGTGGTTTCATATTTTTTTGAGTTACGGTTAGAAAGTTGAATTATGGACCCCTATTGTATACTTGTATTGATTAAAATATTCATTTTATTTATTATTCATTATTTTTATAATTTTATATTTTTTATAATTTTGTAAATATTATTTATAACATTTGTACATATTAAAATAGGAATAAAACTCTAAATAAAATAACAAAGTAAAATACTTGTATACAATACATATGTATTAAAGACTAGACACCTATTTACTTAATTGTTTAAATACATCATAAAATAAAATAAATAAATATATATATATATATTTAAATGTATAAAAATAAGTTGTAATTTTATAAAATAATAAACAAAATTAATAAAATTAAATATATAAAATAAAAATAAAAATAAAATATTAAAATATATAGATAAATATAACTATATATAACCCTTAAAAGGGAACTTATAATATTAAACCTCAAAAAAATAAATAAAAATCAAAATAAAATAATTTATAAAATAATAAATAATTTTCATTAATAATCTAAAATTAATTAAATCATTTAGTATTTTTAAATGAATTTACTAATCTTTTTTCCAAGGTTTTTTCTGGTTGGTCCACGCGGACCAACCAGATTCGTCCCTTGTTGACCTCGGTCAACTCTCTGACTGCTGTCTGGCTCTGTGTCAGACGTGTGTTTTGACCCATCTTCACGGATTTTTCGAGGCTCTGTCTTTCACCCTTTCACGTCACTCCTTTTTGGACTTTTCATCCCAATACATCTGTGATTCACGCCCTGGGCTCTCTTCGATCTTTGAATCGATGAGACGCCTGCTACACCTCGTTCTTCGAGCCACCTCGACCACCTATTCAAAATACCACCCAATCTTTCCTTCATTCCTTGAATCCCATTTTTGGTCGTTTTTTTCTTCCCTTCCTGCGCTAAATAGTTAGAACCTAGTGACAGGGGGTTCACCGGCCTTGTTGGTGGATCGAAGGAGCAGTCGAAGTGGTCGATTCCGCATCTCCGATGAGACATCGTCTTCGAGGTACATGCTCGTGGCTCGAGGCTGTTCGAGCCAGTTTTTCTTCCATTTTCCCCTTGCTTTAACTAGTTGTAGCTCTTAGTTTTAAATTTGTGCTTTCTATTACGTAATTCACCGTTTTCGTAGCTTATATTAGGATTCAAATCCTCGCCGGAGCTCTCGAGCTCCGACCACCACCCCACACGAGTCGACCACCTTCACTTTATTGAATAAAGACCTAGGACCACTTTTGTTGCTCGTTCGAACTTCATTGCAGGTTCTGGAGGCTACTGCCCCCTTCGGGGGGTCGATTTTGTGCAGACACCAAGTTCCCGGCGGGTGTTTTCTTCTGCGAGCCTGTCGGATCACTCTAGTCCTCTGTGTGCCATTCTATTAGTGTCATCTACCCCTACACTTCACCAGGAGTCTCTCGTGCCTCTTCTCGAGGCTAACCATCGCCGGAGTCGCGGGGTGACAGGGGATCGAAGCTTGTCGAGGTCCGCGTCCAACCCAGTTCTGCCAAAGACCTTCCGAGCCGTCGATCTAGACCAAGTTCATCATGAAGCATATGTGATGTCTGATCAAGTGTTGTTGTGCCTTCGGATCGTCATATGCGTTCTAATCTGGGTCATACGCATCCAAGGGGCATCATCCTT
This sequence comes from Ottelia alismoides, assembly GCA_037367405.1. Classification (NCBI taxonomy): domain Eukaryota; kingdom Viridiplantae; phylum Streptophyta; class Magnoliopsida; order Alismatales; family Hydrocharitaceae; genus Ottelia; species Ottelia alismoides. The sequence goes on from JAZKJV010006434.1 coordinate 214,810, forward strand.
CTCGGAGAATGACACGTGTATAAGTATAGGAGAACATGTCGTTGGATCGCACCCTGGTCTGGGTATTTAGCCATTCAACCCAGACACCTTTTTGTATTGAATACTACTGCACAATCTTTCCTTTATTATGCATTTTATTTTATAATATTTTCTCAACGAACCCCCAGCTTCCTATAATTGCAGACACGCCCTTGCCAGCGAGGTGTACGTGCGTGAGCACGTGTGCTTGGCTATTTTATAGGCAAGGGTCTATCCTTTGTTGTTATTTATATTTCGCCCTCAAACATTTTCATGTAGTTATAAATTTCTGGTAGTTTTGCAATTTTACCCTCCAGGTTTCTATTAATGGCTAATCAGTCCCTACCTGTCACATAATTGATTACGTGGGATTTTAGACAATTTACAAAGAAACGCCTGCGGGTTTTGGATTTAATTTTTTGTCCAGGAATATTTTTATTGCTTTATATATTTCTGGAAAAATTACACTGTGGTGCTCAAACTTTTGCATATTTACAAAAATACCCCTTCTAGTATTGCTTTTTCTCTTTGTTGCTTGTATTTATTTCATGCATCTATAAAATTCGAAAAATTCTCAAAAAAAAATCATAAGATCATATTTCATTGCACAATCAGGCCATATTTTTATTTTGCATTTTGTAGTATTTTTAATATTTATAAAAATTCTAAAACAGGCATTTTTATCTCTATTTGCATTATAAAATCCATAAAAGTTATAAAATGTTTTTGAAAAATTCCCAAAAAAATATATTTTGTGTTTGTGTATTTAACCTACATACGAAAAATCACTAAAAAAATATGAAAGAAAACTCAAAAAAATAGTAAAACACTAAAAATCTTTATAAAAATATATAAAATCCATAAAAAATCCTGAAAATGTAATTCTTATCCCTAAATTTTCTTTGTATTATTATATTTATTTAAAAATCAATTTGGATAATTTTTAAATTGTTTGATTTTTTTCATCTCCATTTTTGTTTCGAATAATTATTTTATTCCCTATCTTGAGTATTTTGAACTTTAAAAATTAGCAAAAATACAGAAAAATCACAAAAACATTAGAAAAATATAAAAAAACACAAAAATATTTTATTTCCTGTATTTTGGCTATTTTTACCTATTTTTATCTCTCTCTCATCTCTATTGTATATATATCTCCTATATAGTTGTATATCCTTATTAAAAGAAAAAGAAAATTATAAAAATATAAAATATAAAAAGGAAATATAAAATTAGAAAATTAAAAATCAAAATATAAAAATAAAAAATAAACTAAAATATGTAATTAAAAACCCTCAAAAAATAGCACTTGTATAGACAAATACATCACATTCGCATTTGAGCTTGATTGCCCCGATATACCTGTTTGCTTCCTGTGTTCGACACTCGACAGCTACTTGCACCTATACACATCTTTGTTGTAGGGTTACAATAAATTTTAACTCCGCACCGCTTTTCATTATTTGATCTTTGTTGTGGGTTAATTGTTGTTTTAATCCGGATTTCGTGTGGTCGATTCAGCAACTGAGTTCCCACCTTGTGTGGAACTTAAGACCGCTCAATTTTTGGGTTAAATAAGAGCGTCAAGTGGTCGCTCCAGAAAATTCAATAAATATAAAAATAAAGAAAAATCCAAAAGAAATAGTTAGAGGTAAAATTAGGAAACATGAAAGTTGTAGATCTCGATGAGATCTACAAGTTTCATGTTTGTCAAAAACTCAAATGATGTCATTTCTAAGTGTTTTTGGGTGCATTTTTAAAGGTTAAAAATACATCTTTTGGGGTTTTGATTTTTTTTGTATTTTATCTCTTTTAAAGGTCAAAACAATTATAGACAATCAATTAACCTAATTTTTATCGGTTTGAAGAAGATATATAAAGAAAAAAGAAATTAAATACAATAAATAGAGATAGCTATTTAGAGGTATTTATAAGATAATTATACACATAATCTATACAATATAATATAGGCTAAAAACAATGAAGTATAAATGATTTTTTTTTGATTTATTTAGGCAAGGAGATTTATAATTTGATTTTAACATGATGAATACAAGATTCATCATACCCTTATACTCAAACTATGATCGTCCTCGAGCATCTAAAGAATGAAGGAGTCTGATTAGTTCCCGATTGTGCATGTGAAAATTTCAAAGATCAATTCTTTGAAAACCCTTAATTTAAGTGATACTAAAATTCCGGGCTCAACCATGCTCAAGTAAGACGGAATCCAACTTCTCTAATTATCATAATCTCTATTTGTACATAAAATATAAGGATGTGAATATTAGTATACTACATTCATGAGAGTCGAGTTGAGACATCATCCAAAGTTTCAATCCAGGAGACTCTCATATAGACCTAATCCTAAACACTAGGAAATAAGTATATTCTTGCTTCAGTCAACCATCTCATTAGCTTGTCAGACTTGAAAGTGTAGATGGATGGCCAGATGATGGAGGGCATAAGATTATGTCTATTTTTCTCTCCCTTACATTGGAACAAGGGACCTCTCGAGTGCCTTATAATCAACACTTGTATATTTTTATCTTGTTGATCAATGTGTCCGTCAAGAGAATTCGGAGTCGTCTGCACTTGTTTTTCTAGGAGCACACCATGGTGTATCTCTTTTGAGTATCTAGATACCTTCGACACCCATACTTGTATCACTATACGATGCAGAGCCCTCTTATGGTGCTAGCCCAACTCCTTGGTCCTAATAGCGTTTGGTCCAAGTAGACACTTTGAAAATGGTTGGGAGTGCTCGCCTTTGGTGGAAGCTCTTTTGAATTTGACTTATAAGGATGGAGTTTTTCTTGCATGAGAGAACTTCATTTCATTTGTTGGTTAGCTCCACTGCTTTTACCAAAAGTTAGCGCACACTGATCAATAATCATTTATGTTTCATCATACCCCGGCACATAGGTATTTATCAAGCAATAGCATATGAACTTGTTCACATGCTGGCGAGGGTTTTGCTGACACTCAAGTTTTTTGGAGCCTTCATTAACTTTATCCCATCCTCGAGCATCATTAGATCAGGTCTAGACTCAAATCTCCTGTTCAAGTTCCTAAAGTGATAACTCAACTCATCTCATCAATCATGCAGTTGTGAAAGTGGAGTGCTGATCATATTCTTTAGAGGGTAGAGATGAATAGTGCAATATGATGCTCAAATCTTTCAAACAAGGAAGTGGAAATTATTAAGTTCAAAACCCTAATGATTAAGGCATGTTAACTCAGTCTCTCAAAATCTCAAAAATCATGTGTCTTTCAAATCCTCAAGTCTTGAGTGAATGTGTATGTGTCAAGCTACACCAACTCTTTGGTTAGTCAATTTTTGTGATTTTTGTCTTTTGAAATTTTTTATGGATTTTAATTTTCATTTTTTAATTCTTTAGATAGATCATGACTGGCCTAGTCTCATATGAATAGTTGCATCTACTTCCAACCGGTATGGGTATACGTACAGACCATTAGACGGGATCGTGCTACTTGAGGAAGGAGCCATATACAATATCCTCTAAACCACCCACTCTACTAAGGGAAACCAAAGTTCCCTCGTCGAAGAGTAACTACTCAATTTTAAGCCCAGTAGTCAAAGTCTCTATTGAAGAAAATTTTTGAATTTTCAAAATTTTCAGGGTTTTTTAAAATGGTTATTTTTTAATCCCTCAATTTTTAAGAAAAAAGTTTTTACATGAATTTCTAGAAAATTCAGTTCATAGGTCAACTTAAACCAAGCCCAAAAAGATTTTCAAAAAAAATGATCTATGGCCAAAGTAGTACAATACTATATGGTATACCCCCTTACTTAACTTTTGTTATGTCTTCATAGCAAAGTTATATGAATACATAGCTCTGGTTAAATATAGGGTGATATAGCGGGACTGAGGAGGAGGGTTCCCCTATACTCAGGTCAAAAATGACCTAAGTATAAAAAGACAGATGGAGGGTTGGATGAATGAGTCGGGTCCCCCCCTATACTTAGGCTGAATATAACCTAAGTAAAAGATTTGGAATTAGGTTGGGGTCTTGTAAGATTGTTAGGGTTAGAAGGGGATTTATACAAATGATTGGAGAGAGGGGGTTGAAGTGTGAATTTTCACATATGGGGACGTAGGAGAGGGGGATGTGTATACATTGTGGTAGGGGGAGGGGGTGATGTGTGTGTATGAGAGGGGGGGATATACAGAGATGGTGCAAGGGGGGTATGTGCATGTGTATGTTGTGTGAGAGCCGGGGGGGTAGATCATCTAGTGATCTACTCTCTTTTTTATACACATGTGAGCCCTCGAACAAGGGTTACTAGAAATGTACATGCTACATTTTTTACAACATGGTGAATGAAATGCTAATTAATATTCCTTGAATCCTTCCTCTATTCTTTTACGGCTCCTCATAGCAGGATATCCCAACTCTACGCCTCCATATAGATCAAGCGTCCTCGATCTTCATGGGCCCTAACACAAAAGAAAATGTCAGAAAAATATCATGAAAAATAATCAGAAAAAATGATGCAAAAATACATGACGAGAAGACCTGTAAATTTTGACAATATTCACAACAAAACAGATTTCAAAATTCGATGAATAAATAAAGGTGAGTCGTGTCCCCAACAACGGTGCCATTTGATGAGCATCTGATTTACCTCTTTAATATTGTCGTGTTATCGTACCATACGAGGCATATCTGGTTCAACAAAGACCACATCTTCAAATATGTGGACATTATTATTACTTGGCAAGCATACCAAGGTCGAACTCAGGGACACGATCCTCTTTTTCTATTTATCAAATTTTGTTAATGTATTAATTCGAGAGTGAGTATTTTGAAAGTCTTTAGGTCTTCATGCAGATGCAGAATAGCATGCAGAAACAATAATTCAAAGAAATGCAACTAGAATCATGATGCATGTAATTTTTATATGATTTTAATGCAATTGGAAGAGATAAAATATGCATGATGTGATGCATGCAAGACAAAAGATACAAATATGCCATACAAAACAATAAATTAATGAGCACAGATTATGGTTTGAATTCAGAGTCAAATTGAGCATCAGAATCAAGAACAAGTATCTATAGATGGCAAAGATTATAGAGCATGGGATGTTGTATGTCATCAAAATATATCACATTTCATTTAGTATCAAATCAGGAAATTAAATATGCCAATAGATAGAAGGTAAAATAAACAATAAAATGAATCTGAAATCGTGCGAAATGGAGTTAAGTGCTTAAGATATGAAAAAAACAATATATAGGCATAAATGTAATAAAAATGCGAGAAAAATAAAGATAACATTACAAATGGGTCCTTAGAGGGACCCATTTGCAAATACCAAAATTGACGGGGGCCTAGAGTGATTTTTCCATGTTCGTAGGGGCATATCTATAAATCTTGCAAACTGATTGAGCCTCAATGTAATTTACCCCAGGCGTGCATGTGAGGCACGCGCCTGGGGACCTATTTGCAATTTTGTAGAAGGGAAGAGATGTCCATGTAAAATACCTAGCACCTCACGTGTATGGCATACGAGGACCAAGCTCAGGAGGCGGCAACGTTTAGGAAAACGTGGCATGCCCCCAAGCATGCTCGGGTATCCATGGTTGTAGGGTCGGTGGGCGCTACGTGGCTTCATCTAGGCTGTTGGGTGGTCGTCGCAAGGTTCTAGCCAACGACGAATGTCCTTTGGCTTCCGTCATAGGAGGGGCAGTATAAACGAGCTCCGACGAGCTTGCTAGATCCCCTCCGTGCTCCTCTGTGGTCATAGAAGATCGTCAAATATTTGTGGGCATCAAGAGAGGACGACTGACGGAAGGCGAAGCAACAAGGGTAGCTGTAGATGGCGGCCAGGGTCACCTCGCTGGAGAGGAAGCTTGATATCGGAGGGGAGGTTCAAGCTCTGATCATTAACCTGCAAGAGGGTTAGTAATATAGTTGAAGCGTGCGCGAGTGCATGTGAAGTGAAGTGAGATGGGCAGAGGGTCGTGGGGGTGGAGAGGAAGATGAACCTAGTGGGGTTCTTCTCCGCCGAGGGGAAGAATAGGGGATGGGTGTGGTGGAGGTTGCAGAAAAGGAAGGATGGAGAATGGATTGGTCGGCGAAGGCGAGGGTGATATGGTGGAGGTGATTGGATGGTCAGGCGATGGCGAGAGCGGCAGTGAGAAAAATCGGAGAAAATCAAAGTGAAACCAAGGGGAGGAGGTACCTGGAGATTAGGAGAAGAAGACGGTGGAGTTAGTGGCCTGGGATGAGCTCGCTTGGAGCTCTGGTCGTCACTTAACATACTCAAATTGAGCATGGGGCTAGGCAACGCATGAGGGCGATCACAACATGGCCGGAGGGCCATGGATCGCACCATGGCAAGTTGCCATTGTTGCCTCAAAATTTCCACCCTCCGTTGTCACCGGAGGGTGGAAGAATGTAGATTGTAGCCCATTGGACGGTGGATGGGGGTGAAAGGAGGCAGAGGGCGAGGTTTTATAGGCAGAGGTCGGACGTTGTAGGTGGAGGTCGAGCAGGGTTGTAACGGGTGTCATGATGGTGCGGAGTGATGGAGGGTGGTCAATGAAGTCTGCGCAAAGAAGGAGGAGGAATGGGCTACGTGTAGGTGGCATTACGGAGGAAGAGGGTGATCAGAGTGGTAGCCAAAAAAGTAGGGTTAGTAGAGGTTGCAAGTCGTAATGCCAGGGGAAGGGGTGCGTGATGAATCCCCATTCATCATTCTTTATTCCTTTATTTTAGTTAGAAACCTTGGTAAAAGACCATGTAAATGTTTGTAAATACAATAATTTGTCAAAATGCATGCATCAAGTAAATAGCCATAATTAGCATGTTTTTGCACAAAAATAAAGGAATAAATAAATAAAGAAAAAGAGGGAAATATTTAGAATAAATATTGAGTGATCTGAACCCAAGGGAAGGCTCCACAAGGGCCTGACCGCAAAATAAAATAAGTAGAGAGAGATAGGCTGACTCAACATGGTGTAAATATCCCTCTATATGTAAATAATTTAGATTCTAAAAATAAAAATATATATGTGCTTCCCATATTCTGTACATATTTATAAAAATAAAAAAAATAAAATGGGAAAATAAAAGTAAAATAAAAATAAATAACTTCTCTCTCACTAGTGTATACATACCATGTACATAAAATACAAGACCTAATTATTTCACCCTCGTAAATACTTAATAAAAATTCAATAAAATTTTTTTATATTCCATATTTTATGGTTTAAATAAATAAAATATAAAATTAGAATAAATTCACATAAATAAAATAATAAAAATAAAATTCAAAAATACATAGGTATACATACCTATATATAATAATAATATAATGTAAATACCTAATTTATTTTTCAAAAAAATAAACAAAAAATCACTAAAAAATACTTTGGAAATAAATAAACATTTTTCATGTTGAAAAAATTTTCAATTAAAATCATTTATTATTTTTAAATGAATTTACAAATAATTAACAAAAGGAATAATCTAATTGGTCCACGGGGCATTGTTGACCCCCGGTCAACTCTCCCCCGCAGACCTCTTCTTCGCGGACCCTGTCACCGACCCGATATTCTCCCATTTTTCGAGACATGATCCGACTTCCATCCATCCAAAACCCTGGGTTCCGAATATCGATGATTGATCCATGATCCACGCCCGACATTCCTTCTAGGGATCCGTGCACCTAGATTCGCTGCCCGACTCCATCTCTACCGGACCCCTGCACTATATAGTCTCACCTCTGCCGCACAATTCACACTACCTTCGGCTCTCGTCTTCAATTTCCATGACCTCCACCGTGCTCCTTGAGTGACAGCGAGTGAGTGCGAGTGTCTGATTGAGGATTTGGAGGGGTATAGCCCAGGTCCGGCGATTTCCACCGTCGTGCTCCGCCGCGAGGAGAGCCCGAGCCTCTGGACCCATCCATCCATTGAGGCGATGACTCTCGGAGGTCCAACACCTTCAGCATAGACGGATTCATCCATCAGGTAGACTCTTTAGCTTCTAGTCCGTCGCTCATTTTCGATTTTCACCTTCCAGCTCCGGCAGCTCCGCCCTAGTGGCCGGAGCCCCGCCAGTTCACCCCATCCGTATCGATCGACTCTTTGACTCATCGCCACCTTCCCTACGCGATCTGATCACCTCGAGCTGGACCATCTGAGTCCAGATTGAGTCGGGTTCCATCTACCACCTTTGCCAGAACCCCTCGTAGCCCATCCACGCCGCTTCGCTTTATCTTTTAGCCAATAACCTATGCCGAAGCGTCCCTACGAGCAGGATCTTCTTTCTGTAGGTCAATAAGCACGGGAGACCCCCCTAGGACGCGTTTCCACCCTTCGTCGGAGCTGCTCTAGGTCCCTCCTCCCTCGCCGGAGGATCTGGCCATTGGGAGCTCCATCGGAGGCCACCACTTGACGCGGAACACCATCGCGAGGAACCCCCCTTTCCGATCTTCCATCGGCCCTTTGGATCGTCTTCGGATCGTCGGGGAAGCTCGCTTGGGATGTGTTCTTCCTGATCATCTCGCAGTCGTCGGATCGCCCCTCTGCGCCAGTTCTGATCTCAGCCGCACGTAGCCTGCGCCTGTCTGGCCGTTAGATCCATGATCTGACGGCCACGTGTGCCCCACGTTCTCCTCTACGCCAGCACCATTGGATTCTCCAGGAGGCTTCATCAGGACCGTGCACCCGCAGCCATTCACCGCTCGACACCTGGCGCTCACGCACCCCGCGCGCGCCTCAGCTGGGTAACTCGCGCCCGAACCCCCTGCAGTTTTCTTTAGTTTTTATTTAGTCTATTAAATAAATGTGCACACTTGGTTAAATTGCATATCTGGACCTCTAGTTTAGTGTATTTGCTTTTTAGTCCCTACTTGTGTGGAACACGTGCTTTGACACGTGCTTTTGTGGACTTTTTGCAGTATCCATCATGTAGTCTCATGGTTTTATAATTTGCATGTTTATTAATTAGAATGACACTTGGGTCCCTGTGAATAAGAGACATGTCCTAGGCACGTGATATCTGGATTTTTTTCATTATTTGGGCTAAGGTTCTTGACTGTTCTTGATTGGAATTTATATTTTGAAAATTACATTTATACCCCTGTGCGTGCTGTATTCGACATGTGTGGAAATTGATGTGATTTTTGCATTGATAACCTTCCAGTTTTTGCACGTGTTACATTTAAGCCCCTGGAACTATGTTTTCTTGCACTTAGGTCCCTGTGTGCTGTGTGGCTTGGATTGAATAAATTATCAAATAAACTTCAAATCATGTGAAATTTGTATACATGGCTCCTAAAAAAATGTGTAAAAATTTCACTAATTTTTTGGGACATTTTCGTTGCATTTTGTTATTTTAAATAAATAAAAAACCTTTAGTTTTACTACTGTTTGGAATAGAAAATCAACTAAAAATATAAAAACTTTTTCACAAATTCTAAAAAAATTAGGACTTGTTTGTTTTGTTGTTTTTGAGCTGTTATCCAATTTTTAGCCTATTTGGATTTATAAAACCCATAAAAATTGAAAAACCCTCAAAACCTTATAAAATTATCAAAAATTATCTAAAAATAAAAAAAAATGCAATTTTGGTTTCTGTAGTTTAGTTTTTCTTTTTACTTTTCATAAAAATTATCTCTAGATTTTTTAAGGCTAATTACATATTTTTATTTAGCCTTTCACGTCTGGCTGCATACTGATTCATTGTTTCCCCTTTTTCGATTTTTATAAAATCACTTAAAATTAGAAAATCTTGAGAAAATTACCAAAAACATTTAAAAATATAAAAACACAGAAATAATTTTATTTTAATTTTCTGAGCATTTTTGATGTGTTGAATAAAATTGAATGTGTCCTTTTTTGCTTTTTCTTATATTTTCTTTAGAACTAAAAATACAAAAAAATTAAAAATACATAAAAACCACCATAAATATTTTGTATTTTTATTTTATCTTTAGACTACTTTGTAGGCTCCTTTTAGCCAACCCGTGCTCCTTGAGTTCGACCCTGATCGCTATACCAGGTTAAATAAATAGCGAAGACCGCTTATTCGGATTTCAGTTCTGATTATTTTTGATTTGGTGGTCTCTTTTTCTTGTTGAGTCCGATCTGCGAGATCCGGGTCGCAATGACCCTTGATTGATTTTATCCCTACTCGGATCTTGTGGGATTTTCGGCTCATCAAAATGACGCCGTTGCCAGGGAGTAGGGCTTAGTAGTCTTTTGATTTTTCACGATTTTTCGCGGCTTTTTGTTCATAATTGTGTAGATATTTTTGCTCTGATTTATTTGCATATTTTTCTAATAATCTGGCCTGACATACATTCTTGTTTGATTTCTTGCGAGGGCCCGAGGATCGAGGCAGCTTTTTTGGAAGCCGAAGCAACCACAGAAGTTGGAGGCGGCTTCTTTTCTGCATAAAGCCGCAGGAGAGCGTTGCGAGCCGAATAGGAGTACGGGAGCCGCGGAATAGCCACGTAGATAGCCGTAGTTTAGATTAGTAGTTAGATTTATTTTCTGCAAACTTTATTTGTAATAATACAGGGACTCAGACACTTAGACTTTGGTTTATATAGGGGTCTGTTTCGCCGAGCACTGGTGTGCTCAGGGGACCTCACCGCATTTTTCGCTGGTTTTAGTTTTCTCGCATTTTATTAAATGCCTGTCTGATTTACACGGTTTTGGCCTTAGCTTAGGATTTTCTCTGATTGTGACGTAATTAATTAGGATCCAACCCTTAATTATCTGCCTGCACCTATTAGCTTGTAATTGGACATAATTAATTAATTCATAAGAAAAAGCCGGATTAATTAAACTCTAGTTCACGTGCCTTGAGGAGTCACATACAACGCGTGCAGGATCCGTTGTGGCGGACACCAAGTGACTCCCAAGATAGGACTCCAGACTTAGGTTTGATTACCCGACTACTGTTCTTTACGTGTAAAAATTACTTCGTCTAGGGCCAGTTTCTCGTGCATCATATAGGTAGTTTACTTTCAGTCTTTATTTTATACGCGGATCACTTTGCATGTAGACTGTTGGAGTCAGGTACGCATCACTTACTCTGCATGCATCATTGATTTTATCGCGCATCGGCTTTTTCGTCTTCTCCCCCTATTTTCAGACTTAAATAATCAGGAGAAAAATTGGTTAGGCGTTGTTTGCTTGAAAAATACATAAAAAGAAAAACTATAAAATTGGGACTGCTAAACACACTTGACCCTAGAAGACACCTCACATAACAAACTTGTCTTGGGGAGAGCAACCGCCTCATTGTCTGGTTTGGATGAGCGAGAGAGCGACCCGCACACTAGGCTAGAGCCATATCCAAACCCCGATCAGACTTCCAGCCTTTTATACGGGACAGTCTGGCAGGAGGATTGGATTCCCATCAGCTCGCGTAATCGCTCTGATAGACTGACATTATCACCTAAATAAAATTGACAAGATAATTGACCGAACCTTTACGGTCTTCAGCTCTGTGTTGAGTAGGTGAATCGGGGGTTTGTTTGCTCATCTTATGTGTTTTCAGATCTCATCCGCCCGACTCGCCAGATCAAGATGATGGGAAAGAGGTCTCTTAGGCAGCCTATGGATGCACCACTTTTTAGCACTCCAGCCCGTTCATCTAGGTTGGTTCGTGAGAGCCAAGACCCGCTCTCCGAACCCGAGTTCGATTCTGCCCCGTTCCCCCTCGACCACCCTTCTACCAGTCAAGAGATACCAGTGCCAGGTGCGAGACAGCAGATAGATGATTTATCAGCACCCGAGTTTGGGTCTTTTGCCTTTGTAGAGACCATGGCCAACAGCGAGGAGTGCACCGAGGGTTAGCGGCCAGAGATGACTACCTATATATTGGACCGGGGTGCGATCAACAACACCCTGTTGGCCTCCCTTAAGACGATGCAGCGCCAGATACGGGATCAGGGAGTCTTCATGGTGGAGATGCGGAGAGAGATGGAGAGACTGAGGACAGCGCGAGAGTAGCCGCGAGCCGCGGGAGAGAGGGACCCAGATCAGCCAGTCCAGCCGACAGAGCAGCTGAGACCGATGCGGGAGTTGCACAACCCCGGATCGATACTTACACACCGGTGGGTGGTTCTTCCGGCGATCGTGGGGAACTTCAAGTTCCCCCCATAGACACTTCAGATCCTCCCCCGCTTCCACGGGCTCGCCACTGAGGAGCCCCATCTACATCTCCAGGAGTTCAAGATGATCTGTAGCTCCGTCCACGATCGGCAGGTGGACGAGGACACCATCAGGATGATTGCCTTCCCCTTCTCCCTCGCGGACAGAGCAGCCAACTGGCTAAAGCATTTGGGGAGATTCGTATACACCTGGGAGCAGCTTCGCACCGAGTACTTGAACAAGTACTATCCACTCGGGTGGACCAATGCAACGAGGGCCTTGATCAGCAACTTCTCCATTCTCCCCAACGAGCAGTTTCACGAGGCATGGGAGAGGTTCAGAGAGCTTACAGATAGATGCCCTCACCACGACATCACAAAGTCGAACCTAGTTTAAAGCTTCTTCTGCGGACTGACACTAGAGCTGCAGGGCCCGGTCAATGCTTCTGGTAGCGGTTCCTACTTCGCTAAGTATGAGGATCAGGTCTGGGCCATCTATGAGGAGATGGACGAGAACTATACAGTGATGTCCCATACCCGACTCTACACTCAGGGACGTCCCCAGCCACAGATCGTGCAGTACCAGAGGATAGCACGGGTCGATGCCTGTCCTTCTACTTTGTCCGCGACAGGCGCACAGGTCGAATCCATAGCCGCATACATGGGCATTATCAGCAAGAAGCTGGACCGGATCGAGCTGATCGAGAAGAAGCAGTGTCAGGGCATCACGAAGATGGATCAGATGGCACAGACGCTGAGTGACATGAAGACACATCTCATATGTCTCCAGGAGGTACAGACGGCTTCTCAACCCCGTCTTCGGTCATGAGGAGATCCGAGCATCAGTGGTAGCTCGTCCCAGCACTCCAGTCAGTCTAGACAGGTTCACCTTGTACAGTCGGAGTCGTATCAACAGCCACCATAGTTTTACCAGCCACCACCTTCCCAGAACACTCAGATGGTGGTCTACCAGCCGGATCAGCCCCTGGCAGTACTCCCTCCATCCACCTACGAGTCGGAGCCGTTGATGGATGTCAACAGGATTTGGTACGACCGACCTCAGTCCGGTATCCGACGAGAACATTCTGGATTCCGCTGGTCGGCCGGAGGCACCAGTTCCCAGCAGCAGCCTCCAGTTCAGGGTGGCCAGTGCGGCCAGCAGTGTGAGAAGCACCAGCAGCCCCAGCCCCGAGTACACCAACAACAGCCATCCCAAAGAGAGTAATATGGTCCTCGACCCTATCAGCAGGGACAACCTTGGAGGCGAGAGCAGCCTCAACAGCAGCAGTATCATTAGCAATACCCCTCTCACCCGCACCAGCAGCGGCAACCTCACTACCAGCGAGGCCACCCGTCAGGTTCTCATGGGCCGACCTATGAGAACCCCGCCTTGGATGATCTAACACGCATCATGTCCGAGCAGTAAGCTATTTTTCGACGGGAGATGGATGAGTTCCGCCAGGAGATGCATGAGATTGTGAGAGGGAAGGCCGCCATCCCTATCCAGATCGAGCCAAACCCGAACAACCTCAAGAGGAAGTCTGAGCTGGTAGAGTTCACTGAGATTACCACTCCTAGTGCTTCATTTGGTGATATGTCTGCATACATGTTTAATGTTGTTTGTTACACTTAAGAGCGGTAGGATGCCAACAGGCAGCGCCTCGTCTGAGCGACGATCCCACGCCACTTCAGGAGCGCCAGGTGAGGATAAGCGAGGCACTAAGGCCGCGAGAGATGATGACGGTGGTGCTGACGCCACCATGGATGTTGATCCCACCGGCGGTACTGAGGCCGTCGCTTCATCAGTTGGAGGAGGTGGTACTGACGCCACCATTGCAGTTGCTGAGCCAGAGCATGGTACTGATGCCGCTAGTCCAGATGCCGAGGGTGGTACTGAGGCCACCATTTCCAGTTCTGCTATTCCTGTTGTTTTTCCTTCCATATATATCTCAGGATGTTTCTGCAAATAAAGGAAAGGGTTTGTTATTTTCGGATCCACATGTGTTTCTTGATGATGTTTGTGTGGATTTTGCTGTTCATGGGCATGCCAGACCCTCTCCTAGTCCTTCATCTGAGAAGGACCCTGTAGTCCCCTTTCCCAAAGCACTCCATTTGGGTAAGGGGCAGAAAAAAGAAAATCAAGAAAAGAACCATCAGATAGAGTTCAGCTAGCAGATAATAGATAGATTTCATATACAACTGACTCTACATGAGGCCTTGGAGCACATACCTCTACTCCAGAGATCACTCAGAGACAGGACCACAATTAGGAGGAAGAGGCGGAACCATCAGTCAGAGATCCATGAGCTTACTCGGCCACTTGTTTCACGATTCAGAACCGTCTGCCAGCCAAGAGGCCAGATGCAGGAGCCCCGTATGTCAGATGCCACATCCATGAGCAGAGGTTCGACTGTACTCTATTAGACAACGGTTCTTCGATCAACCTACTTCTGGTAGTCCTTCTCGACCGCTTCGAGTTGGGCCCTCTCCGACAGAGCAGGATGATCCTTCAGTTTGCTGATCGATCTGTCAGGAGGCCGAAGGGGGTTTTGAAGGACGTTGTCGTCACGATTCAGGGCCTGAAATTCCCCGTGGACTTTGTTGTGTTGGACATGGAGATCCCTGAGTCCGTGGCCGATACCCCGATCATTCTAGGATGCCCGTTCTTGGCCACAGCCAAGGCAGTGCCCGACCATGATAGCAGGAAGGTATACTTTTGCGTCGAGGGAGAGAGTATACATATAGAGACGGTCGTGGAGACTAGAGCCAGAGATTCAACTTGCTCAGAGCCGACTTCCGATTTAGAGCAGATGACAGAGGCAAGGCGAGATATCCACTAGGACTGCGATTTTGTGATTACAGATGATGAGGCAGTTTGGGCAGATCCAGTCGCACAGGCCATTCTCTCACCTTCAGTGTTTGCTGATGCAGAGACACTGATGAATCCCCATTCATCACTCTTTATTCCTTTATTTTAGCTAGAAACCTTGGCAAAATACCATGTAAATGCCTGTAAATATCATAAATTATCAAAATGCATGCATCATGTAATTATTCATAATTAACATGTTTTTGTGTAAAAATAAAGGAATAAAGAAATAAAAGAAAAAGAGGGAAATATTTAGAATAAATATTGAGCGACCTAATCCCAAGGGAGGGCTCAGCATGGGCCTGACCGTAAAAGAAACCAAGTAGAGAGAGATAAGGTCAATCATGTGTGTACATAACCCTATGTATATAAATAATTTTATTTTCCTCAAAATAAAAATTAAAAAGATGTTTCTCATATTTTGTACATATTTATAAAAATAAAATAAAAATCAAAAAAATAAAAAATAAAAAGAAAAACAATAAAAGTCATTTCCCACCTTGTGTATATACCATGTACATATGTATATAAATCTATTTATTTAACTAATGTAAATAAATCATAAAAATAAAGTAAAAATACCTTTTTATTCCAAATTTTATGTTGTAAATAAATAAAATATAAAATTGGAATAATTATGCAAAAATAAACAATTAAAAATAGAAATAAAAAATACAAGTGTATATATACCTATATATAATAATAATATAGTGTAAATACATTATTTATTTTTCAAAAAATTAAATAAAAATCTGAAAAAAATACTTTGAAAATAAATAAACATTTTTTATTTGAAAATTTTTCGAAATAAAATCATTTGCTATTTTCAAATGATTTTCTAAATAATTAATAAAAGGAATTTTCCTATTGGTCCATGGGGGATCGTTGACCCCCGATCAACTCTCCCCAACAGACCCCTTCCAGGCGAATCAGGTTTCTGACCTGATTTCTCCAAATTTTCTCCACCTAATCTGATCTCCATTCGCCTAAACCCCGGGCCCCGATTATCACCAATTGATCCGAGACCCTCGCCCGGGGATCTACCTAGGGATCCGTACACCACAGTGCCCTTCCCGACCCCTTCTTTGCCGGATCTTCACCACTATAAGGTCTCAGCTCCGCCGCACTTTCACTCCGTCTTTGGCCATTCCCTTAGGTTCCCAGGACCTCTCCTCCTTCTCTTTGAGTGACAGCAAGCGAGAAGGAGAGATTGCAGCGAGGACCGAGGTCGATAGCCTCTGATCCGGTGGTTTTGCCGTCGTGCTCCGCCGTTGAGCGAGCTCGAGCCTCTGGCCCCGACGAGCCATCGAGGCGACGACCCCCAGAGGTCCAGCATCTCCAGCCTAGTCGATTGCAGCGATCAGGTAACCAGTTCGTCCATTAGGTCAACGTAATTTCCGATTTGACCCATTTGCGCTGCCGGCCTTCGCCGGCCGATTCCCCTTCATCCGACCATCGTTCATTGATCCGACTCGACCATCATCTTCACGCGACTCCTCTCCATCTGCTACGCCCCTCCGATCACCTTGGTTCGCCCCGTAACCAAGAAGTGGGCCTCCATCGCCGTCGCCTCGCCGGAGGCCTCCGCTCCACCTCACCAGACCACCCCCATCGCACATAACCGGGTCGAGGAACTTTGCCCTCGACCCAGCGTTCTTCCTGTGCAGGTGTCGTCGAAGAAGGACCCCGTCTGGGGGTCCAACAGTTGAAGAACAGGGGCTCCGCGCCGCCTTCGTCACCGGAGCTCTCCAGAGCTCCTTGGTCCCAACGGAGCGACCCATTCGCTGCGGACGACCGTGACCTTTATTTCACAGCATAGAGTAGCTCCTGAGGAGGTCCAACGCGCATGGATTGGGCCAGCGAACCTCGCCGACGAAGAGTTCTTAGAGGACTTCCAGCTACCGTCCAATCAGCCCCCTTTTTCCAGATTAGATCGTAACCGTCCATCAGCGAGAGACAACTACCGTCCCATCCATCAGGGGTTGTATCTAGACCGTCCATCGACGAAGGGGTAGCCACGCATATCAGCCGTTGGATCTCCACGTGGCGACCCCTCGTCCATCAGATCGTAATAATAGGGGTAATTTCACTAAGGCCCCTCTTTTTATCGCATTTATAATTTAGTCCTGTAAATATTTAGTGTAGTTGTGTTTATTTCGGATAAATTGCACTTTGGACCCTATGTTTACTTTATTTGCATTTTAGTCCCTGTCTACGTGGAACACTTGCATCGTCACGTGATATTTTGGACATTTTGCATAGGGAGGGCCTAGGTTTTATGCTATGTTAGGGATTGAAATTTTAGTTTCAATATTTGCAGTTATACCCCTGTGTGTGAATTAATTTGAACATGTGCTGATTGTTTGGGAATTTTACACTTTATACCTTAAGTTTTTTGCACGTGTTATAATTTAGCCCTCCGAACTATGTTTTCTTGCAATTAGGTCCCTATGTGCTGTAGCTCTTTTATTGATTGAATAAAATAGCAAATAAACTCCAAATCAAGTGAAATGTGGATACGTGGCTCCTGTCACCGTGTAAAAATTTCACTAATTTTTTGGGACATTTTGTGGATTTTTACTATTTTAAAAAAATCAAAAACACGTATTTTTGTTACTGTTTGCATTGAAAATCAAAGAAAAATATAAAATTGTCTCTAAAAATTCTAAAAAAATTAGGGTTTGTTTATTTTGATGTGTTTAAGTTTCTGTCAAAGTTTTGGCTTATTTGGATTTATAAAACCCATAAAAATTAAAAAAAACCTAAATATCTTTTTTTAAATCAGTAAAAGTTCTATAAAATTCAAAAAATGCAAACTCTTTTTCTGTAGTTTAGTTTTTGTATATATTTTTCATAAAAATTGTCTTCAGATTTTTATAGGCCAACTATATATTTTTAATTGGTCTTTCAAGTCTAGTTGCACATTAACCCACTATTTTCCTCTTTCTTCATTTTTAAAGAATCAAGTAAAATTTTCAAAATTCCCATAAAATTACCAAAAATACTTGAAAATAAAAAAATGCAAAAATAATTTTATTTAAATTTTTAGAGCATTTTTTAGTGTTTAAATAATTGTTGAATTTGCTTGTTTACCCATTTTCTTATATAATTAAAAACACAAAAATATTTAAAAATATTTGAAATCCACCAAAAATATTTTCTTCATTATTTTATCTTTTTGACTACTTCTTGGTCGTAAGGCCAACCCGTGCTCCTTGAGTCCGACCCTGGTCGCTATACTAGGTTAATAAACTAGCGAGGACCGCTATTTGATTTCCTTGTTTTATCTTTCGATTTGGTGGTTCCTTATATTCTTGTTGACCGAGTCTCTCAATTCGGGTCGCAATGACACCGAATATTTTTACCTTGGCCCGATAGTGAGAGTTGGATTTTTTGGTCATCAGAATGGCGCTGTTTCCGGGGAGCACGACTTAGTAGTCTTTTTCGATTTTTCGTGGTTTTCTTTTCCGCGGCTTTTCTATAGATATTTGTAGATATTTTTTCTGATTTATTTACATGTTTTTTCTGGACTGACAAACTTCTGTTTCTATTTCTTACGAGGGCCCGAGGATCGAGGTGACTTTTTTAGAAGCTGAAGCAACCGCAGGATTCGGAGGCGGCTCTCTTCTTTACGGAGCCGCAGGAGAGCGCAAGGAGGAGAACCGAAGTGTGGGAGCTGCGGAATAGCCGCAAAATAACCGTAGATTAGATTAGATTAGATTAGTTTTATTTTCTTCAAATGATTAATTTGTAATAATACAGGGACACAGACTCAGACTTTGGTGACTTATTGGGGTCTGTTTCGCCGAGCACCGGTGTGCTCGGGGGACCTCACCGTGGTTTTTCGCCGAATTTGCTTTTTATCGCATTTATTTCACTGCTTATTTGATTTATGCGGTTTTAGCCATAGCTTAGGATTTTAATTGATTGTGACGTAATTAATTAAGGCACAATCCCTAATTATTTGCATGTTCCTATAGATCGATAATTGGACTTAATTAATTAAATCACAAGAAAAAAGTCGGATTATTTAGGCTCTAGTCCACGTACCTTGAGGAGTCACATATAGCGCATGCATGATCCATTGTGGCGGACTCCGAGTGGCTCCCAAGATAGGACTCCGGACTTAGGCTTGAGTACCCGGCTACTGTGCTTACATGTAGAAATTGCTTCGTCTAGGGCCAGATTATCGTGCATCATATAGGTAGTTTACTTTCAATCTTTATTTTATACGCAGATCACTTTACATGTAGAGTGTTGGAGTCAGGTACGCATTTCTTACTCTGCATGCATCATTGATTTTTCGCGCATCGGCTTTTTCGTCTTCTCCCCCGATTTTTGGACTTAAAATAATTAGGAGAATCGAAAAATTCGTTAGGCGTTGTTTGCTTTGAAAAAGGCCTAAAAACAAAAACCATAAAATTGGGACTGTTAACCAAACTTGATCTTAAAAGATATTGACTTGATAATTTGTCTTGGGAGAGTAATCCCCTCATTGTCTAGTTTGGATGAGCGAGAGAGTGACCCGTATCCTAGGCTAGAGCCATATCCGATTTCTTAACAGACTACCGGCTTTTTATACGGGACAGCCTGTTAAGAAGATTGGATCCCTATCAGCTCGCTTAATCGCTCTGAAAGACTGTTTGATCACCTAATAAAATAGATAAGATAAAAGACCAAACCTTCATGGTCATCAGCTCAGGGTGCGTAGGTGAATTTGGGGTTTTGCTTGATCGATCTTGTTTGCTTTTCTAGGTCCCATCCGTTCTCTTCTTCATCTATCTTCTCCTCCAATCATCTATCTTTCTCCCTCCCACCCTCCCTTCAGTTCTCTTCCTCTTCTGTATCCCTGGATGATGGAACCCCCTCACTTCTTGCCGACTCTTGTGGCTTCTCCACCTTCTTCCCATCAGTCCAGTCCACCTTCGAGAGAGGTCGGATCTCCTACTAACCTCTCGTTCCCTCCCTCCCATCCCTTCCATTACTCTGGGCATGCTGCACTACGCGTCCGCAGAGATCAGATGGAGTAGATGTGAGGCCCGAACGATGCCATTATTGAGTTGAGAGTGCACTTCGCACACGATCATAAAGAGCAGATGCGAGTATCAGATGCCTCCTATGCCAGCATGATGGATGATCGGACATGATAGGGAGCTCAGTCAGCTTCTACATTAGGTCCATTCATTTTGGATTTGGATCTTATTCAGAGACTGCCGACATTTTCAGGAGAGGTGCACGAGGAGCCATATCTTCACCTGTCCGACTTCGAGGAGTTTTGCCGGACACAGATTTATTCAGATATCACTGTAGAAGAGATGATGCTAAAGACCTTCCCATTCACACTTCAAGATAGAGCCATGAGATGGCACCGACGGTTGGGAAGGAGATTCTCTATGTGGGGAGACTTACGGTTTGAGTTTCTACAGAGATACTTTCCCCAGCGTAGAGAAGAGATGATGCGGTCCTTGATCACAGAATTTTCAGTAGACCCCCAGGAGCCACTGCATGAGGCATGGCCGAGGTTTCTTGACCTCTTGAGGAGATTTCCCGTGCACGGACTTTCACTGACTGACCTTATTGAGATCTCCATGCGGGGGATGGCCCCGGATCAGATAGCACTGGTGATTACCTCATGTGGTGGTTCACACCGTAGTTTCAACATTGACTTACTGGATACCATCTCGAGGTTACTTTCACAGAGACCATCTTCACGAGATGCCGTAGTGGGGACAACACATGAGGATGTTGCAGTACCAGTAGGGTATGTCACACTACATGAGGATACAGTCTCTACACACCAGCCTGAGGACTTGAATTCTGCAGCACCACAGAGTACAGAGGACATGACTACTACAGTGGAGGTTCTGACCCAGAGTCTACTCGAGTTCCCGTTGGTTTTCCAGCTAGAGTTCGAGTCGGTCCCAGAGTTTTTAGTTGACGATTCTTGGATATCAGATCTTCTGATACTCCAAGACACGGAGGAGCCCCCGCTACTACAGCCATCCATCCAGCCATTTCAGAGCCCAGTCCCAGATGATTCAGCTTCTTTTCTACAGAGACACTTCTCAGAGTCAGACAGATACCCTGACTCAGCCCAGAAGACATAGCTTGATATGGGACACCACTTTGAGAGGCCAGACATAGCGAGTCCTGTATTTGAGCCTTGTGTCCTCCACTTTGATGAGACAGATACATTTTTTGAGGACCAGATGACAGACAGCATTGCCGCAGAGCGAGGATCAACTGCAGTAAGCTTACCAGCCTCTGCGATGATGACCAGTATCGTCTCCTGCTTCCAGATTGCCGAGAGCCAGACTTCAGATGATGATGCAACCTGGTGCACAGAGTGGGTGCTTGACAGCAGCGCAGATGCCCTTTTAGATCATGATCCTCTATTTCTCACTGATGATCTTGAATTTCTCCCTAAGAGTTATCTGCGGGAAAATGCCATACACGATGTGTACTCGGTTTCATTTACTGAGAGTGTATCCGATCTGTCGGATCAGGAGACCGAGTCTTCCGATCCTTCTGATTATGAGTTACCTCACCTCGACGACCCTCGCGAGGATGAGCCAATCCTTGAGATATTCGATGATCTGTCTGATTTGTCTCCATTATATGCATCGGATATCAGTTTTCTTAGAGAGTCTCCTGATCTTCACTTTCCACACCTTTTTGAGACATTGATTGACGTGGAGGATTCCATGACTGATCCATCCTTCTCCACGTTTGATTTCTTCGGCTCTACACTTCCACTCCAGTCTGAGCCTGAGTCGATGATTTCTTTTGTGCTACCGGATCCCGAATCATTATTCCCATATCCTTGGTCGGTAGCAGACACCCGCCTGATTGCATACCTGGGTGTCATTTCTTACATTGTTGATTTCATCATAGGTCATCCACCACGACTACGACAACAGTACGGCATTCGCCTTATAGATGTCGTCCTGAACCTTGACACAACATTATCCTAGCCTTTGCGCCCAGCTAGAGGCGTAAAATCTAGCTCTTCTTGAGAGGCACCTCAACATTGTACCCTTTTGTATATACGTGTTTCGTCTTGGTTTGATCCATCTGTCTTTCGTATTTGTTTTCACCCCAGGTCTTGTATAGGATTATCTTTGCTATACTTAGGATATACCTCATCCTAAGTATGGGGGTGGAAACACCGAGTTGTTCATATTGTGTTGTTTCATTACTCATGTCGTTGCATATACTTAAGGATCCTTCACCTTAAGTATAGGGGGAGTAATGTCCTCCCATCTTGTATATATTTATCTTCTTCCTATCTTTCTACCTCTGTTTTGATGCCTATAATTAGGGATATTTTACCCTAAGTATAGGGGGGTAGACCCTGTACATCCTTCCACTAGGATTTCCCTTCACGTACAGCTTGCGATACTGAGGATTACTTGATCCTAAGTATAGGGGGAAACACCGAGTCATCTTCATTCTATTCTTTGATTCGTCTTCGTATATATCATTCCTTTTAACTTCCCTATACTAAGCATGAGTTATGTCTTCTTCGTAGCTCTTGATCACTCTGACGACATCGTTCGAGTTAAGTATAGGGGGGTGTTGTATATATTTCATATATACTTTAGCCATAACTCGTACTTTGTGTGAGTGTGTTAATAAATAAAAATGGCTAAAAATTAATAAAAATTTAAAAATTTTCCCTTGTACATAAAATTCTTCTTGCACATACCTATTTATTTATAAAAATTATTTTTGTACAAATGATTGTAAAATCATTTTGTGTAAATAGTGTGTAAATATTTTCATATCAAAATTATGTATATCGTACAAAATTTTTGTAAAATGTTTGGAAAATAAAAAGTTTGCAAAAACCTTGTGTAATGTTTTGTAAATATTTTGCAAATCTTTGCATTCATGCATACATCCATGTTTTCAAACATTTTTCAAAAATTTTGCACAATTGTAAAAATTTGTAAAATTGCATCTTTGTAAATACTTGCATAGTTTTTCCAAATCATAGTTGACATTTAAATTGGCCTGGAATTAAATTGACAAATGGAGCTTGGTTAAGACCTTAATCCACCTAATTCTAAGAGGAACCTTATAGGGCTTAGGATTGAGACTTTTCAGGTCCATTGGGACTTAATTCTTTGAGTCCACTAGGCTATGAGCATATGTCATCTTGATGAGCCTAAGTAGAGCACTTAACAACACACACATGACTCTCAGAGACAATGGCTTTACTTGCACCAGCACTTTACACATGGCTCTCCACTGATGAGGTGGTGAGGAGGCAGTTTCCTTTGGCTTGGGGTAGCATATGAGGGTAGTACTTCTAGGCGGAACCTCTCTTCTTCTTATAGTGAAGGAAGTGCGTCTCAACTTGGTCTAGTGGTTATGAAGTCTAAAGACAAAAGCTGTGGGTTGCAATAAAGCTTCAAAACAGTTATAGTCTACTGGCTCAAGAGGAAAAACTCCTTATGTATATATGCTGCACCATGTAGATATGTTGTACAGATGCACATGAAAAAAAAATGTGCATAAAGAAAAGAACTCCAAAAAAGTGGTGGGTCGAATTGAAAATTTAATAATCCCACCGGAGTGTATATAGTCAAATAAAGCAAAGCTTATGTTATACATGACCATCTCATGAAGCTTGCAACGGGAGACTCAGCTACACTGGTTAGAGCTCCCAAGGATACATGGCTACACTGGTCATGGTCCATTCTCTTCTTCCCCCTCTTCTTGAGCCGGTTGCACTTGAACTTAGAAGGGAATACCCCGCTTCTCGAGGAAAGAGTTGCTAGACTGAGGCATTAGAGTTACCAGGTTGAGGGAGGTTGTTTCTTTATTACTTCTGAGGTGAGGAGCTACATATCACTTACACAGTACAAGGAAAGATTCATGGTCATTAGAGTTTGTGTATGTAGACTTGTTCTGATCGGGTTTATTGAAGAGTCTAGACCATAGATTGGTAGAACTCAGAGGCTGTTAAGTTTTAAGCTTAAGTCCAAATAAGGTTCCGACAAATTAATAATCCAATGGTCTGACTGAGCTCCATATTTCAATTTAATGAAGGAAAGTTTCATAATCAACCTTGATTTCCTCTCGTTTTCTTTTTCTTTCTCTTTTGCACTTCTTTTTCAAATAAGTGTTTGCTAAGGGACTAGCAAAAGTAAAGTATAGGGGGTGATGAATCCTCATTCATCATTCTTTATTCCTTTATTTTAGCTAGAAACCTTGGCAAAATACCATGTAAATGCCTGTAAATATCATAAATTATCAAAATGCATGCATCATGTAACTATTCATAATTAGCATGTTTTTGTGTAAAAATAAAAGAATAAATAAATAAAGAAAAATAGGGAAATATTTAGAATAAATATTGAGTGACCTAATCCCAAGGGAGGGCTCAGCATGGGCCTGACTGCAGAAGAAACCAAGGAGAGAGAGATAAGGTCAATCATGTGTGTACATAACCCTATGTATGTAAATAATTTTATTTTCCTCAAAATAAAAATTAAAAAGATGTTTCTCATAATTTATACATATTTATAAAAATAAAATAAAAATCAGAAAAATAAAAATAAAAAGAAAAACAATAAAAGACATTTCCCACCTTGTGTATATACCATGTACATATGTATATAAATTTATTTATTTAACTAATGTAAATAAGTCATAAAAATAAAGTAAAAATACCTTTTTATTCCAAATTTTATGTTGTAAATAAATAAAATATAAAATTGGAATAATTGTGAAAAAATAAACAATTAAAAATAAAAATTAAAAATACAAGTGTATATATACCTATATATAATAATATAATGTAAATACGTTATTTATTTTTCAAAAAAATAAATAAAAATCATAAAAAAATACTTTTAAAATAAATAAGAATTTTTTATTTTGAAAATTTTTCGAAATAAAATCATTTGCTATTTTTAAATGATTTTCTAAATAATTAAGAAAAGGAATTTTCCTATTAGTCCACGGGGGATTGTTGACCCCCGGTCAACTCTTCCCCGCGGACCCCTTCCAGGCGAATCAGGTTTCTGACCCGATTTCTCCAAATTTTCTCCACCTAATCCGATCTCCATTCGCTTAAACCCCGGGCCCCGATTATCACCAATTGATCCGAGACCCTCGCTTGGGGATCTACCTAACGACCCCCGAAGGTCCAGCATCTCCAGCCCAGTCGATTGTAGCCATCAGGTAACTAGTTCATCCATTAGGTCAGCGTAATTTCCTATTTGATCCATTTGCACCACCGGCCTTCGCCGGCCGATTCCCTGTCATACGGCCATCCGTTCATTGATCTGACTCGACCATCATCTTCACGCGACTCCTCTCCATCTGTTACGCCCCTCCGATCACCTTGGTTCGCCCTGGAACCAAGAAGTGGGCCTCCAACGTCGTCGCCTCGCTGGAGACCTCCGCTCCGCCTCACCAGACCACCCCCTTTGCACTTAACCGGGTCGAGGCACTTTGCCCTCGACCCAACGTTCTTCCTGTGCAGGTAGCATCGAAGAAGGACCCCGTCTGGGGGTCCAACAGTTGAAGAACAAGAGCTCCGCGCCGCCTTCGTCGCCGGAGCTCTCCAGAGCTCCTTGGTCCCATCGGAGCCATGCATTCGCTGCGGACGACAGTGACCTTCATTTCCCAGCATAGAGCGGCTCTTGAGGAGGTACAACACGTACGGATTGGGCCGGCGAACCTCGCCGGCGAAGAGTTCTTGGAGGACTTTCAGCTACCGTCCGATCAGCCCCCTTCGTTCAGATTAGATCGTGACTGTCCATTAGCGAGAGACAGCTACTGTTCGATCCATCAGGGGTTGTATCCAGACCGTCCATCGACGAAGGGGTAGCCACGCATATCAGCCGTTGGATCTCCACGTGGCGACCCCTCATCCGTCAGATCGTAATAATAGGGGTAATTTCACTTAGGCCCCTTGTTTTATCACATTTATAGTTTAGTCATGTAAATATTTAGTGTAGTTGTGTTTATTTCGGATAAATTGCACTTTGGACCCTATATTTACTTTATTTGCATTTTAGTCCCTATCTACATGGAACACGTGCATCGTCACGTGATATTTTGGACATTTTGCATAGTGAGGGCATGGCTTTTATGCTATGTTATGGATTGAAATTTTAGTTTCAATATTTGCAGTTATACCCCTGTACGTGAATTAATTTGAACATGTGCTCATTGTTTGGGAATTTTACACTTTATACCTTAAGTTTCTCACACGTGTTATAATTTATCCCTCCGAACTATGATTTCTTGCAATTAGGTCCCTATATGCTGTAGCTCTTTTATTGATTGAATAAAATAGCAAATAAACTCCAAATCAAGTGAAATTCGTGGCTCCTGCCACTGTGTAAAAATTTCACTAATTTTTTGGGACATTTTTGTGGCTTTTTACTATTTTTAAAAAATCAAAAACACGTATTTTTGTTACTGTTTGCATTGAAAAATCAAAGGAAAATATAAAAACTTTTCCAAAAATTCTAAAAAAAATTAGGGTTTGTTTATTTTGTTGTGTTTAAGTTTCTGTCAAATTTTTATTTGGATTTATAAAACCCATGTAAATTGAAAAAACCTAAAAATCTTATAAAAATCATTAAAAATTCTATAAAATGCAAAAAAATGCAAACTTTTTTCTGTAGTTTAGTTTTTGTACATATTTTTCGTAAAAATTGTCTCCAGATTTTTATAGGCCAATTATATATTTTTAATTGGCCTTTCAAGTCTGGCTGCACATTAACCCACTGTTTTCCTCTTTCTCCATTTTTAGAAAATCAAATAAAAATTATAAAATTCCCATAAAATTATCAAAAACACTTGAAAATATAAAAAACACAAAAACAATTTTATTTCAATTTTTGGAGCATTTTTTGTGTTTAAATAATTGTTGAATTTGCTTGTTTACCCATTTTCTTATATAATTAAAAACACAAAAAATTTAAAAACATTTAAAATCCACCAATTACATTTTCTTCATTATTTTATCTTTTTAACTACTTCGTAGGTCGTAAGGCCAACCCGTGCTCCTTGAGTCCGACCCTGGTCGTTATACCATATTAATAAACTAGCGAGGACCGCTATTTGATTTCCTTGTTTTATCTTTCGATTTGGCGGTTCCTTATATTTTTCTTGTTGACCGAGTCTTTCTATTCGAGTCGCAACGACACCGAATATTTTTATCTTGGCCCGATAGTGAGAGCTGGATTTTTCGATCATCAGACGTTAGCAGAGGAGAGCTTGGAGAGTGCATTCCTGGTCCAAGATACATCTCAAGCAGCAGAGTCGGTTCCCGACCACGAGACAGATTTTTGTGAGTTTGATACAGATTTCTCGGAGTCAGATATTTATTGGGCAGAGTTTGATGATTTGATACCGTGTCTGACTTCCACTGAGCCTACAGCTAGGGAGGAGGCTGATTCCAGGCAGAGCAGAGACAGTCCGGCAGAGCAGCCTTTTCCAAATTCTGATTGTGAGCGAGAGTTCTCATTCTCCGATGCAGATTTGGCAGCATTCACTCAGACTTTTCAGAGGCCAGATCCGCCAGCACCTACTTGTCCAGAGATGAAGCCTCTACTGTCATCGCTGAAGTATAGGTTCCTTGCGGGTGAGCATGAGATGTACCCAGTCATTATCTCCACTGATTTTACTGGAGAGCAGGAATCTCGTCTGATGGGGGTTCTTGAAAAGAACCGCAAGGCGATTGGATGGAGCGTAGCCGATCTCCAGGGGATAAGTCCAGCCCTGTGCTCCCACCATATCTATCTCGAGGAGGAGGCAAAGCCGTCGCGTGAGTTCCAGCGGCGGCTGACCCCGAATCTTAGAGATGTTGTCATGAAGGAGATCTCAAAATGGTGGAGCGTTGATTTTATCTACCCCATCTCCGACTCCAAGTGGGTCAGTCCATTGCATGTGGTGCCCAAGAAGACGGGCATCACCACAGTTATTAGTGAGTCTGGAGAGGAGATCGCTACCCGGGTACCCACTTCTTGGCGGGTCTGTGTGGACTACAGACGATTGAACCAGGCCACCAAGAAGGATCATTTCCCCTGCCCTTTATTGATCAGATTATTGAGAGGCTGGCGGGGGAAGATCCATTATTGTTTCTTGGATGGGTAATCCGGCTATAATCAAGTGGCCATCGCGCCCGAGGACCAGGACAAGACTACCTTCACCTGTCCCTTCGGGACATATGCTTTCAGACGCATGCCATTTGGATTGTGCAATGCTCCGGCGACATTCCAGAGATGCATGCTGCCCATCTTTTCGGACATGGTGGGGGAGTGATTGGAGGTCTTCATGGATGATTTCTCGGTCTACGGTGACAGATTCGATTCTTGTCTTGACTTCCTAGACCGAGTCCTTCAGAGATGCATTGAGGTTCACGTTGTGTTGTCTTGGGAGAAGAGTCACTTCATGGTGACTCAGGGGACGGTGCTTGGTCATATCATCTCCAGCAAGGGTATGGAGGTTGATCCGGCCAAGGTGGATGTCATTAAAAAACTCAATCCACCGTCCAACTTGCGGTAGTTACGATCTTTTCTGGGACGCGTCGGTTTCTACAGACGCTTCATTCTTGATTTCAGTAGGATTGCCCGACCGTTGACTGATTTGCTGACGAAAGACACCGAGTTCCTTATTGATGATAAGTACATATCGTCGTTTCAGACTCTCAAGAGTCGTGTTGTAGAGGCACATGTTCTCCAGCCACCTGATTGGTCTCTTCCATTTGAGATCATGACAGATGCCTCCGATTTTTCCGTGGGGGCCATGCTGGGACAGAGGAGGGATGGAGTCCCCTTTGCTATTCACAACTCTAGCCGTACATTGGATGCCGCCCAATGGAACTATATAGTCACTGAGAAGGAGATGCTAGCCGTAGTTTTCGCCCTAAATAAGTTCAGATCTTACATCATTGGATCTAGAGTGACCATCTACACTGATCATACCGCCATCAGGTACCTCATGGCAAAGAAGGATGCCAAATCCAGATTGACCAGATGGATCCTTCTACTCCAGGAGTTTGATATAGAGATTAAGGATAAGCCTGGAGTCAAGAATGTGGTGGCGGATCATCTCTCCCGATTAGTGTATCTTGAGGATTCTGAGCAGACTGAGCCCATTTGTGAGACCTTCCCAGATGAGGCGATCCTTGTTATCGCCTCTCTCCCATGGTATGCCGATATTGTGAACTATCTTGTCTCCAAGAAAGTTCCACAAGATTGGCCCAGGTAGAAACTTGAGACCTTCCTCGCGAAGGCCAAGTTTTACCATTGGGAGGATCCCGTCCTTTATCATGAGGGAGGGGATAGTATCTGGCATCGGTGCATTCCTCAGGAGGAGCACCACAGCGTCCTTACTTACTGTCACAAGCTTGAGGCGGGAGGACATTACTCTGGGAGGAGAACGGCACAGAAAGTGCTCCAATCCGGCCTATAGTGGCCTACTCCCTTCAAGGATTCTGATGAGTTCGTGAAGAGGTGTACTGACTGTCAGAAGATGAGCACTTGTGGACATCGTGATATGATGTTGATGCAACCCATACACTTCTGTGAGGTTTTTGACGCATGGGACATCGATTTCATGGGTCCATTCCCTAGGAGTCGGGGATTTGAGTACATTCTGTTGGTTGTGGATTATGTGAGTCGTTGGGTTGATGCCATCCCCGCTCGAACAACAGATGCTAGGACTGTTTGCATATTTTTGAGGAAGAATATCATTTTACGGTTCAGGGTACCTCGAGTGTTGATATCTGACAGGGGGTCTCATTTCGTCAACAACAAGGTAAAGGCCCTTGCTAGCGAGTTCAGCATAGACCTTCGAGTAGCCACTCCATACCACCCTCAGTCGAATGGTCTTGCTGAAGTGTCGAACAGGGAGATCAAGACTATATTGCAGAAAGTCGTCCACCCTGACCGAAAGGTTTGGTCACAGCTTTTGGACTCGGTCTTGTGGGCATATAGGGTGTCTTTCAAGACTCCTTTGGGTACATCTCCCTTTTGCCTTGTTTATGGAAAGCCCTGCCACTTACCTGTTGAGATGATACATATGTCATGATAACACGGGTTTGGCAAGGGTCTAAATATCTCACAAGGCGGAGACAAGAGTCGCTGCGGCGACCACTCACTAAACCCGTATTAGTCAACAATCAACCCACAATGTAATATCAAATAATGGAAAACAAGTGCGGAGTTAAAATTAAATAAATCTACAACAAAGATGTGTATAGGTGCAAGTATGAGTAGAGGTCGAACACATGGAGCAGACAGGTAGAACGGGGCAAAAATGCGCAAATGGGAATGTGATCAAATGTCTATCTAAGTGCTATGTTTTTGTGGGTTTTTAATTTTATATTTTTTTATTTAATTTTTGATTTTATACTTTTATATTTTGATTTTTAATTCACTGATTTTATATTTTTTTGTATTTTTCTTTTTCTACTTAATAAAGAAATAATATATATAAGGAATATATAATACAAGAGAGATAAGAGAGAGATAAAAAGAGGTAAAATCAGAATTAGGTAAATAAAATGTTTTTGTGATTTTTATATTTTTTATAATGTTTTTCTGATTTTTAGATATTTTTCTGAATTTTTTTGGTATTTTTAAAGCCAAAAATACTAGCAAACAGTAAACTAAGTGGCTGGACGAAATTAAAATGAGGATTAAAAATATCAAATAGTTTCCAAAATGCCTCAAATTAATTTTAAAATAAAGATAATGAAACAAAGAAAATATAGAAATAGAGTTTGTATTTTTAGAATTTTTGTAGAATTTTTAAGATTTTTATAAAGATTTTTGATGTTTTATAATTTTTATGATTTTCTTTTATATTTTTTAGTGATTTTTGGACTGAAGTTAAAAGAAACTAAAATAAGCCAAATATATTTTTTTGGGAATTTTCTGAGATTTTTTTATAATTTTTATAAATTTTATGATGCAAACAGTGGTGAAAATGGTTGTTTTTGAATTTTTATAAATATTAAAATGCAATAAAAATGCGAAATAAAAATATGCCGTTAAACTACTATGCAACAGGAACTTATAGTGATTTTTGTGGATTTTTTAGGTATTTATAGATGCATGAATTAAATAGAAACAACAACAAGAAAAAACACACAGGCAAGGGGTACATTTGTAAATATGGGGAAGTCAGAGGGTCTGCGTGTAAAATTCCATGAAAATATACAACTGATAAAAATATTATTGGACTAAATATCGAAAACCAGAAGCCCAAGGATGCCACTACAAAAAACCCACCCACACACGTGCTTCGCACACGCCTGGGATGGACTAATTCGCAATATTTCAAAAACGCGGGGGCTTAGATGCAAAAATAGCAGAATATTATAACTGCAAATAAAAGTTTGTAGACAAAAGACAAATAAGCGAAAACCCCAGGGGTCAACTGCAAAATGCCCAGACACACGTGACAAGCACGTGCGCCGGGGCGGGGACCAAAATGAAATATTACAAACTAAGGGGGGTTGCTTGCAAATATTACAAAAACTAATGAACGACCTAAGAAAGTTTAAATAACAAATAATAATTACAAAAGGTAGCGGGGTAATAGATGCAAAACATCCCAGCATTGCGGGCGTCGACGGTTCAGATCAGCCACTTACGCCACGTGTCGAGCCCAGCTGTGACGATACCCCTTCGACTGTGCTGCCAAGATTAGATGATCTGTCGACTATGGATGGCTGAGATGCAGCCAATCCAACGGTTGCTGTTGCTTCTGGAGCCCCACGGTGATCGGACGGCAATGGGCGATGTTGGAAGAACATGGAGGTTACCTCGCCGGAGCGAGCTCCCCCATCTCTGATCTTCCTTCGTCGCGGCTCGGTGAAGCTCCATAATGTCTGCATGTGCTCCTGCAGGTCGTCCTAAGGTGCTGAGGGCTCCAAAAGGGTGCGGGGGTGGTCGGAGTTCTCACAAGGAGGCGGCGGAGCTTAGGGGCCCCAGACACCTCCAACGAGAAGACAAAACGAGCCCTCGGCTCTTCTGTTATTCCTGTACCTGCAAAAATGGTTAAGAGGAGCACGGGAAAGTTGCCGCGCACCTCCAGATTGCGAAAAAGGGCGGAAACGACAAGAGATGGTGGTCAGCCGGAGCTACTCCGGCAAGGTGGCGATTAGGCGGGTCGGTGGATAAAATCTCGAGACAAAATCGGGGATGGATCCTACCACTACAGAGAAGAAAAAATGCGAAAGAAAAATAGAGGAAAACATAACCTCATAGGCGTAAGAACCTGAGATAAACCTCAACGGCGGCGGCCCACCGGAGGTGGTGGAACGACGCCTTCGACTCGTAGAAGGCCTCCCCAAGGAGCTGGAGGTTGTGCTGTCACCACAACCTGTCTGGAGCTCGGCCTAGGAAGCTTCACGCGGGTCAAACACGGTTCAAAATCGAGTGAAAGTGGCGGGGGGTCTTTTGAAAGAATGGTGGAGATGGCTCAAAGATCGAGGCGCACGAGGTGCTGCGGCGATCCAAACCCCAAGACATGCTATAGGCGTGTATCATGGGAACATCTGGAGCAAAATCTCAGAAGAAACCATCATGAAAAGATGAAAGAGTCGACCTAGAAAAATATGCAAAAGCGGACAAAAAACCAGGTCTGACCCAGCCCAGAAGGAGAGTCAGACAGTTGACCCGCGGTCAATTGTCAGACTCACCTGGTTAGTCCACATGGACCAACCATGAAAATCCTCCTAAAAATTATTTGAAAATTCATTTTAAATAAGTATATGAATTTATTATTTTTAGGTTAAAAAAACGTTTATTATTTTATAAATTATTTTATTATCAATTTTATTTATTTTTTCGAGATTAATAATTACAAGTTACATTTATAGCCTTTATAGGTATCTTTATCTATATATTTTATTGTTTTATTTTTATTTTGTTTATTTGACTTTATTAATTTTTATTATTATTTTATAAATTTATAAAATATTTTTATACACTTAATTATATTTTTATTGTATTTTTTCTGAGGTATTTTGTATACTTAATAAAATAAAAGTATGGTTTATATATATGTATACAGGTATTATACCTATGTATTATATACAGGTATTTTTTTGTATTTTCTTTAGGTTTTTATTCTGACTTTAATGTGAATATTTATTATAAATAATATTTACAAAATTATAAAAATATAAAATTATGAAAATATTTAATAAATAATAAATTGAATATTTTAATCTGTACAAGTATACAATAGGGGTCCAAAGCTCAACTTTCAAACCGTAGCTCCGCCAAATGCAAAACCACCTTCATTAAATAGCTTATTTTAAATTATATACAATTAAATGTGATTTTGATGCATTTCAAGTTTTTATTTGCGAGATACAGATCTGGGAAGTTGGGATTCTGGAATCTTATTCAGATCATAACTTTTTATCTGTATATTATTTTTAGGTGAAATCAATTTTGTATTTTCTATGTTTAATTATCTACAACTTTCATGTCGCAACGTTTCTTTATTTGAAGTATAAAAAGTAGAACCAAAAATAGGTCCCAAAATGAATAAAGAATGAATAAAATAAAAGGGAGTTTTTATTGTATTTTGGCCCTTATCTCCCCCTACTTTATACCTTGTCGACCTAGTCATCGAGATGCCTAGGTCTCGGGGTTTCGGGTCATAAAATATTTACAATATTTTATTCTTTTTCTTTTCTTTTCTTTATTCTATAATTTTGGCTTTAAAAATCGCATTTTATACAATATTTACACAATGATGCATGAATGCTAAAATGCCTAAATTAAGCCTATTTTCACGTATTTACTAGGGTTTTTAAGGCAAAAATGATAGAATAAAGATGATGAAATGTGGATTCATCATCCCCCTATACTTGCCTTTGCTAGTCCCTAGCAAACACTTATGCAATAAGTGCAGAAAAGAAAAATAAAGAAAAGAAAAAGAAGAAATGTGGATTAAGTTCAATTATCAAACTTGTATTCGCAAAATCAAAGTTTGGAGCTTAAGTCGGACCTTTGGAATTTTAGTGCGGGCAGAACCCTAATGAGAACTGGACTTAAAATTCAACAGCCTTTGAGAATTCCAAAACACTGCTCAAGTCTCCTCAATAGCCAGGTCAGAAATATTTCAACTCGTACGCAAACCCTTACGACTATGAATCTGACTCGTACAGTGTAAGTGATGGTGGCTCTCCTCAACTGAAATGACAAAGAGACTGACTTCTCCAATATGACAACCCTATGATTACCCAATCCAACAACTCATTCCTCAAGGAGCAGGGTATTCCCTTCTAAGTTCAAGTGGCAACCAGCTCAAGAGGAGGGGGTGAAGAGAAGAATGGATGGTAGCCAGTGTAGCTACCTATCCTAGGATGCAAGACCAGTGTAGTCAAGTCATCTAGCTGCAAGCTCACATGATTTGACTTTGAAGCTCAAGCTTGATTATTGACTATACACATATGTACACTCCGGCATGCATTTTTATTTTTGTATAGGCTTGTCCACTTTTTTGGAGTTTTTTTTAATACTATATACAACAGCATTTACGTAGGGAGTTTTTCCTCTTGAGGCAGTAGACTATCCCTCTTTTGAAGCTTTATCGCAACCCACAATCTCCTGTCCTCGAAACTCATCATCACTGGGAGGGTTGGGATGCACTTCCCTCCCTAGAGGAGGACAAGTGTTTCCACCTGTGCGCATCTCATACCGGCAAATCCAACCTCCTCACCACCCCAACTGAGTTGAGCCATGTGAAAGGTGTAGGTGTCCAAGTTAGGTCATTATCAATAAGAGTCGTGCATGTGCTCCGAAATACTCTACTTTGGCAGTTAAGAATCCATTGAACCAAGTCCCATGATCCTCAAAGAATTAAGTCAACTAGACTTGAAGTACCTCAATCCCAGTTCCTATAAGGTTCCTGTTAATTAGGTTGATTTAAGATCCAACCAAGCTCCAATCTTCGGATTTTACTTAGACTTGTTCAACTATCAAACTCAATCCGAAAAATTCTCATGCTGTGCAAAAAAATATTTCTATGATGCAATTTTCAAGATTTTGAACTTTTTATAGATTTTTAAAAAGATGATGCATATGCATTTTTTTGGATTTTTCAAACAGATTTTTCGAATGTTTTTGGATTTTAATTTTGCAAATATTTTTGGGATTTTTGAAAACAAAAGCTTTTGACTAGAAACTAGGTACAAATATTTACACAGGGATGCATCTCGTATTTACAAGAAGTGGATTTTAAGAATTTGCAAGGGTAAGTGGTCAATTTTTATATGTATATATAAAGAATTTTGGTGAGATGCAAGTATTCCTCAAATTTATTTGAAAAAGGTTTTTCAAACAATTTTGAAAACTATAGTCTAAAATAATTTTTTTACATACGGTTTTTTACAAACATGTACATACATTTGAAAATCATTTTGCAAAGGTTTTCCCAACACTATATATAGATTTTTCACAATATTTTTGCAACCATTTTTTGAAACCATTTGCAAATCGTTTTTCAAACTTTTTATTTTACACGAAGAAAATAAATTTTACAGACCAAAATGTTTTTACAAAGGTTGAAAACATGTAACAAAATGGTTTCCAAATAGTTTTCAAAAGATTTTTCACAAAGACTTTCAAACCATTTTTCAAACATTTTGCAAAAAACATTTTCACCTGATTTATTAGTCAGTACATAATAAAAGAATTTGAGGAATAATAGCATCTTTTTATTAAGGATTTTTATTGAATTTTAAAGAATAATTAGCCATAGTTATTAGTAAAAATACGAAAGTACGAGTTATGGCTAAAGTATATATGCAATATATACGACCCCCCTATACTTAGCTTGAGCTATGTCCTCATAGATCAGAGAGAAAAGAGAAGACATAACTCGTACTGAGTATAGAAAAGTCTAAAGAATAAATGAATAAGAGATGAAGGAATAAGGGAATGAGAAGTCGACTGTCCCCCCATACTTAGGATCAAATAATCCTAAGTATAGCAGACTGTACACAAAGTAGGGAGGGTCAAGGGTGGGAATGAACAGATCGTACTCAGACTGTCTCCCCTATACTTAGGGTAAGATACCCCTAAGTATAGACAAGAAGAGGAGACAGTGGAGAGGATCAAAGAATAGAATCAACTCGGGGTGCACACCTCCCTATACTTAGGACAAAGTACGTCCTAAGTATAGAATACTGACAAAAAGGGGCGATACCTTTTCGGTAGATAAAGAAGATAGAAGAGGAAAAGAAGAAAACAAGAAAATAAGAAAAGAGATCAACACATAGAAGAAGATAGAGAAGAATGTACGCATCACTCTCCCTATACTTAGGGTTAAAGAAGCCCTAAGTATAGGCAACAACAGGAGCGATGAGACAGAACAATGAATGAACGCTCGGCTCGTCCACCCCCTATACTTAGGACGAAGTACATCCTAAGCAAGCCAAACACGAGAATGGGTGGACGAGCATTACGGGAGAGAGACGGAGGTGAAAAACACGAATGTACAACAGGATGAATGTACAGAGGGTCAAGAAGGTTGAAAGCAAACCTTCTTGCGAGACCATTGAGGGATAGATCTAGTATGGTGCAGGTCGACATCGGGGTCCTCAGATGACACATACCGATCAGAATCGACATGGTGAAGGTCCTCAGAGGCTCTATGGTGTGAAAGCATAAACGGGGTAGTGGAAGAAGTACGACTAGGTCCGGCCTTGGGAGTCTCGCTAGTATAAAAATGAAAAGGGACAAACTCCTCATCAGAAGAAGTGTAATCAGAGTCATCATGCGAGGTCTCGTCCAGGTCAAAACCACAAGGACGAACTCATCAGTGGAAGTAGTCAAACTCTATTCGTCCTCTATAATCTCAACCGAATCATCTTTCTCATCGAAAGGCCCAAACTCCTGAATAAAAGCAATCAAATCAAATTCGACCTTCATCTCATTAGTATCTACGTGAACAGGAGCAGACTCATCGGTGAAAGTAGTCGAGTCATGTCCATCCTGTCTAGTCTCTAAATCTGCCCTCTGCTCAATGGTATCAATCGTGTAAATCCCGCGGATGTCATCTACACAACGCCAAGTCCCAGAAGAAGGAACTCTGAGGTCCATGCTTTCCAAGTCTTCCTCCTTGGGAGAGGAATTCTTGGGTCTCAGTGGAATCCAATAAGCAACAAAATTCTCTAATAGTCTCCTCAAGATCATGGTCTTCAGGGTCAACCAGGATAGGTGTAGTCACATCAGGTGCAGGTCTCTGTTCAATTGTGGGTGCGGTGATCAACACTTGGCTTTCGTCAACAGGACGGAAGCGAATCTCTCCTGATCCGTAATCAATAACGACCCTCGCAGAGGCGAGGAATGGTCGTCCCAGGATGATTGGAGAGTGCTTCCTTGTGGAGGTCTCCATGGGCAATACGACAAAATCAACATTGTAGCTCGTGCCCTGAATCGAGATGACGATGTTTTCAAGGATAACCTTCGGCCTCTTGATAGATCCATCAGCAAATTGAACTATCATCCTGGTCTTTTTGAGAGGCCCTAAGTGAAGAGACTGTACCAATGAGAAGGGTAATATGCTAATCAAAGCACCGTCGTCGAGGAGAGTGTGATCACATGTGTGGTCAGAGATAGTGCAACTGACGAAAGGTGTCGTAGTGTTCCTCTTCTTAGGAATGGGACGGTGTATGATGGCGTGGGCAGTGGCCATGGTCAGAATATGACACTGAGATCTGCTCCTCCTCTTTCTCTTCTTGGGAAGAGGAGCAGATAAATCAGTTATGACCTGCTGAAGTGGGGCACGGATATTCTCATGAATAGTGGCCACCACTTCGGGTTCAGTCAACATTTTTTTGAATTTTTTGACTTCCTCCATACAAGGGAGGAAGTCCGAATCAGCATATACACGAGGCACGCCAAGAGCAGTCTGTACAACGGAATCCTTGGGGTTAAAGGTGGGACAAGGTGTGAAAGGTTGTGTGGTCAAAAAGTCTGGCAAAGGTTCCCTCTCCTCACAGTCT
Source organism: Ottelia alismoides (assembly GCA_037367405.1). Lineage (NCBI taxonomy): Eukaryota > Viridiplantae > Streptophyta > Magnoliopsida > Alismatales > Hydrocharitaceae > Ottelia > Ottelia alismoides. The sequence goes on from JAZKJV010006434.1 coordinate 252,850, forward strand.
GAATCGATCAGGTGTCTCCCAAACTCTTTTTGGATTTTTTAATTTTTCTCATTTTTTTGTATTTTGGGCGATTACAAGCTCCCATGGAAATCCTCAAATGAATCCAAATCCTCAAAGAATGGAGCTACATTCTAAATCTTATTTGTGCTAACTATATCGCTCATCCTCAAGTTCATATGCTCCAACATCTGATTCAAGGTCTCAAGTGTGGATATCATGAAAGGTGACTTCAAAACCTCAGGATTGGATGTGTCGAACGTGGGCGATGGGGGTGGACAAAAATCACATTCCGGATCAGGATACTCAAGGAAGAGCAGGTTGTCGAAATGTTAGGGTGACGGTGGTGGAAATGAGTGGTGAAGGTCAAAGTCCGAATCCTGAAATAGTGGGTTTGTCGTATATGTACAAAAATCAGGAGCAAAGTCCTCCTGGAAAAAAGGAGGTGGACCGTCTGAAGTGAACGAAGGATCTGCAAAGTCCGGATAAAATACGCTCCAGTCGGCCATTTCGAAACAAAAGAAGATGATAGTCGGGAGAACACGAAGGTCAAGTCAATAGAGTGAAGACGAAGGTGCAAATGCGCAGAAGTGATCTAGAATGCACACAAGCAAACACAAGCAAACTCACAAAACAAACCCTCAATTCACCTACTCAACTCGGTAGAGACCGCAAATGCGGTCTTTTTATCTTGTCAGTTTTAGAGTTAGGTAAGAAGTCTAAAATTTGCACAAATACTTAGGGGGCTGAATGGGATTTGGGCACTATCCTTAGTGTGTGCGCGAGCAATGTAAAACGAAGACAATGAGGGGGATTACTCGCCCCAAGACAATGTTTTTCTTTGTGGTTGATTTTAGGGTTGAGTAAGATTAGCAGTCCCAATTTTATTGATTATCATTTTTTTTAATTTTTAGTGAGAAATGCACGAGCCTATCAGGGAGTAAATTCCTTTAAGCACCTAAGTGATCAAAATCGGAGGTAGAGAGATAGAAAATCAATGCAAGCGGCAAATCAATGATGTATGCTAAAGAAAAATGCTCACCTTACCTCCAGCACTCTACATGCAAAGATGCTCAGCAGAAATGAAACCTATCTACATGCAAATGCAAGCCGGTGAAATTGCCCTAAGTTCAGAAATTGTTATTAGCATGAAGAACAGATGCTAATGACTTAGAATAGAACCGAAATGTCCGGTCTTGGAGCCTCCTCGGTGCCCACCAAGGTGGGTCCTGCATGCGCTGTATGGAGGACTCTCGCGGCACGATGGTTCCGAGACTAAGTGAGAAGCAATTCAAAATTTGACTAAGTCCAAACGAGTCTATAGGCACATGCAAACATATTATGTGTTTGGCCTTAGTCTATCGCAAGCAATCCTAAAACTAGGGGCTCAATCACACAAAATAAGAAAACAAAACCGAGAAAACAAAATAAAGAATGCGAAGAAAACCGGCAAAACCACGGTGATCCCCCAAGTGAACAATCACTTGGAAATTGGGCCCCAAAGTTCAAGAGTCCGAGTACCTGTATTATTACAATAATAAAGAATCTCTCTCACACACAAATTACAAATAAATACAATAAAACAAGTGGAGCTAAATCTGCAAAATTTCTCTAAGTTTCCTCGATGCTAGGTCGGTAGGCTGACACCGGCTTCACGGGGGTACTTTCCCAACTGAGAATAGAAGTCAGACATAATCGTTGCTGATTTGATCCTCATTCAGATCGGATTATTGAGAGCATCACCGCCGGCAAAAATTTATAACAACATAGAAGAACGTCATCTATTCGAGATTGAAGGGAAGTCGTTTGATCGGATAAAAATCGTATGACTAAAAAGTGCCACACGTGTTGATACTAGAAACCACTAACAGCTCCCACCACTCTAAAAAGTGCCACGCGTGAAAGACAATGCAGATAGTTTTAATTTGATAAAATGTAAAAGCTTCTCCTTCTTGTTTCTCGCATAGCAATACATATTAGTTATAACACCATGGATCTATGTGAAAATAGGATGGGGGTGTGGTTGTGTCTGTGTATTTTGTGATAAGATTCCCATTATAAATTTCGTAAGCGCCTAGGGTGGAGTGCCTCCCTCGATCCACGTTCCTCGCACAAAGTCAACAAAGAGAGGGGTTAGACAGCTCAAAAAATATATCAAAAATAAGGGAAATAAGTTGTGAAAATAGACAAATAATCACAAGCACAAGTAAAAACCCGAACTACGCGATGTTGCTCCCCGGCAAGGCGCCATTCGATAACACGGGTTTGGCAAGGGTCTAAATATCTCACACAAGGCGGAGACAAGAGTCGTTGCGGCGACCACTCACTAAACCCGTATTGGTCAACAATCGACCCACAATGTAATATCAAACAATGGAAAACAAGTGTGGAGTTAAAATTTATTATAACTCTACAACAAAGATGTGTATAGGTGCATGTGTAGAGGTCGAACACAGGGAGCAGATAGGTAGAACGGGGTAAAAATGTGCAAATAGGAATGTGATCAAATGTCTATCTAAGTGTTATGTTTTTGTGGGTTTTTAATTTTATTTTTTATTTGATTTTTGATTTTATATTTTTATATTTTGATTTTTAATTTACTGATTTTATATTTTCTTTTTGTATTTTACATTTTTGTATTTTTATTTTTCTAATTAATAAAGAAATAATATATATATATATATATAAGGAATATAAAATACAAGAGAGATAAGAGAGAGATAAAAAGAGGTAAAATCAAAATTAAGTAAATAAAATGTTTTTGTGATTTTTATATTTTTATAATGTTTTTGTGATTTTTAGATATTTTCTGAATTTGTTTGGTATTTTTAAAGTCAAAAATACTAGAAAAAAGTAAACTAATGGCGGGCCGAAATTAAAATGAGGATTAAAAATATCAAATAGTGCCCAAAATGCCTCAAATTAATTTTAAAATAAAGACAATGAAACAAAGAAAATATAGAAATAAAGTTTGTATTTTTAGAATTTTTGTAGAATTTTTAAGATTTTTATAAAGATTTTTGATGTTTTATAATTTTTAGTCGTTTTCTTTTACATTTTTTAGTGATTTTTGGATTGAAGTTAAAATACACTAAAATAAGCAAAATATATTTTTTTGGGAATTTTCTGATATGTTTTTATTATTTTTATGGATTTTTTGATGCAAACAGTGCTGAAAATGCTCGTTTTTTAAATTTTGTAAATATTAAAATGCAATAAAAATATGCCGTTAAACTACTATGCAACAGGAACTTATAGTGATTTTTGTGGATTTTTAGGTATTTATAGATAAATGAATTAAATAGAAACAACAGCAAGAAAATACACACAGGCAAGGGGTATATTAGTAAATATGGGGAAGTCAGAGGGTCTGTGTGTAAAATTCCACGAAAATATACAATTGATAAAAATATTATTGGACTAAATATCGATAACTAGAAGCCCAAGGATGCCACTGCAAAAACCCACCCACACACGTGCTTCCCACGCGCCTGGGATGGACAGATTCGCAATATTTCAAAAATGTGGGGGCTTAGACGCAAAAATACCAGAATATTATAACTGCAAATAAAAATTTGTAGACTAAAAACAAATAAGCGAAAACCCCAGGGGTCGACTCCAAAATGCCCAGACACACGTGACGAGCACATGCGCCGAGGGGGGGGACCAAAATGAAATATTATAAATTAGGGGGAGCTGCTTGCAAATATTACAAAAACTAGTGAACGACCTATGAAAGTTTAAATAGCAAATAGTAATTACAAAAGGTAGCGGGGTAATATATGTAAAACACCCCAGCGCTGCGGGCGTCGACGGTTCAGATCAACCACTTACGCCACGTGTCGAGCCCAGCTGTGACGATACCCCTTCGACTGTGCGGCCAAAGATTAGATGATCTGTCGACTATGGACAGCTGAGACACAACCAATCCAACGGTTGCCGTTGATTTTGGAGCCCCACGGGGATCGGACGACAATGGGCGACGTTGAAAGAACAGGGAGGTTACCTCGCCGGAGCGAGCTCCCCCAGCACTGATCTTCCTTCGTCGTGGCTCGGTGAAGCTCCAAAATGTCCACGCGTGCTCCTGCAGGTCGTCCTAAGGTGCTGAGGGATCCAAAAGGGTTCGGGGGTGGTCGAAGTTCTCACAAGGAGGTGACGGAGCTTAGGGGCCCCAGACACCTCCGGCGAGAAGACAAAACGAGACCTCGGCTCTTCTGCTATTCATGTACCTGCAAAAATGGCTAAGAGGAGCGCA
>JAZKJV010006435.1:0-279016 GCA_037367405.1 Ottelia alismoides
TCATTATTTATAAAAAATCAAAAACATGTCTTTTTCCTACTGTCTACCTTAGAAAATACCAAAAAAATATCAAAACACCTCTAAAAATTCCAAAAAAATCACGTAGTGTCTATTTTATTATCTTTTAGTGTCAGTCCAAAAATCATTAAAAATCTCAAAACAAAAACACTAAAAAATTAAAAACTCTTAAAAACTTCAAAAAAATATATAAAATAGTAGAAAAACCCAAAAATAGCAAACTCAGCTTCTGTTTATTCCTAATTTTGTTCTCTTTATTAGAAAAATAGTGTGAAATATTTTGACTACTGGTTGGTATTTTTAACTTGCATTTTTGTCACAGCCAACCCTTATTTCCACTGTTTGCCTTATTTCAGACTTTAAAAATACCAAAAACATCTTGAAAAATCCCCAAAAATCATAAAAACAGTAAAAAACCCTAAAAATACCAAAAACATTTATTTTCTGAATTTTTGAGCATTTTTGTGCATTTTTATAAATATTTCACTTTGCCTTGTCTTATATTGCCTTTACTTTCCAAAAAAAAAATATTAAAAATTAAAAACCCACAAAAATTGTAGTTGCTTGCTTGCTTAGTGTAGACACATCACACACTCACTCACTTGTGCATTCATTTGCTTGAGCTACACTGTCTGCTCCCTGTGTTCGAACTCTCTGCATACTTGCCCTTTACATCATTTGTGCAGAGTTAAAAATAAATTTTAACTCCACACTGTTTCTAATTTGTTGATCTTAGTGTGGGTTAATTGTTGATTGAGTGCGGATTTCATTTGAGGGTCGCAACAGCGACGGTCATCTCCGCCTTGTGTGAGATACCAATTTAGACCCTCGTGAGCTCCGCGTTCATCAGGGACCTATTATGCAAATTAGTTATTCTTCATCTCAGATCAGGGAATGATATTCTCAATAACATTTATTGCATAATGGCTCGTCGTGGGCTCGCATGTCCAACAATCTCCCACTAACCCAAAGAGCCATTAATGGGCTAATCATTTAAACCCGTACTCATGTGACAATCATAGGCTATTTAGAAAATAGCTAGGTAAGCTGATTAGTCACTCTGTTCCCAATAGACTATGCCAAGTCCTTTTACAGCACTTGCATATCTCCTAGTAACAGTGCTCGCATCCAATGCGAAGGTTGCATCTTATGCAACCAATACTCAATCTTGATAAAGCAGTTATAGTGTCCTTGACACTATTGCTCAGTAATTATTATAACCAGTATTTCACTAATCCTTATTAGAATACCTTTATTCCTGGAGATCTCTATCTCCTAAGGCATCTACAATTAAGACCCTTATAGATCACTATCTACAAGGTCTTAAATTTTTGAAGATAAGACTTTGAGATTACTATCTCCAAGTCTAGTCACCTTTTAAGATTTTGTTATTACTGCAGTCAAGTGTTTTATCTCCATAGTAGGATTAGTAACACTTTACTACTCCCACTGCATGGCAAATATCTGGCTTTTGTACACATCTAGCATACTCTTGGCTTCTCGTAACTGATGCACAAGGACAACCAGTTTTAGCATTCACTTCCTCAACCCTTTAAGGTGTTATCCCTTTAGATAGGTCAATACCATATCTTAATGGAAGGAAGCCTTCCTTTGGATTTTCGAAGAATGGAATATGTCAAAGGTGTACTACAATTGTGACAGCCCCAATATCCTCTTCTCTTTGCTTCTGAACAACTTCAGAACTAATATCTAAGAGGTATCCTTGAAATCATATTTCAAGATATGGAATAGCCAGTCTATAAAACACTTATTATCATCGTTATATCATTTTAAAATGATTAGGATATTATCTACATTTAGCATGATGAACACAATGGCACTCCCACTAAGCCTAACATGGTTCATCAAGATTCTATCTGAAATCATAACATTTATAATTTCATCAAATCTTATGTTCGAACTATAAGAAGCTTGTTTGAGTCCATAGATGGATTTATTTAGCTTGCACATCTTGCTTTCCTCAACCATGAAGCCCTAGGGCTACTTCATGTGAATATCCTCAGAGAGGAATGCAATCTTGACTTCCATCTTGAAGATGTCAAAGCCAAGTTGTGTAGCTACAATGAGCAATAATCCGATGGGTTTAAGCATGGTTACTGGAGAGCAAGTCTCATTGCAAGCAATTTCTTCCCTTCTAGTGTGTAGCTCATGGCTGTGAACCGTGCTTTGAAGGTCTCTACCTTCTCATCAGATTCCCTCTTTCTCTCGAAGATCCATTTACACCTTAGCGGGTCTTACCGTTATAGGTGGATCCTCGAAGGTCCATATACAACGCTTGTATATGAAGTCTACTTTAGACTTTATTGCTAAAATCCGTCATTCCATGTCATGATCCTTAGGAGCTTAATCACATGAAGTCCTATCATTGTCAGACTTAATTGACACATGGAATACATCCCCAAACTTATTTGAAGCGGTATTAATGTTTCATCTTTAATTGTCCTTTTAATTTCTGATTTCAGGAACCTCATTATCATCTCAAGATTAAATGAGTTCCTTTACTTCATTTTCATCTTGATTCTCAAGAGAGTCATCCTCCAAGAATCACATTCTCAAAGATGAGATATTTTAAGAATCTCAGGGTCATAAAGTAGGTATCCAATACCAGCCTTTATTTTCCTAATGAAGTAGCACTCTCTAGTGCTCAATTCCAGCTTACTTGCCTTTGAATTTATCTAACAGGTACAAGCTACCTAAGTTAGATCAAATTCATTTCATCTTTCTTCAAACTTTGGTTCTAAACCAAAATTATGAAATCTTTGAACACTTCAAAGGCTTCTTAGGTGAAGAGAAGAAATCTCATATCATACATAATCATCAATACATATCACATATCTATAATGTTTATTATGATATAGATGTTCCATATACATCAATATGTATGAGATCTTGAATACCTCGACATCTAACACAATTCCCAGAGAAGGGTGTATTGGACATTTTACTTTGAATACAATATTCATAAGTATGTAAGCTTTGAAATTTTAGACATTCTAAAGTTTCATCTCTTACCATTCTATTGATCAAATCAACAGATAAATGTCCAAGGTTTGATGCCAGATCATTGTCAAATGATCTGCATCCTCCTATTGATCTTTTAAAGGTTCAATTTCAATATTAGAAATCTTAATGAACCATTCATTAATTTTCTAATTTAGTAGAGTCCATTAGATGTCAGATTACTAACTGAAATATATCCATCATAACTCTTAATGATATGTTTATTCCAGAATGAATGTTTATTTCCAATTCTTGGAAATAAACTATGAGTGTATTCTAATATCCAGGTCATAGAGACATTCTCCAAGACTAAGGGCTCCCACTGAAATAATGAGGTCTATCAATCCAACAGAGATTGTTGCAACAATTGCATCAATATCCATGTGCATAACTATAAACCTTAAGATCAAATTTTTCAGTCTTCTAAAACGGTAAACAACCCATTGTAAGTGTTGTTAGAAGATTGAGATACAATTATAAGAGTTTATCTTATTTAATAAGCAAGTCAATATCAATGATCAAATGTAGATTATTTCGATGCACTATCCAAGTCCTTCTCTAAGGATCCTAGATAGTCCAGATAATCATACTATCAATACATCGACTTATTGCAGTATTGGCATTCATCCAACTATCTGGATGCCATATGGAAGTCACAGAAGTAGGCCAACTCTTTGACTTTCCTTCTCACTCGGGTCCGACCCATGCTTCCATTGCACTCCCTTCATCTATAAACAACCATTGCATAAGACTAAGGATAGCTTACGTTAAATTCAAAAGAATTCAATGTAAGAGCATTTCAACATTTATACGTGCTTCATTAAATTCATACAATACAATATGAATATTATGAAGCTTCATGAATGACTAGAGTATAGACTATAGAATGATGACACTCATCATGTCTACATCCATCTAGAATCTTAAAACATTGGTTTAGGTAGGTATTCAAACATTTCGAATACATCATCTATTTCGAGCTACCATTCTGCATAATGTAGAGAACCATGTCATTCATGATTAAATGTCTAGAGCACATATGTATGCCAAAACATCTTCTTTGATTTTTATAAGGATTATTCGACAATTACGATCACCATCGACATGTCACTTCCAAAGTACACTCGATGAAAGATCAAGACTATAGAGACATACGAACCCTAAGGAGATGTCTTATTGTCTTATTTAATTGTCATTCCTCATTATTATAAGGAAACTTGCACATTGAAACCACATACATTATGTGTCCAACTGCAAGTACAATATCTGGATCATGAGTCCAATCCATGATATTTGATTGGTTATTATTGAGTATAACATTGAGTGGGTTTAATGAAGGATTATATGAAATAAGAAATTTGCATAAGTGTGTGTATATATACATATTTTACTTTGATTTAGGAGTTTTTATATCAAAGTTGTCTTGCCTTGTCAACACTGAAAGTTCATTATCTTAATCACTTTCATTGTAAGAGATATACTTACCATTATATCTCAAGCAAGATCTGGGATCTCCTTCCTTATCTTTGTCACATCCCAATAAATATGAGAACTTGTGACTCCGATAAAAAAAGCGGGAACATATTCCGCCTTGCAAGTCCGACTTGCATCTCCCAATTCGATCTTTAATACCCGGGCCCACCACCCCCTAAGGAGATGTTGACCCGTCATTAATTGAACAAACCTTCAACAGGCTTAATACTCGTTATACGTAACTCAATATTACCCCAATAATATGAGGAGTCGACATTGGGGTCACTACGCATACGGCCTTACTCTTTCGAGAAGCGAAGAGCCCGATCCAAATGGCTCGTATGCAGGAGGTGTCACTTCAGACAGGCATCTCCGACATACAATCTCTGGCGACGGAACCCTTCGCCTTGACAGGAGACCATGGATGTCACTAATGTGATCCTCCATATCATATTCAAATTCTAATTAATCATTATGAATCACATTCATTGTGATTAATTCTTCCAAGGGAAATAACACATCTATTTATAATAGAGTGCCTTAATTTTAATTAGATCCCAATTAATCTAATCATATTAAATTAATAACCCAATTAATATCCAACAAACATTCTTACTTGTTACTTGAATTATGGTATTATCTCAAATACGTATTATTTCGAATTTTAATAATTAGAAATACATCATGATTTCTTAAGCATTATACCAACCCTACCCGCTATCATGGCCAGTACCGACGGGGGTGAGACAGACCACACACGGTGCACTCTGCTACGCCAACGCTCCCCGACTAGGCACCATATCCGCCGAGGGAAAGGATAATGCAAAATAGACCACTTTGTACTTGAGATGATCATCGGATTTTCAACCAAAATTAAACCATATAGTAATAATAATCAAAACCATTTTGATTATATTATAATGAGATATGCTAAATAAATCCCGAATCCCATTAAAGCAACATATTTGTTGGAATGTAGATCATGTAGATCATGTAGCCAATTTGTGATCTAGATCACATCCAATCAATAATTGGTTAGGGCAATGTCATTTATGGAAATAATTATCATCAAATATTTCACAAATATTTATGCGCAATTATTTCAGGAAATTAAATAATTTAATTTCACTAATTTCTTAAATGACAATCACTAGGTTCTTGATTAGAAAAGTAATTTCAGCAGTGACCCTTACTAAAATTACCATATCTTAATCAAATTAAATCCAAATTAAACAAAATAAGTTCTTGAAGTTTGCTGATTTGATTTCTAACAGAACCTAAGTAATTTGCATGCATTTCAAGGTGTTTCAAATCCGTAATTAACATCTTAATTACGTCAGGATCAGCAGTCCCCGAAACAGTGGATATATGGTTATGAAAAAGATCGTATCTTGAGTTACCGGATTCCAAATCACCTAAACTCAAATCCTACTGTTTCTTTAATTAATGGAGAATATATCAAATTTAAAATTTTGTTTTAAACATTTTCAATAGGGCCAAAGTTTTATCACAAGACAGGGCTGCGAAAATTGAAATGCTAAAATCTTCACGAACCCAAACGAGCCCAAATCTTTGTTGGTTCATGGATCTCATCCAGAACCTTCAGCAACCTGACTCTGATACCACTTGGAGGATACTGGAAAAATCCTCAAGCGTATCACAAAAGCGTGAGGATCTCATCGTATGCGATCGGAGCGACTAGTCGCACTAGTCGCTCCGAGCAGCGGAAATTTAAAAAAATTATATGTGACGAAACCACGTGATACAAGAAAACTTCTCGGATCGTTTCTTCTAAACCACAAACAAGCAATAGGATTATCTCTTGAAGCATTTTTTTTCGATCGAGTCTCTAAACCAAGAGATCTCCTGTCTCAAGTCCGATCCGACGGAGGAGACGCTTGCGAGCGCGGGGATGAATCGCGTGCTCTCGCAATCCATGTTTGTGATCCAAGCGGCGGATCTCCTAATCTCGTCATAGGAGATCCAACATCTTCTTCACGAGCAGGACGCACCGAAGGAGAAGGAGCTCCACGAGTTGATGATCTGGCAGCATAACGACGATGTTGCGTCAATGACGACTTCTCACAATGGCTCCACGGTAGACGGCCACTATAACAGAAAGAGAGGATTGACGTGTAGAGAAGATAGATAGAGAGAGAGAATTCATTTTAATCATGTCATTTGAAGAGCAATGGATGCCTCTTCTTATATAGGGTTTTGGGAGTCCATGGATCCCAATCCTTGGACAATACACAATCAATGGTTGAGATTGATTTGTGTTTCTTTCAATGGCTATGATATTGTTGTAAAAACACAACAACAATTAATTCAATTTAATATATATTGACAAATCAATATACTTAAATTCAAATTAAATCAATCAATTATCCTTAGAGATAATGAGGAAATAAACTATATCCTCTAAAAATAGGGGACGACTACAACATCTCATGAGATACATTATCTCATGATATCTCCAGGATTTACAACAAAAATTGTTGTAAATTAATTCACAAAAATAATTTATAATTATCTTGTGAAATATTTCAATCATGATATTGGAAAAATGTGAATCACATTCGCATCCCAAAACAAAATGTAACTATATTTTAATTAATCGTCCAATGTAAATCCAATTCACATCAATAATTAATTAACAAAAATAAAACACAATATACTCTCTAATATATTATAAATCATATTTATAATATATATGATTAATATTGATAGTGCTATCCATATAATTCATATACATGATAATTAAATTGTATTTAATTATCTTGGATCTCTATTCCCATGTGCCAAAATAATATGAATCACATTCACATTATTCACATCTTTGACAATTAAATCACATTTAATTATCTAAGATAACTCTTCTTATAATATGAATCAAATTCATATTATCCATGATAATTAAATCATATTTAATTATCAATTTTCTCGATGCTCGGATACATATATCAACAATGAAATTATCCATGAACTCTTTCAAGGATTATGCGTTTTCTCCGCAGATACTTGGAGATAAGGACAGGGTGATTGTATTTTTCCACGTATAGTGACTTGGATATTGAGATTACATCTCAAATACAGATCTCGGGCCTCCCATAGATGCTTGATTAAATCAAGACCGCAAATCTAATCTTCTCATTGCGTCTGAATCACATTCAGATTAATGTCCAACATTTGGACCAAGATCATATTACTTCTCTACCGAGAGGAGTCACTAAAATCCAAACCCATTTCATCACTCCCTAGGAATGGAAGCGTCATGGTTATACAATCGTTTATGATCATATCACCCTCATGTATTCCCAACACCTGTACATCCTACATACTGGAAGACTCAGAATAAATCCGAAGTATTAGATCAACTTTATATTGTCTGCTTCAGGGTTTTATCAATAAGTTTCTCATTTGATCACTGGAAGTCGATATCGATCATATACTTTCCAAAAACATATGTCATACCCAGGTGTTGATCATATACTTTCCAAAAGTATATATCAAACCTGCAAATTCAGTTAAGCTTCCAAAGCGAGAGGATCGTGCACGGAATTTGATTCTTTCCAATATCTTATGAGTGAGATCATGTCTTCCAGTTCAGTAGTGAACTTGTATGAACCCTTTGAAAGATCGTATCACTCATATGCCCTTATATGCACACCAACGCATCGATGTACAGACCTTGGTTAGGTCATCAATCTATTGGTTTGCCAAATGTACATACTAAGACATATCGTAACACATTTGTCTTTGGTCAGAGGATGCGTGCCTATACCGCGACAGCATACGATATAGATCTTTGGTTATCTCGATCTCGTTAAGTCAACTCTTTGACCTAACTAATCTGATACCTCCGAATCTCTATTCCTATGTAGAGGACCTGCATCAAGAGTTCGATCACATATCAGCCTATGTGAGAAAGGATTGTCATCTCCTACTCAAGCTGGAGATCTTCTCTTAACAATCATTTAATGGTGCTTGATGAGTCTTCAATCTAACCCTTTAGATATTCCTCCAAGCTCCAGCCTCTATGATTCAATAGTTGAATCAACAGTTGTATGATTATTAAGATGGCCATGGTATATAACCCTAATTGTACTAAGGGACCTATTATGCAAATTAGTTATTCTTCATTTCATATCAGGGAATCATATTCACAATAACATTTATAGCATAATGGCTCGTCGTGGGTCGCATGTACAGCAGAACCATTATCGAGAAGTGTGCATGCGAACACAATGCTGCCAATTCAACTCTCCGCATAATAAGCACCCAGATCTCTTTTCCTTCTTGGTAAATGCCGATTTGTGACACATTTAGTAGTGGTAATTGTCAAGATATGAGTCTCTACAAATTGACTTGGTTTCTTTGTACGAGTCCGGGTGCGAGTGCATTTTACTTTCAAGTACTTCTGAAATGTTGGATTATTGGTCACATATTGATCAAAGGCTACTTTGACAGTGATATTCTCTCGGCAGAATCTTGCATCTCTGGGTCATCTTGAAGGTTTTTTCTTTGGTTTTCCTTTCTTAAGAGCATGGGAGAAAGGAATGGAAGCATTCAAGACGGTAGATAGAGAACCAGAGTCATAAATAAGAGCATCTTTATTAGAAATGGAGTTCTTATTACAATCATTGGTTTTCTGATAATAATCAAAATTATGTCGCTGAAAAGGTGACAAAGGTATTTTTGCAGCAACTAGAGGAGCAAGGTCCTCTGGAGACTAAATAGATGCTTTTCCCTTCTCGCATGCTGGGATCTTGACAGGTGCAGAGTTCTGGTGTCCTTATTCTTCATTCTCAGAAGAATCCTCCAGTTGATCTTCCGAGTCTTCATGATCTGATTCCCATTCCTGGTTAGGTACGTTCATGGTCCTTCCGCTCCTAAGTGACATGGCATTTATATTGTCAAACGAAAGGATCTCGTGTTCAGATGTGGAAAAATCTGAATAGTATACCTGGTTATTGTGTTGGGAAGATTGAGATTTGTTCAAGCTATTAGGGTTAGCTTGAAGTTGGGCGGGAATGGTTGTTGTTGGGGCTGTCAGTTCATCTCTCTAATGAGACAAGCGATTAACATCAACCCATAGATCATGTAGTTCATTCCGGAAGTTGCGAATTTCCTCGAGCATTTATCTCTGGATATCTACAGGTTCTTCTTGAGAGTTGGATGGTTGAGATGGTTGTTTTGTGGTGTGACTTGGTGGAGCTTGATATTGTTGATGGTATTGCTGAGGCTGGTTCTGGCGGTTGTATGGATGCTGCCACTTTGGATGTTGGAATGATGCAGTGTTCTGAGTGTGTTGTAGAGCTAGTTGAATTGCGGCATTATAAAAAGTGGGTGGATGTTGGTAAGGCTGATGGTCTCCCATATTACCCTGTCGGGTAGTGTCCTGAGTGTACCAAATTCCGTTCACTTCAAACGTTAGAGGCAGACTTCTTCAACAGTCTCGGCTGGGGGAGGTGACTGCTAGGAAGGTTGGGCATAGGACTGGTCATGAACCCATGATTGATGTTGTCCTGATCTTGGCTGCTCCTGGGCATGATGTACATGATAGATCGGGACCGTAGGTGCAGTGGGTATCCCTATCTTGGATACCTTCTCAGTTAGCTCCTCCATTTGCTTTGGAAACTGGGAGATCCTGTTATCGATGTCGTTCGTCCTTTTATGAATTTGATCCACAACTGTCAATTTATCGATGATGATGTTCATGTTCGCAATCAAATCCTCAGTTATCTCTGCAACAATTTACTTTCCCCCTTTGGCTTGAAATGTATTCATGGAATCAGTGTATTCTCTACTAGCGATCTGTGAGCGGCTTGTCTCAACCATCTGCTCTAGTACTTTCCAGACGGTTTCAGATCCTCATGATGTGTAGTTGCCTCCACAGGCAGCGCTTACTAACCCTTGAGTCTCGTAGTTGAGGTCAGAATAGAGTGACTGAACTAGAATGTTGTTATCTAGGTCATATGAGGGACACTTTTGTAGCAAATCTTTAAATCTATCCCAAGCATCACAGAGTGGTTCGTTACGCATCAGAGAGAAACTGGTGATGCGGGTCCTCATTTAGTTGATCTGACTCAGAGGGTAGAATTTCTTCAAGAATAGGTTTTTGAACCTATCATAGGTTAGTCACTCATAAGTTCTTTACCCAGTAGTCTGCCTTCCCTTTCAAAGCGAAAGGTAGTGTAGTGAGATGAATGTAGTCCTCGCTGACTTGTGGGTGCCTCAGATTAGAACATATCAGCTCCAGCTCTCGTAAAAATTCATATGGTTCTTTAGTTGCATTACCATGGAATTGTGGTAATTGACTAAGAAATTGTGGCTTCAGTTCATATTAATCTCTAGCTGAGGTGGCTGCAAATAATTTCTAACTCTGTATTGCCCAAGATTGTATGCGGCTTCCATTGGCGGTTATCCCCAGCATTCAACTGCTCTAGTTTCTCCCTCAGTAAAATTTGTTGCGGCTCAGACGTGGCTCATCTTGCAAAAATCATCTGCATTGGATCTTCATTGGGTTCATCTTCATGATCTTTCTTGGAAGACATCTTGGGAGGCATCTTTTTCTTCTTATTCTCTTCACCTTCAGAATGTGAAAAATCGGAGTCAATAGACTTCAAAGAATCAGAATCATAGTTATCGAGGTGAGAGTCTTCCTCGATGTGATCAGGAGATAAAGAAAGATTATGGGTTTTCCCTCCTTCCAGGAAGAGGAAAGAATCATAGGAGGAGGATTCACGGGAGAGGTGTCCCTGAACTCAAGGTGGTCCTGAGTAAGAGTGCCTCCGAGCCTTTGAGACTGGAAAGTTTGTGGCAGTCAAAGAAGGGTTCGTGAAATCCGAACGGAAATTACCACAATCTTCCATTTTTGATTTCAAGAGATCAACGAGAGGTTTACGGTTCATGATCTAGGCACAAGTATGCGGTATTCGATGATTAACTAGTTTCTAAGCACAAATCAAATACAATACAAAGTTTTGTTTCACCAACTCACTCAGTGAGGGTCGTAAGAGTTCGGCCAGTTATCTTGTCAATTTTTAATTGGTGAGAATTCAAATCTTTTAAACCGTTTAAACAAGCTGTTAGGTGCATGTATTTCCCTACCGACTGTCCTGAATTCTTACGACTAGTTGCACCTACTTTCAGCCAGTATAGGAGTATACATACCGTAAAACGGTAGCCGTGTTACTTGAGGACAGAACCTTATGCAGTGTCCTCTAAACCACTCACTCTGCTAAGGAAATCCGGACCGTTTACTGGCTACCCGTTAGATCCTCACTGAGAAGTAGCTAATTATTTTTGGTAAAATCAGTAATCATTATGAAAATCATGACTTGTCTCTATCCTAGTATGCGTCTCTCTCCTCGCTGCAAGATAAAAGCATACAATGTCGGGGTCGCTCTCCCATAAGAATTCTTGATTTCGTTGGTTATTAAAATCAGCTATATTTAGCAGTTCCAATTTTAGTTAGGCGATCATTGAAGAATTAAGTGAGCACAAATACACGTCTATCGTCAAGTCCCAATTTCCTTTAAACTTATTTGACAAAACAAGGGGGAGAATTCGAGAAAAGCCGATGCACGTGAAAAACTATGATGTATGCTCAGTTAGAAGACTTACAGTGAATCCTCACAATCTCCATGTAGGATGGAATACATAATTGAAAGATTATTGTAAATGAATGCGAGCCGATGAAAATCGCACCTAATAGAAAGTTCTATTAGCGGGAAAGAATTGAGTTTGAATACGGCTAAATTTAACGATCTACTATACGTCTCAATTAAGTGAAGTGTGGTCCTAAGTTATACGAGCACAATCAATAACTATATAAGCTCTAATAACCGTATGTGCAGGTTTATCCTAAGCGCCACTCAAGTCGGACCCCACCCTCACCGGAGAGTAAAACAGGCCACGACACACCACAGAAAAAGTTCAAGGTCTTTTTTACACACGCAAGAGTCCAAACAGACACTGCTATAAATTAGCAATTAATTACGGGGATTAAAATTGCAGAAATAAAATCCTAGACACTACACTCTCTCATGACTCGACTTGATCTTAATTTTAATGTGGCTTTTCGGAAGTCGGTGAAGATGCGTTGGTTCTTGAAAAACCTCTCCACGTACATCGGGTACCTCACAAGAAAAATAAGAGAGAAAATGTAACAGAGTTACTCAAAATAATAATAATAATAATAATAAATAAGACAAGAAAAAAATGAGAAAAAAATGGAATTTACAGTGAAAATTCGGGGGTCATACTACCCGAATGCGAAAACCGAATAAAAATTTTTAGACAAAAAAATTTGTTTGCCTCCCCGGCAACGACGCCATCTAACGAGTTCGAGATTGCACTAGTTAAATAATATATATCGCGAATTACCGTTCGCTTAAAAATATATCTGTCGTTTCGTTGTAGGCGGTAATCGGAATCAATCAAGAAGATAACCACAATTATTTATTCAATTTTTAATCGCGTGGTTTTTTTACTTGGGCAAGTCCCAAGGTCGAACACAAGGAGGCAGAGGAACAACCTAGAATTATGTTTATCAGAGTCTATGCATGGTTTTCGAGACAGTTTTTTGTAATTTTTTAATGCAATAAGGGATGCATAATGTAATTTCAGCCTATTTTAGGGACTAAAATGCAATTATCGATCAAACAATGTCTGAAAAATACGAAACTTGGTCACAATGTCTGAAAATGCGAGATTTACGGAGGAGGCGACGGAGAAATCACTGAAGGTTGACGATGCTCCTCGACTGTCCGATCGGGCGAGATCGGGCGGCCGAGGATGCGACATGTGGCGGCATTTGGGGGAGAAGTGTGGGGCACGTGTGTGGCACGTGTGCGGGGGCTCGTGCGACGCACGTGCTGCGGTTTTCATTTTTTATAAAATGATTAAATAAAAATCCCAAAAATGGCTGACACATGAGGCTCCAGGAGCAGCCACGTGTCAGCACCACAAAATTAAGATAATAATTACTTTGAAAATTTCAAAATAAATAGTAGACAGCCTCGGATCGAAAACTTTACTTCACAAAAATTGCTCGGCTCGATAAGATCTACAACTTTCATGAAGACATCAAAACCAAAATCGTTAAAGTGGTATTTTTGGGGAATCACACGTACATAGAATACCTTGAATTTTGTGTTTTATAATTTTTTGTCATTTTTAAATCAGATAAATTCCGAAAAAAATATGGTAAGGTCAAAGATAATTATTTACACATCACTCTATTTTTTGATGTTTATTGAGTGAGAAAAAGAAGAAATAAATTAAAATACAAAAAAGACCAATTTTGTACAGTCAGTTAGTGAAGACTCAGACTCAATTTGTTTCTTTGATTTCAAGCTCAGTTTGGGTTTGGATTTTTACGCATTTTGATAAAACTTTTATTAAAGAAAACCAATGAAAAATAAATAAGCAAAAGGAGGTTAATTATATACAAAAAATACTAGGTTAAAATTGGCTAAAATACAAAATGTACAAAAGAGGTCCAAAATCCAACTTTCACATACGACCTCCGATTCACTAAATTGGTCTTGTTTTGAAGATAATTGAATGTACATTAGTTCAAAAGTGAGTAGAATTAAAATAGACACTGGATGGGGATGATACGACCGTTTTAGTCCGGGAATCCTGAAACTAGGGTTTGGGTTTTTGGTCAACTTACTTAGGTTAGTGATTTTTTTGTATTTTTCATTTATTTTTTGTTAGTGATATGTACACAGTGAAGGTGGTTTTGGGTCATTCGGAGTTAGCACGAATTAGTTAAAAATCAGGGAAGTCAGATTATTTACAGGTCAATTTAAGCTGGGAATTTTGGCTTCTTTTTGTGTTGAAATGAGTGATAAAATGAAATTCTTATTGAAACATGCATGAATGCTAATTATGCAGAATAGATGAAGAAATGCTGATGATTTTGAGGGATTTGAGATTAATTAATAAGATTTAGAGTGACGAATCTGAGATTCATCAAATATGAGCACAAATTATGATTCTGATTCAGATTCGGAGTCAATTTGAGCATAAAATCGAGATCGAGCATCTACTGATGGCAAATATTTATGGAGCAATATACACTATATACATCAAAATTCATCGGATTTTATTTAGTGCCAAATCAATAAATTAAAAATAGAATTTACAGTGAAAATTTGGGGGTCAGACTACCCGAATGCGAAAACCGAATAAAAATTTTTAGACAAAAAACTAAGTCGTTTGCCTTCCCGGCAACGGCGCCATCTGACGATTCCGAGATTGCACTAGTTAAATAATATATCGTGAATTATCGTTCGCTTAAAAATATGTGTCGTTTCGTTGTAGGCGGCAACCAGAATCGGTCAAGAAGATAACCACAATTATTTATTCAATTTTTATTCGCATGGTTTTTTTTAGTTGGGCAAGTCCCAAGGTCGAACACAAGGAGGCAAAGGAACAACCTAGAATTATGTATATCAAAGTCTGTGTGTGGTTTTCGAGGCAGTTTTTTGTGATTTTTTAATGCAATAAGGGATGCAAAATGTAATTTCAGCCTACTTTAGGGACTAAAATGCAATTATCGATCAAACAATATACGAAAAATATGAAAATTGGTCACAATGTCCGAAAAATGGGAGATTTACGGAGGAGGCGGTAGAGAAATCACAGGAGGTTGACGATGCTCGTCGGCCGTCCGATCGGCTGAGATCGAGAGGCCGAGGATACGACATGTGGCGACATTTGGGGGAGAAGTGTGGGGCACGTGCGTGGCACGTGCGCGGGGGCCCTTGCGATGCACGTGCTGCGATTTTCATTTTTTTATAAAATGATTAAATAAAAATCCCAAAAACGGCTGACACGTGGCGGCTCCTAGAGCCGCCACGTGTCAGCACCACAAAATTCATAAAATAAATACTTTGAAAATTCCAAGATAAATAGCAGACGGTCTCGGATCGAAAATTTTTCTTCACAAAAATTGTTTGTATCGATAAGATCTATGACTTTCATGAAGACACCAAAACTAAAATCTATCATTTGCATAAAGTGATATTTTTGGGGTATCCCATGTACATAGAATACCTTGAATTTTGGATTTTATATTTTTTATCATTTTTAAACTAGACAAAAATCCAGAAAAATATGGTAAGATCAAAGATAATTATTTACACATTACTCTAATTTTTTGGATCTTTATCTAGTGTGAAAAAGATGAAATAAATTAAAATACAAAAAAGACCAATTTTGTACAGTCACTTAGTGAAGACTCAGACTCAATTTGTTTCTTTGATTTCATGCTCAGTTTGGATTTGGATTTTTATGCATTTTGATAAAAGTTTTATCAAAGAAGACCAATGAAAAATAAATATGCTAAAATAGGTTAATTATATACAAAAAATACCAGGTCAAAATTGGCAAAAATACAAAATGTACAAAAGAGGCCCAAAACCCAACTTTCACATACGAGCTCCGATTCACTTGAACTCAGTCTTGTTTTGAAGGTAATTGAATGTACATTAGTTCAAAAGTGAGTAGGATTAAAATAGACACCGGATGGGGAAGATATGAGGGATTTATCCCGGGAATCCTGAAACTAGGGATTAGATTTTTGGTCAACTTATTTGGGTTAGTGATTTTTTTATTTTTCTTTTATTCTTGTAATTGATATGTACACAGTGGAGTAGTTTTGGGTCATTCGAAGTTAGAATGAATTATTTAAAAATCAGGGAAGTTAGATTATTTACAGGTCAATTTTAGATGGGAATTTTGGATTATTTTTGTGATGAAATGAGTGATAAAACGAAATTCTTATTGAAACATGCAAGAATGCTAATTATGCAGAATAAATGAAGAAATGCTGATGATTTTGAGGTATTTGAGCTTAATTAATGCGATTTAGAGTGATGAATCTGTGATTCATCAAATATGAGTACGAATTATGATTCAGATTCCGATTCGGAGTCAATTTGAGCATAAAATCGAGAGCAAGTATCTACTAATGGCAAAGATTTATGGAACAATATACACTATATACATCAAAATTCATCAAATTTTATTTTGTGCCAAAACAATAAATTAAAAATGGAATTTACAGTGAAAATTCGGATGTCAGACTATCCGAATACGAAAACCGAATAAAAAATTTAGACAAAAAACCAAGTCGTTTGCCTCCCCGACAGCAGCGCTATTTGACGATTCTGAAATTGCACTAGTTAAATAATATATATCGTGAATTATTGTTCGCTTAAAAATATATGTGTCGTTTTGTTGTAGGCAGCAATCGGAATCGGTCAAGAAGATAACCACAATTATTTATTCAATTTTTAATCGTGTGGTTTTTTTACTTGGACAAGTCCCAAGATCGAACACAAGGAGACAAAGGAACAACCTAGAATTATGTTTATCAAAGTCTGTGTGCGGTTTTCGAGGCAGTTTTTTAATTTTTTAATGCAATAAGGGTTGCAAAATGTAATTTCAGCCTATTTTAGGGACTAAAATGCAATTATCGATCAAACAGTGTCTGAAAGATACGAAACTTGGACAATGTCCGAAAAATGCGAGATTTACGGAGGAGGTGGCGGAGAAATCACAGGAGGTTGACAATGCTCCTCGGTCGTCCAATCGGTCGAGATCGGGAGGCCGAGGATGTGACATGTGGTGGCATTTGGGGTAGAAGTGTGGGGCACGCGTGTGGTACGTGCGCGGGGGCTCGTGCGAACACGTGCTGTGATTTTCATTTTTTATAAAACTATTAAATAAAAATCCCAGAAACGGCTGACACGTGCCGGCTCCAGGAGCCGCCACGTGTCAGCACCACAAAACTCAGAAAATAAATACTTTGATAAATTCAAGATAAATAGCAAACGGTCTCGGATCGAATAGTTTCTTCACAAAAATTGCTCGTCTCAATGAGATCTACAATTTTCATGAAGTCATCAAAACCAAAATCGATCATTTGCATAAAGTGGTATTTTTGGGGTATCCCATGTACATAGAATACCTTGAATTTTGGGTTTTATTTTTTTATCATTTTTATACCAAATAAAAATCCGGAAAAAATATGGTAAGATCAAAGATAATTATTTACACATTAATCTAATTTTTTTGGATTTTTATGGAGTGAGAAAAAGAAGAAATAAATTAAAATACATAAAAGACCAATTTTGTACAGTCACTTAGTGAAGACTCAGACTTAATTTGTTTCTTTGATTTCAAGCTCAGTTTGGATTTGGATTTTTTCGCATTTTGTTAAAACTTTTATCAAAGAAGACTAGTGAAAAAGAAATAAGCTAAAATAGGTTAATTATATACAAAAAAACTAGGTCAAAATTAGCTCAAATCCAAAATGTACAGAAGAGGCTCAAAACCTAACTTTCACATACGAGCTCCGATTCACTTGAACTTGGTCTTGTTTTGAAGGTAATTGAATGTACATTAGTTCAAAAGTGAGTAGGATTAAAACAGACACTGGATGGGGAAGATATGAGGGATTTAGTCCAAGAATCCTGAAACTAGGGTTTGGGTTTTCGTCAACTTATTTGGGTTAGTGATTTTTTTTTGTATTTTTCATTTATTCTTGTTAGTGATATGTACACAATGGAGATAGTTTTGGGTCATTCGAAGTTATCATGAATTAGTTAAAAATCAAGGAAGTTAGATTATTTACAAGTCAATTTTAGCTGGGAATTTTGTCTTCTTTTTGTGCTGAAATGAGTGATAAAATGAAATTCTTATTGAAACAAGCATGAATGCTAATTATGCAGAATAAATGAGGAAATGCTGATGATTTTGTGAGATTTGAGCTGAATTAATGAGACTAAAAGTGATGAATCTGAGAGTCATCAAATATGAGCACAAATTATGATTCAGATTCAGATTCAGAGTCAAATTGAGCATAAAATCGAGAGCAAGCATCTAATAATGGCAAAGATTTATGGAGAAATATACACTATATACATCAAAATTCATCGTATTTTATTTAGTGCCAAATCAATAAATTAAAAATGGAATTTACAGTGAAAAATCGGGGGTCAAACTACCCGAATGCGAAAATCGAATAAAAATTTTTAGACAAAAAACTAAGTCGTTTGCCACCCCGGCAATGACGCCATCTGACGATTCCGAGATTGCACTAGTTAAATAATATATATCGTGAATTATCATTCGCTTAAAAATATATGTGTTGTTTCATTGTAGGCGGCAATCGGAATCGGTCAAGAAGATAACCATAATTATTTATTCATTTTTTAATCACATGATTTTTTTACTTGGACAAGTCCCAACGTCGAACACAAGGAGCAAGGGAACAATCTAGAATTATGTTTATCAAAGTCCGTACACGGTTTTCGAGGCAGTTTTTTTGTAATTTTTAATTCAATAAGGGATGCAGAATGCAATTTCAGCCTATTTTAGGGACTAAAATGCAATTGTCGATCAAACAATGTCTGAAAAGTACAAAACTTGGTCACAATGATAACAATGATTAAATGAATGTACACTCATTTTTTTGGAATTTTTAGATGCAAGATAAATTTTTTATGAATTTATAAATGCAAACAAAATGAATTTCAATATTTAATTATGATAAATATTAAACCTAATTATTTTCAAGGAATAAAATTATCTCAGATCCATCACTAGTGATGGATCTCAGAAAATCCTAAACCTCGAAAATACTAGTTTCAATACCTATTAAAAATCAAACACTGAAATATGCAAAATGATTTTTACAAGATAAATTATGCATGCAAATGCAATTCTTTTTGGGCACAATGTGAATCGCAATTAATTGTATAATCAATGATTTTTCGGAATTTTATAGAGCACCGTAATTAATGACAAATTTCAGAACCTAAGATGGGTAAAATATGCAATTTTCCACAAAATAATTAATTAGTAATTAACCAATGATCACAAAAATGTCCACAATATGTCAAGATGCCGAGAATTAAATGAGGAACAAAACGCATATTTTTGAGAAATAAAATAATGCAAAGTAGATGCCCAAAACAAAGGGGAAATACATGAGTCTTTCTGCAATATTTAAATAATTATAAATAAAATTAAAATGTAGAGGGAGGGCCTATGTGTAATTACCGATACTCGAGGGGTCTTCTGCAAAAAGTTCCAAGGGGTCACGTGCCAGTAGGGGTGGGGTGTAAACGGACCGAACCTGAGCGAACCTATATTTTTAGGTTCGGTTCGTTTATTTAATCGAGCCTAAACTTGTGTTCAGGTTCGGTTTGTTTATTTTCGAACCGAGTCCGAATTGAACCTCTTTTTAAACGAATCGAACCTAAGTGAATATCGAACTTAAGAATTCTCTAATAAGAGGGCGTGAAAATAGGAGAAATGGAAATATATTTGTATATTTACAGTTAGAATAAATATTCATTTAGTTTTTTTCTTTATCTAACTCATCTTCATCTTTTGAAAAAATTAGATTAATAAGGATTCGTCTCTTTGAAAAAAAGTATAATTATAGTATATTTTATTCTATTCAGATGGGGATAAGGAATAAGAATAATGTGGAGATATTCGATAAGTAATGTTTGTACTTGTTCTGTTGATTTGAAGATAAAGAAGGGAAAAGTACTAGACCATAGATGATAGATGTTGTAAACACGATGTGATTATTTATTTTTGGATAGTTTATACCGAGATAAAACCTAGTTATCCCGTAAATATCTAGTTATCTCTAGACAAAATTCACTTACCATGGGATAACAACCACTCATCTCAAAATAAGTCCACTTCTACGGATAAGGATTTGTAAATATGTATATGTGTATGTTTATCGAGCTTTTAACGAACCAAACATGAGCGAACCTATGATTTTTAGGTTCGATTCATTTATTTAATTGAGCCTAAACTTGTGTTCAGGTTCGGTTTGTTTATTTCCGAACCGAATCTGAATCGAACTTTTAGTGAGCCGAACCTGAGCGAATATCGAACTTGAGCATTTTCTTACACCCCTACGTGCCAGGCACGTGACCCTTGGATGGTTGGGCGGATGTGCAAATAGACTAAAGATCGGGGGCTCATCTACAATTTTTCACCAGGTCACGTGCCTCGTAGACTGATATGTAGCGGTGGCAGAATTGGAGAGCCTCCTCGATATTTCTCCACACAGTCACATGGTGCGTACGAGCCGTGGCAGGCTCGGATAGTTGGTCAGCTCGGTGCTCCACGTGTCAATATAGCATGCCTCAGCCTTGGTCTGAGGCTCAGGTCCAGATCCGAAGCTGGTGGGGGAATCTGAACTGTTGATGAAGATCGATCTAACGGCTGGGGATCGCGGATGCGTCAACGTCTTTGATGACTGGTGGCGTGATGATCGTACGATTGATACGAGCCGACACACGGCCCGTGGACGGTGATGGAGGGGCGGAGGAGCTCCTGGTGGTGGCTTCTGTGTGGCGAAGACTCATGGGTGGTGAAGACAACCGTCGTTGGCGAAGAACGTTGGGGAATCAACGGTCTAAGACTGAGAAGGAGAGCCCGATGGTGGATATGATCCTTCAGGCGGTTGAAGATGAGCCGGGGTGGAGAGTTCCAGATGGCAGGAGTTGGCGGAGTAGATCGGCGAGGATGATCGTTGATTGAGGGAGTAGTTGGAGTTGATGATGGACGATTGCGTTGACGATGCGAAGAGTGGAGAATCGAAGTAGCGATGGATGGTTCAATAGATAGGGAACGCGAAACGGGGGAGGAGGGATACCTGGAGGGGCTCAACGGTGATATATGGCCGGAGCGAAGCAGCTGCTCGGCGTGAATGCTGACGAGCTGCGATGGCTTGGGCTGGCCGGATCTCGCCAGAGAAGTTGTCCGGAGATGTCACCACCGCGAGGCGCTTCCTGGTGCAATCGGCGGATGAACTGCGAGGTCACGGTGGATGTTCTTAAATAAGGTCTAGGGCTTTGGCCGTCTATGGAAGGGATCGATGGTGGAGGGATTCGATTGGATTGATTGAAGGAGAAGATCAGCGGGCGACGAGAACGGGGATGATCGGAAGGAGATTCGACGAGATCGGAGAGGGAAGGTAGCCGTGAGTACACGGGGGATTGGCGGCCGACGAGATTTACAGAGGAGGCGGCGGAGAAATCGCAAAAGGTTGACGATGCTCCTCGGTCGTCCGATCGGCGGAGATCGGGCGGCCGAGGATGCGACACGTGGCGGCTTTTGGGGGAGAAGTGTGGGGCATGTGCCACGCACGTGCTGTGATTTTAATTTTTTATAAAATGATTAAATAAAAATCCCAAAAATGGCTGACACATGGCGGCTCCAGGAGCTGCCACGTGTCAGCACCATAAAATTCAAAAAAATACTTTAAAAAATCCAAGATAAATAGCAGACGGTCTCGGATCGAAAAAATTTCTTCACAAAAGTTGCTCGTTTCGACGAGATCTACAACTTTCATGAAGACGTCAAACCAAAATCGCGCAAAGTGATATTTTTGGGTATCCTATGTACATAGATTACCTTGAATTTTAGGTTTTATAATTTTTATGTCATTTTTAAACCAGAAAAAATCTGAAAAAAAATATGGTAAGATCAAACATAATTATTTACACATTACTCTATTTTTTATTTTTATTGAGTGAGAAAAATAAGAAATAAATTAAAATACAAAAAAGACCAATTTTGTACAGTCAGTTAGTGAAGACTCGGACTCAATTTGTTTCTTCGATTTCAAGCACAGTTTGGGTTTGGATTTTTATGCATTTTGATAAAACTTTTATCAAATAAGACCAATGAAAATTAAATAAGCTAAAATAGGTTAATTATGTACATAAAATACTAGGTCAAAATTGGCTAAAATACAAATGTACAAAAGAGGCCTAAAACCCAACTTTCGCATAAGAGCTTTGATTCAGTTGAACTTGGTCTTATTTTGAAGGTAATTGAATGTACATTAGTTTAAAAGTGAGTAGGATTAAAATGGACACTGGATGGGGAAGATATGAGGGTTTTAGTCCGGGAATCTTGAAACTAGGGTTTGGGTTTTTGGTCAACTTATTTGGGTTGGTGATTTTTTTTATATTTTTATTTATTATTGTTAGTGATATGTACACAATGGAGGTGGTTTTGGGTCATTCGAAGTTAGCATGAATTAGTTAAAAATCAGGGAAGTTAGATTATTTACAGGTCAATTTTAGCTGGGAATTTTGCTTCTTTTTGTGCTGAAATGAGTGATAAAATGCAATTCTTATTGAAACGAGCATGAATGCTTATTATGCGTAACAAATAAATAAATGCTGATGATTTTGAGGGATTTGAGCTTAATTAATGAGATTTAGAGTGATGAATATGAGATTCATCAAATATGAGCGCAAATTATGATCAGATTCAGATTCGGAGTCAACTTGAGCATAAAATCGAGAGCAAACATCTACTAATGGCAAAGATTTGTGGAGCAATATACACTGTATATATCAAAATTCATCGTATTTTATTTAGTGCTAAATCAATAAATTAAATATGTCATAGATAGAGGGCAAAATTAGCAACACAATGAAACTGTAATCATGCAATTTAGATCTAAGATGCTCAAGATATGAAAGAAACAGTTCATGGGCATAAATGTAGTAAAGTGCATTAAAAATAAAAGATAAATATTGCAAATTGGTCCCTAGAGTACCAATACCCGGAGGGGCCCTTCTGTAATTCTCCATTTGTGTACAGGGGTATTTCTGTAATTTTATAAAGCTGTAAGGGCCTCCCTGTAAAATACCCTTGTGCATATGAAGCACATGCTTGGGGACCTAAGTGTAATATCATAACATTATAGAGCCTTTCTTGTAATTTGTTGATCCCCTCAAGTGCAGCGTGCATGAGGGGGCCATGCTCAGGAGGATGCAGGCTCGGTGATGATGTGGCGTTGCTGGTGTTTTGGTCCTTGGCACAGGATGCACGAGCCTGCAGGTCCCGTGGAGGCTACGTGGCTCCATCTGGGTCGTTGGATGGTTGCCGAGATGCGCCATCCAATGATGCATGTGCTTCTCCTCCGTCAGGGGAGAGGCGGAGTAATTGGAGTTCCGACGACCTCGCCTGAGCTCCACCAGGATCCCATGTGCTTCCTGATCATCTCTGGAGGATCGTAGACACTTGGAAAAGGAGGTTGACCGGAGGTGAAGTCCTGAGGTTTGTTGTAGATGGTGATCGACGTCGCCTCGCCGGAGCTGGAGGTCGAGACCAGAGAGGGACGTGAGGCTTCGACCATTGAAGGTACCTACATATTAGATAATAGCCAAAGCGTACGCAAAGTAAATGCGAGTGAGGTGAGGTGAATGGAGGACTTGCGGTGTTGGATAAGGCGGTGACCTTGGTAGTTCCTTCGTCGTGACGACGAAGGAGTTGGGTCGGAGTGAGGAATGGTTCTGGAGGAAAGAAGAGGTGGCACAAAGGTTATTGATGCTAGGCGATGGTGGAGGAGGTGTGGATTGGAGGTGAAGTTTTGTGTGTGTCGTGTGTGTGATGAGGAAAATCTGAGAAAATTAGAGGGCAGAGATGAAGACATATGTTTGATCAAAGGCGAACGAAGTGGCTTGGGATGAGCCTCGAAGGAATCCTGGGTCGTCGCACAACTCACGCAGCCTCTGAGAGGTGCTCAACGGGGCCAGGGCAGCCGCAACATGGTCAAGTTGACCATGGGTCAACACCGGCCTAAGGCACCATTGTGTCCCCTCATCCGACTTCTGTCTGTCACAGGGAGGTGGAGAAGGGTTATGGTATTAGACGAGAAATGGTGGACGGGGGTGAACGGAGGCGGAGGGCGAGTTTTTATAGGTGAAGGTGGTGGTCGTTACAGGTGGTCATGGCGGGGGTTTGTTACGGTGGTTTGATGGTGGGGAGTGAAGATGAGGGACGATGGGGGTTACGTGGAGATAACGGCTACGTGGTGGTGGTGTTATGGAGCAGGGAGATGACCGGATGTGAGGGCTAAAATGGAAGGGGATGGGTGTCTCACGAGGCATAGCCTGGGGAAGGGAGTAGACGGAGGTAGGAGATAAGTTCCTAGTCATTGGATCAGAAGATCCCATAGCTAAGGTGAGGGTGCGAACGGATGGCTGAGATCAGATCATTGGATCTGATCCAGTAGTGGATGGTAGCAGGGGAACGGATGGATGTTATGGAGGAGTGGGGAGATCTAAGGGTAGGGGGTTTATTGATGACGTGGAGATCGCAGAGCCGTTGGATGGTACAACCATCCAATGACTGAGATCAACGCGGACATGAGCGGTGAGGATCTAATCTTAAGATCAGATCGGATGGTTGGGGGAAGGGTGCGGTGGAATGGTCGAGATGGAGGCGGGGAGGGATGATTCATCAGCCAAGAGAGGGTTCGGTGGTGAAGGGAAGTGCGGTCATGTGGGTGGCCCAGAGAGCGCCACGTGGCTACACCATAAAATTCAATAAATACAAAAAATGAAGAAAAATAAAAAAGAATTAGTTATGGGCAAAATTAGGAAAAGTCAAAGTATGAAATTTGTAGATCTCGATGAGATCTGCAAGGTTCATGTTGGTCAAAAAATCAAAAAGAGGTTATTTGTATAAAAAGGTATTTTTACAAGCATTTTTAATGACTTAAAAACACTTAATTTCGTATTTTTTTATATTTCTTTGTATTTTTTATTTGGTTTAAAAGTCAAGATAAATATAAACAATATTTAATCTATTTTTTAGGTGTTTTTAATAATAAACAAAATAAGAAAAGGGTTAGTAATTAAATATAATATATATAAGGGTTAGTAACTCAGCCATGGCCGGTCCAAAGCTCGGGTAAATGAGGAGGGTTGCGCATTAGGTAGCCGACAGCCAGCGCACGAGAGATAAATTCGTAAATAATATTCTTAATTTCTTCTAAGAACACTATTTACGAATTTATCTCGAAACCGTTCGGATCTTTTAAACATGGATTTAAGCAAACATACAGATTTCGTTGGGGCGTTCCCTACTTGCGACGCGTTGCATCGCCCGAATGCAATGAAAAATTGGCAAGGGCTGCTACATCGCAGCCTGGATGTAGTTCAAAATTTACAAGGGTTCTTGCATGAGGAACGCATGCGGGTAAATAAGCTAGTTCCGTTGCATCACCGCCCGGATGCAGTCCAAAATTTGCAAGGGTTCTCGCATAATGGACGCATGCGAGTAAAGAAGTTAGTCCAAAAGAGATTGGAAAGGAAGTTACGGATTTGTAGCTGGAATATCGGTACTTTAACTGAAAAATTGATGGAGATAGTGGATACAATGGAAAGAAGGAAGATTCATATATTATGTCTTCAAGAGACTAAATGGGTTGGAGAGAAAGCAAGGGAGATCGAGAAGACATGCTTTAAACTTTGGTATTCAGGTAAAGATAAGGGCAGAAACGGTGTTGGAGTGGTTGTTCATAAAGATTTGAAGGATTGTGTGGTTGAGGTGCAAATATTTGGGGATCGGATTATTTTGCTAAAGTTGGTGCTTGAAGAAGAAATTCTGAACATCATCTCAGTTTATGCACCACAAATTGGTTTAGATGAAAGGACTAAACAAGCTTTTTGGGAGGATATGGATAAGATTTTACAAGGAATCCCACAAAGAGAGATGATTTGCATAGGTGGAGATCTTAATGGCCATGTGGGAAAAGATGCTTCAGGGTATGCAAGTGTGCATGGAGGACATGGTTTTGGGGATAGAAACGAAGAGGGAAAAATCGTTCTGGATTTTGTAACTGCATATGATATTTTCATAGCAAACACTCTTTTCAAGAAGAGGGAGGAGCATTTAATTACTTATAAGAGTGGCTCAACTAGAACACAGATCGATTACTTTGCGTTGAGGAGAAGAGATCGGTTATGTTGCAAAGATTGCAAAGTAATCCCTGGAGAGAGTTTGACAACCCAACATCGCTTGTTAGTCTTGGATTTACAAATAAAAGGGCTGGTAAAGAAAAGGAAGGTTCCTAAGAGCACTAGAACTAGGTGGTGGAATCTTTCGCTGAAGCAATCAAGCTTCAGGGAGAAGGTTTTAGAAGACTTATCTTGGGATTATAGCGGTAGTGCAAACGAGATGTGGGAGGCAGTAGCATCTTGTATCCGAAAGGTAGCCAAGGAAATGCTAGGCGAGTCAAAAGGAGGAGCTCCGGGTCAAAAGGATGCTTGGTGGTGGAGTGAAGGGGTGCAAGAGAAGCTAAAAATTAAAAGAGCTTGCTTTAAAGCTATGTCTAAGGATAGAACAGAGGAAACTGTCACAGACTATAAAATAGCGAAGAAGGAAGCAAAGAAGGCTGTAAGCGAAGCTAAGTCAAAAGCTTATGAGGTTTTGTATAAAAATCTCAACTCTAAGGAGGGCCAGAAAGATATATTCAGGTTGGCCAAAGCAAGAGAAAGAAAGACCAAAGACCTTTCTCAAGTGAGATGCATTAAGGACGAGGAAGGTCACGTGCTTGTTACTCAGAAGGATATAGAGACTAGATGGGATCAATACTTCCATAAAATTTTCATTGGAGAAGGAAATAGAGAGATCACTTTGGGTGATTTAGCTAGTAGTGAAAGTTACTTGAATCGTGCTTGCTATAGACGAATACAAAGAAAAGAAGTAGAGGAGGCTTTGAAGGTTATGAGACCTGGGAAAGATGTTGGACCGGATGACATCCCTGTAGAAGTATGGAAAGTTTTAGGTGAGCGTGGTTTGACTTGGATTACGAATCTATTCAATGTTATTTGGCGAAGCAAGAAAATGCATGAAGATTGGAGGAGGAGTATTGTGGTGCCTCTTTATAAGAACAAAGGAGACATTCAAAATTGTTCAAATTACAGAGGTATCAAGCTGATGAGTCACACTATGAAAATTTGGGAACGTGTGATCGAAAGAAGGTTGAGACAAGTTTCCCAAATAAAAGAAAACCAATTCGGATTCATGCCAGGTCGCTCAACTATTGAAGCCATCTATTTGCTGAGGAGAACAATGAAGATTTATAGAGCTAAAAGGAAGAATCTCCATATGATCTTTATTGATTTGGAGAAGGCTTATGATTCCGTCCCACGAGAGATACTGTGGAGAGTTTTGGAGAAGAGACAAGTACCTGTCCTATACACTAATGTCATAAAGGATATGTATGATAGGGCTTTATCTTGTGTAAGGACCCCGACGGGGAAGACTGACTATTTTGATATCAACATTGGTTTACATCAAGGTTCAGCTTTGAGTCCATTTCTTTTTACTTTGATTATGGACGAGTTGACAAGTCACATTCAGGATGAGTTACCTTGGTGTATGTTATTTGCTGATGATATTGTGTTGATTGACGAGACTAGAGATGGAGTAAATGAGAAGCTTGAGGTTTGGAGACATGAATTGGAGACTAAAGGTTTTCGTATAAGTAGGGCTAAGACGGAATATATGGAATGCACCTTTGATGGAAGCAATGGTGAAGGAATCGAGGTGAAGATTGGTGACGATAACATTCATAAAAGAGATTCTTTTAGATATATGGGATCTATTTTGCAACATGATGGGGAAATTGATGGAGATGTTACTAATAGAATAAATGCAGGCTGGCTAAAGTGGAGAGGAGCCTCCGCTGTTCTCTGTGATAAGAAAATTCCTTTAAAAATTAAAGGAAAGTTTTACAAAGCAGCCGTGAGACCTGCTATGCTTTATGGTTCTGAATGTTGGCCTGTGAACCATAGACATGTGCAGAGAATGGCTGTAGCAGAAATGAAAATGCTAAGATGGATGTGTGGACATACACGTAAAGATCGGATTCGGAATGATGCAATCAGAAAGAAAGTTGGTGTAGCTCCGATCGAGGATAAGATGCGAGAAAACCGCTTAAGATGGTTTGGTCATTTCCAAAGAAGGTCAGCGGATGCACCGGTTAGGAGATGCGAGTGGTGGGATGTTGAGCCGGCTAAGAGAGGGCGAGGACGGCCCAAGAAGTGTTGGAAAGAGACTATACGAAGGGATCTTAGTTTTTTGGATATAAATCCGAGATTGACCCAAGATAGATCTGAATGGAGGCGAAGAATCCATGTAGCCGGCCCTACTTAATTGTGGGAAAAGGCTTTGTTGTTGTTGTTGTTGTAAGGGTTACAATATAAGTTAATTATACAAGTTATACACAATATAATATTAGTGATTTAATTACGATTTTTAGTGAGTTGTTTAAGCTTGGGAATTAATATGTGGATTTTAATATGCTGAATCTGAGGTTCATCAAGCATGACATAATGCATTAGCACTAGACGGTGCAGGAACCGTAGGAATCGGTTCGCGGGAAGTCGCATTGACTTGCGAGCTGTGAAGTGAGTTTCCACCATGACCTACAATAATACAATAGAATTAGAAATATAATAACATAGAGTTATCTTAAGTTCATTAAGAATTGCAACCAATATAGAATTAAAATGTAATAATATGAAGATTAGTTATGGGTTTGTGCCACGCCTACAAATCACATTTGAGATAGTATGGAATTACAATCATTTCAATAATAACATGCTAATACAATTTTCAAGTATGTATTTCTCTGCCTTTCTAGTATTAATAAAGAAGCATGCATGACATTGCACCAAAATCAACATAAATGATAATACCGTCGCTATTCTACTAAACAAAATGAGATTGTTGGTACAGATTTGCATTAATAAAAAATCCTATGTGCCTGACGAAAGATTGACAACATATTAGCCCTTCGACCTCGACTACCACCACTGGTACTACCCCTCATTCTATTCACTTGATTCTCATGGTGGTTGTCGTGGTGTGTTTCTAACTAATGAGGTCCCATCAATCTATAGAGATCGTTGACGATGATGTAATGGTGGCTGTTCTAGCTGCGGTGCATGCTGTTGTGGGTGTATCTGTGTCATATCTGGTATAGGTGTGCGTTGGAGATTCTGCAATGGAGGCACACAGCTGGAATCTGCGTAATAGGACAATCTAGTGTTTGATTGATGGGGAATAAAATCGCTAGTTAAGAATTGTGTAAATGTCCGCGTCTGTGGGGGAAGGCTAGGACTTAGATCCCAAAAAATCACCAGGTTGTGAAGGTTGCATAAATTGTGTCTGAGATGGTCCTGCCTCGGCATCATTTCTACCGACATCATATGGTTGTTGTGCGTGAAAAGTATATGTTTGTGCAAATGCGTCATGTTGTCTTTGGGGTTCATGGGCATGAAAAAGGACCGCGGAAGGCTAAGTGGAGTAAGAGTATCTCAGATTGTATTGTCTCATTTAATCCGCCAATCTAAAGTTTTGTAAGGTGGAGTTAAGTAAGACAATTACATTCCGCAACTCTGAGCTCGTTCGTAGTCCTCAAGAATCCCACGAGCTTCAAGAATCCCACGAGCTTCGTATACACTCTTCACCTATAAGTAATTCATACATAACATGTTATTTCCGTGGATCTCTTTGTAAAAAGTTACACACATACCCCTAGCCTAAATCAGGGAGTGCAAGGCTCATATGTAAAGCGTGGTGGCGGATTGAAGTATGTATCCATCACCATGCAATTTTTCAATATCAGTGCATGTATGTTTCTAGTCGTTGCTCGCCAAATTCTGTCAAAGCTCTTTCCATCAACATGATTTGACGATATTGATTCCACCGAATGTTCTATTTTCTGAGTCGATCGACTCAATAAATAGGATCATTGTCCGTTGACGAGACCGACGATTCACAAAAACTATCAGAGGCATTTTATCTGGGAAATGAGGTCGCATGTCAAATCGACTCATAACACGATCCGGCACGTGCATCACCGCTACGTTAAAGCAAATTAGCACCATCTAGGACCTCCATACTTCATGTCCCTCTCGACAAATAGCGGTAGGATATTTACGATCTCCGTATCATATGGAGAACACCACAATTGTTAAAAGTCTGAGGTTAATATTTTCATACTAACTAATAAAATGATATATGTATGAATCGTCCTGTGTATCCAACTCATTACGGTAGAATGCCAGGTTTGTTGTTTGGGCGTTCTGATTGAATGACCTACACCCTGACTTCCATCTACTTTTACACATGTGTTAGTATTTTATCAAACAGTTAAATTTTAGAGTACATACATCTCATACTTGCAAGTATATGGACCTTGGTTCAAAACCATTGGATCCATTCTATATGGTCGGGGCACACCGATGTGTATGTGCTCCCATGACCAAATCTATGGTAAGATCAGAAAACCATAACATCTCTTAGATTTCCCTAACCGGGTTGATATAACTGGGCAAAAACTGCTACCCTCCAAGCCATTTGGCCACATTCTTGGAAGTTCTCGAGCAACCATAGGTACTGTAATGGTACTTTATCACTAGTAGATCCAGAAAAAAGGACTCTCCAATCTGGTATAAAATGAAGCCCGAACAATTCCATGCAACATGTTCCCATATTACTCCCAGAGATTCGCATCCGATAGAATAGTGTCGAGAATCCAAGTAAGCTTCAACCGCCTGCTCGACAAATTTTCTCCTCCTCTAATGTTAGGGTTGGCTCCGATACATTGCTCGCAATAAGCTTCTCAGTTAGGGTGCTCGCAGCCTATCACAGGAGCCCCATCAACGTAAAGACCTGTAGGATAAAGACATCCTTCAATATTACGGTAGTTTCACCGTGTCGTAGATGGAAGATGTGTGTCTCCGGTCTCCATCGTTTCAAGAGGGCCATCAGAAGCGATTGATCGAGATTTTCCCTTCTCATTTTGGTGACACAACACATGTCAGCGAGTTCGAGCAACTGGTCGAAAGCCACATTCTGAGGTTTCAGGAGTTTCTTGTTGAGTACGCGATCATGCTCATCGAATCTGAAATTCTGGAAAATCATATAACACGCACTATCTTAATAAAATAACTAGTATTCTGAGATTGTT
Organism: Ottelia alismoides; assembly: GCA_037367405.1. NCBI lineage: Eukaryota > Viridiplantae > Streptophyta > Magnoliopsida > Alismatales > Hydrocharitaceae > Ottelia > Ottelia alismoides. The sequence continues at coordinate 31,361 of JAZKJV010006435.1, forward strand.
ATCGTGGCATCCTCATTCAGTGGTAATGCATATGTGTAGTTGTTCTTCTGAACGAGAATGAAGCGTCAAGAGGTCCGGGAGTCGAGTCCATTCCTATCTCATGATAGAGATAACATCAAAGATAAAAATATTCATGAATATATAAATAAATATATATATTGCACCATCAAATTTCACAGCTAATATTACATATCAATGTTACTTTCACTGCCTGGGACAAGTCGCACGGGTATGACCAAACTGCTTAAATATACTGCAATGTATAATCACACGACCCATTTCATCCATACTATTGTGTATCCTCCGCAATCATGGTCGATCGGAACCTACTTCCAGGTTTGGGGGCATCAATATGGCATGTGGTGCATTTGTCTGCCAATATCGATGATCAGGAATTGGTGAGAATTCAGCTGCGTAAATTTGGTGAAATGCCATGGGAGTAAAATACCACGAACAATGTTTAACATGCTCGATACCAGCATTAACATGACCACAATCCACAATAGCATGCGAGCATGTGAGGTGAAAGCACTGCATGAAGCCACATGTGTATTCAGACTCGGTCCCATTGAGTGTAACTCGGTGATTTCCTTCATGACATTTCATCTCAAATACAGTATGAGAAAATTGCTTAATACGAGCTAGCTCAACATTATCGTCGATAATCTTGTTGTATCTCGGCATCAGCTCCGAGGTGGTGGTTGCGCCCTGCATGCAACGAGCGACGAAATATGTATTTATTCGATAGAAGATTGACAAAATCGTGGTCAGGATCGGAAGGCTACGCATGCCCCTTAAGATACCGTTGAAGCATTCCGAAAGATCTGTCATAGTATTCCCATAATGATGGTATCGATCATAGGACAATGTCTAGTAATTCCGATCACCGTCTTCCTGACGAATAATCCACTCATAGGCCTCAAGATCATTACTTCGATTTTATCTCATTATCCGATCATGGTCATGCATGTTGGTTACCGCCCTTGCGCTGTAAAATTTTTCTTGCACCCATCGGTCATGACTCGCTATATGCGTGTTCGCTTGCATGTGTCTCATACAAAACTGATAATAGTGTTCGCAATCAGCTGTAAAATACTTAGGAAATAAAGTCTTCAAATCACTGAAACGAACGCATGCTTAAAAATCAAATACCCTCCCGTTGAATTAAATATGACAACTTATGCAGAAAAAACTTCCAGGCATCTAACGTTTCTCTTTCCACTACTGTGAAGGCTATCAGGAATAGGTGCCGGTTCCCATCTGCAGATGTAGCTACGAGCGTGTGGCCTTTGAATTTCCCATGTAGGTACGTTGTATATATACTTAGAACTGGACGACAGTACTCGAAGCCTTTTAGTGACGGACCAGATGCCCATAATAACTGAAAGAAAGCAGTTTTCCCCAACACTTCTTGGTGAGTCTCCGGATCAATATAAGGTCCTGTTTCAAATTCATACCAAAATCCAAGATTGGTTTCTATCATCGTCTACATAAAATCTTTGAATATCAACATAGTCTTTAAAATGAACCAACTAATAAATCTTGTATTACACTATCAGTTATTACTTAGCAACACTGGATTATGAGTATAGATATCATTCTTCGAGACTAGCACTTTGTATTGCGTGTACATGGTCTTAATTTAGGTGCTTATAGCATCAATCAAATCATTCTTTGAGTTAAACAATCTACTATTCCAATACTCGATCCCACTTTTATCCGAGAATATGGTGTCTTTGGGCTCTCTCAATAATTGTGCCTCCTCTACATAAGTATTTATTATCCAGTCCTCATCCGTGAAAATATCGGGAAGCTCTGTCATAGGATCCAAAGTCACGCCATAATCAACTAGAGGATCGATTCATTGCTGATGGAATCAATAAGTGATTATTAACCATGGATAACATCACAAGGAGCATTCATATCGTGGTTATCATCGTCCTCCCGTCGATAGTGCCTTCATTATCAATCTCTGCATTCAGATCGAAAGTGATAGCAGAATCATCAACCACGTCATCATGGTGCAAATTTAGATCTGGGATACCCTCGTCATCATCCTCTCATCCCCTTCGAGAAGATTCAACGATATTTCCTTTGTGAATCCCATGAGTTCCAACAACATCCGCTTCCATCATCAAGTGCATCATCCCATGTGATCAACAATGTTTAACATTAAAGTAGTTGTTTGTGTGATAGAGGTCGGTGCTTGGATGAATATCTAAAGAGTTAAATTGAGGACTCATCAAGCACCGTCAAATGATTGTTAAGATGTGATATGTAGCCTGAGTAGGAGATGGCAATCCTTTCTCACATAGGCTGATATCTGATCGACCTCTTGATGTAGGTCCTCTGCATAGGAATAAAGATTCAAAGGTGTCAGATTAGTTAGGTCAAAGAGTTGACTTAACGAGATCAAGATAACCAAAGTCCTATATCGTATGCCGTCACGATATAGGAACGCATCCTCTGACCGGAGACAGATGTGTTACTATATGTCTGAGTATGTACATTTGGCAGACCAATAGATTGATGACCTAACCAAGGTCTATACACTGGCGTGCTAGTGTGCATATAAGGGCATATGAGTAATACGATCTCTCAAAGGGATCATACAAGTTCACTACTGAACCGGAAGACATGAGCTCACTCATGAGATATTGGGAAAAATCAAATTCCGTGCACGGTCGTCTCGCTTTGGAAGCTTGACTGAATTTGTAGGTTTGATATATACTTTTGGAAAGTATATAATCAAGATCTAGGTATGATATATGCTTTTGGAAAGTATATGATCGATACCAACTCACAATGATCAAATGAGAAACTTATTGATAAAACCCTGAAGTAGACAGTATAAAATTGATCTAATACTTCAGGTTTATTCTGGGCCTTCCAGTATGTAAGATGTAAAGGTATTGGGAGTACCTGAGGGTGATGTGATCATAAACGATTGTATAACCATGACGTTTCCATTCCTAGGGAGTGATGAAACGGGTCTGGATTTTAGTGACTCCTCTCAGTAGAGAAGTAATATGATCTTGATCCAAATGTTGGACATTGATCTGAATGTAATTCAGATGCAATGAGAAGATTATATTCGCGGTCTTGATTTAATCAAGCATCTATGGGAGGCCCGAGATCTCGATTTGAGATGTGATCTCAATATCCAATTCACTATACGTGGAACAATACAATTGCCCTTTCCTTATCTCCAAGTATATGCGGATAAAGTGCATTATCCTTGAAAGAGTTCATGGACAATTTCATTGTTGATATGTGTATCTGAGCATTGAGAAAATTGATAATTAAATGTGATTTAATTATCATGGATAATATGAATTTGATTCGTATTATAAGGAGAGATATCTAAGATAATTAAATGTGATTTAATTGTCAAAGATGTGAATAATGTGAATGCGATTCAATTTATTTTGGTACATGAGAATAGAGATCCAAGATAATTAAATACGATTTAATTATCATGGATAACACTATCCATGTTAATCATATATATTATAATTGTGATTTATAATATACTAGAGAGAGTATATTGTGTTTTATATTTGTTAATTAATTATTGATGTGAATTGGATTCACATTGAATGATTAATTAAAATATAATTACATTTTGTTTTGGGATATGAATGTGATTCACATTTTTCCAATTGCGTGATTGCAATAGTTCACAAGATAATTATGAATTAATTTTTTGAAATAATTTACAACAATTGTTGGTTGTAAATCCTGGAGATATCATGAGATAATGTATCTCATGAGATAATGAGATCTCATGAGATGTTATAGTTGCCCCCCCCCCCCCCTTTTTAGGGGATATGGTTTATCACCTCATTATCTCCAAGGATAATTAATTGATTTGATTTGAATTTAAATATATTGATTTATCGATATATAGTAATTAAATTAAATTAATTGTTGTGTTTTTACAACAAGATCATAACCATTGAAAGAAACACAAATCAATTTCAACCATTAATTGTGTGTTGTCCATGGATTGGGATCCATGGATTCCCAAATCCCTATATAAGAAGAGGCATCCATTGCTCTTTATAACACATGATTAAAATGATTGCTCTCTCTCTCTTTTCTCTACACGTCAAGTCTCTCTCTCCCTCTCTCTCCCTCTCTCTTATAATGGCCGTCCACCATGGAGCCATTGTGAGAGTCGTCATCGACGCAGCATCGTCGTTATGCTGTCGGATCATCTACTCGTGGATCTCCATCTCCTTTGGTGTGTCTCGCTCGTAAAGAATATGTTGGATCTCGTGTAACGAGATCAGAAAATCTGTCGCTTGGATCATCAACATGAATTGCGAGGAGCACGCGATTCATCCCCCGCGCTCGCAAGCATCTCCTCCGTCGGATCGGATTTGAGAAAGGAGGTCTCTTTGTCTAGAGACTCGATCGCAACCACACTTCAAGAGGTAATCCTATTACTTGTTTGTGGTTTAGACGAAACAATTCGAGAAGCGTTCTTGGATCATGTGGTTTCGTCATATGAAAATTTTAATTTCCGTTGCATCGAGCAACTAGTGCGACTAGTCGCTCCCGATCGCATTCTATGTGATCATCACGCTTCCGTGATGCACTTGAGGATTTTTCCCGTATCCTTCAAGGGGCATCAGATCTAGGTTGTCGACGGTTTTGGATGAGATCCATGAACCTATGAAGATTTGGGCTCGTTTGGGTTCGTGAAGATTTTAGCATTTCAATTTTCGCAGCCTTGTATTGTGATAAAATTTCAGCCCTATTTAAAATGCTTAAACAGAAATTGTATAACGTTCCCCATTAATTATGGAAACAGTAGGATTTGAGTTTGAGTGATTTGGAATCCGATAACTCAAGATATTAATAACCTTATATCCGTTGTTTCGAGGACTGCGGATCGTGACGTAATTAATAAGTTAATTACGGATTTAAAATGCCTTGAAATGCGTGCAAATCACTTAGGTTCTATTATAAATCAAATTAGCAAACTTTAGGCACTTATTTTGCTTAATTTGGATTTAATTTGATTGAGATATGGTAATTTTAGTAGGTGGGGGTCACTACTGAAACTACTTTCCTAATCAAGAACCTAGTGATTGTCATTTAAGAAATTAGTAAAATTAAATTATTTAATTTCCTTGAATAATTGTGCATAAATATTTGTGAAATATTTTATGATAATTATTTCCATAAATAACATTGCCCTAACCAATTATTGATGAGATGTGATCTAAATCACAAATTGGTTACATGATCTACATGATATACATTTCAACAAATATGTTACTTGAATAGGATTTGGGATTTGTTTAGCAGATCTCATTATAATACTAATCAAAATCACAATGATTTTGATTATTATTATTATATGGTATGATTTCGATTGAAAAACCGATGATCATCTCAAGTATAAAGTGATCTATTTTTCATTATCCTTTCCCGAGGGGGATATGGTGCCTAGTCGAGGAGCGTTGGGGTAGCAGGTTGCACCGTGTGTGGTCTGTCCCACTCCCGTCAATACTGGCTATGACAGTGGGTAGGGTTGGTATAATGCTTAAGAAATAATGATGTATTTCTAATAATTAAAATTTGAAATAATATGTATTTGAGATAATACCATAATTCAAGTAACAACTAAGAATGTTTGTTAGATATTAATTAGATCATTAATTTAGTATGATTAGATTAATTGGAATCCAATTAAAATTAAGACACTCTATTATAAAAAGATGTGTTAATTCCCTTGGAAGAATTGATCATAATGAATGTGATTCATAATGTTTAATTAGAATTTGAATATGATATGGAGGATCACATTAGTGACATCCATGGTCTCCCGTCAAGGCGATGGGTTCCGTCGCCAAAGATTGTATGTCGGAGACGCCTATCCGAAGTTACAGCTCCTACATACAAGCCATTTGGATCGGGCTCTTCGCTTCTCGAAATAGTAAGGTCTGTAGTGACCCCAATATCGAGTCCTCATATTACTGAGGCGATATTGGATTGCGTATAGCAAGTATTAAGCTTGGTGACGGTTGGTTCAATTAATGATGGGTCAACATCACCTTAGGGGTGGTGGGCCCGGGTATTAAAGACCAAATTGGGAGATGCAAGTTAGACTTGCAAGGTAGAATGTGTTCCCGCTTCTTTTTATCGGAGTCACAAGTTCTCATATTATTGGGATGTGACAAAGATAAGGAAGGAGATCCCAGATCTTGCTTGAGATATAATGGTAAGTATATCTCTTACATTGAAAGTGATTAAGGGAATGAACTTTCAGTGTTGACAAGGCAGGACAACTTTGATATAAAAACTCCTAAATCAAAGTAAAATATGTATATATATAAATATATACACTTATGCAAATTTCTTATTTTAGATAATCCTTCATTCAACTTACTCAATGTTATACTCAATAATAACCAGTAAAATATCATGAATCGGACTCATGATCCAGATATTGTACTTGCAGTTGGACACATAATGCATGTGGTTGCATTGTGCAAGTTTCCTCAACATAATGAGGTATGACAATTAAATAAGACAATAAGACGTCACCTTAGGGTTCATATGTCTCTATAGTCTTGATCTTTCATCGAGTGTACTTTGTAAGTGACATGTCGATGGTAACCTTATAAAAATCAAAGAAGATGTTTTGGCATGCGTACTCTAGACATTTAACCATGAATGATATGGTTCTCTGCATTATGCGAAATGGTAGCTCGAAAGAGATGATGTATTCAAAATGCTTGAATACCTACCTGAACCAATGTTTTAAGAGTCTAGATGGATGTAGACATGATGAGACATCATTCTACTATCTATACTCTAGTCATTCTTGAAGCTTCATAATATTCATGTTTTATGAGTTTAATGAAGCATTTATAGATGTTGAAATGCTCTTACATTGAATTCTTTTGAATTTAACGTAAGAGATCCTTAGTCTTAAGCAATGGTTGTTTGTAGATAAAGGGAGCATAGTGGAAGCATGGGTCAGACCCAAGATGAGAAGGATAGTCAAAAAGTTGACCGTACTTCTATGACTTCCATATGACATCCTAAGAGTTGTATGAATGCCAATACTGCAATAAGTTGGTGTGTTGATAGTATGACTATCAAGTCTGTCTAGAATCCTTAGAGAAGGACTCGGATAGAGCATCAGAATAATCTACATAAATCATTGATATTGACTTGCTTATTAAATAAGATAAATTCTTATAATTATATCTCAATCTTCTACAATACTTGCAATGGATTGCATATGCTTTAGAATACTGGAAAAGTTGATCTTCATGTTTAATAGTCATCTACATGGATATTGATGCAATTGTTGCAACAATCTCTGTTGGATTGACAAACTTCTAAATTTCAGTGGGAGAGCCTTAGTCTTAGAGAATGCCTCTATGACCTAGATATTAGAATACACTCATTGTTTGTTTCTAAATGTTGGAAATAAACATGAATTCTGGAATAAACCTATCATAAAGAGTTGTGATGGATATATTTCATATAGTAATCTAACTTCTAGTGGACTTAACAAAATTAGAAAATTAATGAATGGTTCATTAAGATTTCTAACATTGAAATTAAACCTTTAAAAGATCATAGGAGGATGAAGATCATTTGACAATGATCTGGCATCAAGTTTTAGACATGTGTCTGTTGATGAGATCAATGGACCAGTAAGATATGAAACTTTAGAATGTCTAAAATTACAAATCTTGCATAATTATGAATATAGTATTCAAAGTAAAATGTCCAATACACCCTTCTCTGGGAATGGTGTTAGATGTCGAGGTATTCAAGATCTCATACATATTAATGTATGTGGATCATCTATATCATAATAAACATTATGGATATGTGATATAAATTGATGAGTATGTATGATATAAGAAACCTTTGAAATGTTCAAAGATTTCACAATTTTGGTTTAGAACCAAAGTTTGAAGAAAGATGAAACAAATTTTATCTAACCTAGGTAGCTTGTACCTGTTAGATAAAATTGAAAGAACACCTTATGGAGATATGAATATCATTTCTATCTCACTCCTCCTGATAAACCTAAACTCAATAGAGTTGTAGGGAGATACAATTGGATCATGTGTGGCATGATTTGATCAATGATGAATTTTAGCATAATTTCCTCTTAGTTTCCAGGTATATATGTAGTAGAGACTACATTATACATCCTTAAAAAGATTCCATGCAAGTAAGCTGGAATTGAGCACTAGAGAGTGGTACTTCATTAGGAAAATAAAGGATGGTATTGGATACCTACTTTATGACCCTGAGATTCTTAAAAGATTTCATCTATGAGAATGTGATTCTTATAGGATGAATCTCTTGAGAATCAAGATGAAAATGAAGTGAAGGAACTCATTGAATTTTGAAAAGATATCGAGGCTCCTGAAATCGGAAACTAAAGGGACAATTAAAGATGAAACATCAATACCTCTTCAAATGAGTGTGAGGATTTATTCCATGTGTCAGTTACGTCTGACAATGATCAGACTTCATGTGATGAAGCTCCTGAGGATCATGACATGGAAAGATGGATTTTAGCAATAAAGTCTAAAGTTGACTTCATATACAAATGTTGTATATGGACCCTCGAGGATCCACCTACAAGGGTAAGACCCGTTAAGTGTAAATGGATCTTCGAGAGAAAGAGGGAATCTGATGAGAAAGTAGAGACCTTTAAAGCACGGTTCGCAGTCATGAGCTACACAACGAAGAGAAGACATCGCTTGCGATGAGACTTGCTCTTCAGTAACCATGCTTAAACCCATCGGATTATTGCTAACTATAGATACACAACTTGGCTTTGACATCTTCAATATGTAAGTCAAGATTGTATTCCTCTATGAATACTTCTCTGAAGATATTCACATGAAGTAGCCCCAGGGCTTCGTGGTTGAGGAAAGCAAGATGTTCGAGCTAAAGAAATCCAGCTATGGACTCAAAATAAGCCTCTCGTAGTTGGAACATCAGATTTGATGAAATTATAAATGTTATGATTTCAGATAGAATCTTGATGAACCATATGAAGCTTAGTGGGAGTGCCATTGTGTTCATCATGCTAAATGTAGATAATATCCTGATCATTTTTAAAATGATATAAGGATGATAATAAGTGTTTTAGTATATGGTTGTTCCATAACTTGAAATATGATTTTAAGGATACCTCTTAAATCTTAGTTCTGAAGTTGTTCAGAAGCAAAGAGAAGAGGGTATTGGGACCGCTAGATTTGTAGTACACCTTGGACATATTCCATTTTTGAAAATTCCAAGAAAGGCTTCCTTCCCTTAAGATTTGGTACTGACCTATCTAAAGGGATAGCCCCTCAAAGAGTTGAGGAAGTGAATGCTAGAACTGTTTGCACTTGTGCATCAGTTACAAGAAGCTGAGTGTATACAAGAAGCTGAGTGTATACAAGAAGCTGATTGTGTGCATTAGTTACAAAAGCCAGATATCTGCCATGCAGTGGGAGTAGTAAAGTGTTGCCAATCCTACTATGGAGATAAAACACTTGATTGCAGTAATAACAAAATCTTCATAGATGAGAAGACTTTTCGAGATAGTGATATCTAAGTCTTATCTTCAAGAAGTTTAAGACATTGTAAGATAGTGATCTATAAGGGTCTTTAACTGTAGATGCCTTAGGAGATAGAGATCTTCATAAATAAAGGTATTCTGATAAGGATTATGGAAATACTGGTTACAATAATTACTGAGCAATAATGTTAAGGACACTATAATTGCTTTATCAAGATTGAGTATTGGTTGTATAAGATGCAACATTCACATTGGATGCGAGCACTGTTACTGGGGATATGCAAGTGCCGTAAAAGGACTTGGTGTAGTCTCGCGGGAACAGAGTGACTGATCAGCTTACCTAGCTATTTCTAGATAGCCTATGATTGTCACATGAGTGTGGGTTTAAATGAATAGCCCATTAATGGCTCTTTGGGCTAGTGGGAGATTGTTGGACATGCGAGCCCACGGCGAGCCATTATGCAATAAATGTTATTGCGAGTATCATTCCTGATCCGAAATGAAGAATAACTAATTTGCATAATAGGTCCCTTAGTATAATTAGGGTTATGTACCATGGCTATCTTAATGATCATACAGCTGTTGATTCAATTATTGAAACATAGAGGTTGGTGCTTGGATGAATATCTAAAGAGTTAGATTGAGGACTCATCAAGCACCGTCAAATGATGGTTAAGATGTGATCTGCAGTCTGAGTAGAAGATGGCAATCCTTTCTCACATAGGCTCATATATGACTGACCTCTTGATGCTTGTCCTCTGCATAGGAATAGAGATTCGGGGGTGTCAGATTAGTTAAGTCAAAGAGCTGACTTAACGACATCGAGAAGTCCTATATCGTATGCTGTCACGATACAGGCACACATCCTCTGACCGGAGACAGATGTGTTACTATATGTCTGAGTATGTACATTTGGCAGACCAATAGGTTGATGACCTAATCAAGGTCTATACACCAGTGCGCTGGTGTGCATATAAGGGCATATGAGTAATACGATCTCTCAAAGGGATCATACAGGTTCACTATTGAACCGGAAGACATAAGCTCACTCATGAGATATTGGGAAGAATCAAATTCCATGCATTGTCGTCTCGTTTTGAAAGCTTGACTGAATTTGTAGGTTTGATATACACTTTTGGAAAGTATATGATCAAGACTTATGTATGATATATGCTTTTGGAAAGTATATGATCGATACGAACTCACAATGATCAAATGAGAAACTTATTGATAAAATCCTGAAGTAGAAAGTATAAAGTTGATCTAATACTTCGGGTTTATTCTAGGTCTTCCAGTATGCAGGATGTACATGTATTGGAAATACCTGAGGGTGATGTGATCATAAACGATTGTATAATCATGACGCTTCCATTCCTAGGGAGTGATGAAACAGGTCTGGATTTTAGTGACTCCTCTCGGTAGAGAAGTAATCTGATCTTGGTCCAAATGTTGGACATTAATCTGAATGTGATTTAGACGCATGAGAAGATTAGATTTGAGGTCTTGATTTAATCAAGCATCTATGGGAGGCCCGAGATCTGGATTTGAGATGTAATCTCAATATCCAAATCACTATACGTGGAACAATACAATCGCCATGTCCTTATCTCCAAGTATCTGCAGAGAAAACACATTATCCTTGAAAGAGTTCATGGATAATTTCATTGTTGATATATGTATCCGAGAATCGAGAAAATTGATAATTAAATATGATTTAATTATCATGGAAAATATGAATTTGATTCATATTATAAGGAGAGTTATCTGAGATAATTAAATGTGATTTAATTGTCAAAAATGTGAATAATGTGAATGTGATTCATATTATTTTGGCACACGAGAATAGAGATCCAAGATAATTAAATACGATTTTATTATCGTGGATATGAATTATATGGATAGCACTATCCATGCTAATTATATATATTATAAATGTGATTATAATATATTAGAGAGAGCATATTGTGTTTTATATTTGTTAATTAATTATTGATGTGAATCGGATTCACATTGGATGATTAATTAAAATATAATTACATTTTGTTTTGGGATGCGAATGTGATTCACATTTTTCTAATGGCATGATTGTAATTTTTCATAAGATAATTATGAATTATTTTTGTAAAATTTTACAACAATTGTTGTTGTAAATCCTGGAGATATCATGAGATAATGTATCTCATGAGATAATGAGATCTCATGAGATAATGAGATCTCATGAGATGTTATAGCCGTCCCCTATTTTTAGGGGATATGGTTTATCTCCTCATTATCTCCAAGGATAATTAATTGATTTGATTTGAATTTAAATATATTGATTTTATGGATATATATTAAATTAAATTAAATTAATTGCTGTTGTGTTTATACAACAAGATCATAGCCATTGAAAGAAACACAAATCAATCTCAACCATTGATTGTGTGTTGTCCATGGATTGGTATCCATGGATTCCCAAACCCCTATATAAGAAGAGGCATCCAATGCTCTTTATAACACATGATTAAAATGAATGCTCTCTCTCTCTCTTCTACACGCCAAGTCTCTCTCTCTCTCTTAATGGTCGTCCACCATGGAGTCATTGTGAGAGTCGTCATCGGCGCAGCATAGTCGTTATGCTGTCGGATCGTCTACTCGTGGATCTCCATCTCCTTTGTGGTGTCTCGCTCGCGAAGAAGATGTTTGATCTTGTGTGACGAGATCAGGAGATCTGCCGCTTGGATCATCAACATGGATTGCGAGGAGCACGCGATTCATCCCCGCGCTCACAAGCGTCTCCTCCGTCGGATCGGATTTGAGACAGAAGGTCTCTTTGTTTAGAGACTCGATCTCAACCATGCTTCAAGAGGTAATCATATTACTTGTTTGTGGTTTAAACGAAACAATCCGATAAGCGTCCTTGGATCATGTGGTTTCGTTACGTGAAAATTTTAATTTCAGCTGCATCGAGCAACTAGTGCGACTAGTCGCTCTCGATCGCATTAGATGCGATCATCACGCTTCCGTGATGCACTTGAGGATTTTTCCTGTAGCCTTCATTACTCCCCTTCCATGCATCCAGAGGCTACAAACCGTTGACATAAGCTCTTCGAACGTGTTAGAGTTGGGAAAATCTATGATCTTTCCAGTCCCTTATTTGTAGTCTACAATCCTGTTTTCAATAACTATGTTTCCATTCCATGAGACAAACAATGGGACAATGTTCGCCATTGTCTATTAAACAATGGGGCCAAATCAAATCATTTAATTAGAAGATTATTATTAAAAAATAATCCCTATTAATTAAGAAATTGTTAATTAATGTGATAACTTCATATTAAATAAAAAAGTGGGAGAATGATTAATGATAAGATGGATTCATAAAAATTTTATTATTATTAATTAAAGTGTAAATTATATAATACTTAAATTAATTACATTAATAATAATTAGATGGTTCTTTTCATTTTAAATTATTTAATTAAAAGATTATTATTATAAAAATAATTGATATTAATTAAGAAATTATTAATCAATGAGACAACTTAGTATTAATTAAAATATTAGATGAATGATTGATGATAAGATAGATTTACAAAAATTATACTATTATTAATTAAAGGATACATTACATACCACTTAAATTAATTACATTGATAGTAATTAGATGATTACTTTTATTTTAAATTATTTAATTAAAAGATTATTATTATAAAAATAATTCATATTAATTAAGAAATTATTAATTAATGGAACAACTTCGTATTAATTAAAATTCTAGGAGAATGATTAATGATAAGATGGATTCATAAAAATTATATTATTATTAGTCAAATGGTACATTACATACCAGTGAAATTAATTACATTAATAGTAATCAGATGGTTACTTTCATTTTAAATTATTTAAATAAAATATTATTATTATAAAAATAATTCACATTAATTAAGAAATTATTAATTAATGAGACAACTTCATATTATTTATATTATGAGAACGATTAATGATAAGATGCACTCATAAAAGTTATATTATTATCAATTAGGGGTAAATTACATACCACTTAAATTAATTATATTAATAGTAATTAGACGATTACTTTCATTTTCAGTTATTTAATTAAAATTGTATTATAAAAATAATTTATATTAATTACAAAATTTATGAATTAATGGGACAACTTCGTATCAATTAAAATATTAGGAGAATGATTAATGATAAGATTTATTAATACTAATTATATTATTATTAATTAAAGGGTACAATACATATCACTTAAATTAGTTACATTAATAGTAATGAAATAATTATTTTTATTTTAAATTATTTAATTAAAAGATTACTATTATAAAAATAATTCGTATTATTTAAGAAATTTCATAATTAATGGGACAACTTCATGTTAATTAAAATATTAAGAGAATGATTAATGATAAGATGGATTCATACTAATTATATTATTCATACTAATTATATTATTATTAATTAAAGGATACATTACATGTCACTTAAATTAATTACATTAATAGTTATGAGATGGTTATTTTCATTTTAAATTATTTATTAAAAGATTATTATTATTATTATTGTAAAAATAACTCATATTATTTAAGAAAATATTAATTAATGTATAACTTCATATTAATTAAAATATTATGAGAATGATTAATGATAAGATAGATTCATAATAGTTATATTATTATTAATTAAAGAGTACATTACATATCACTTAAATTAATTACATTAATAGTAATTAGTTATTTTCATTTTAAATTATTTTATTAAAAGATTATTAATGTCAAAATTATTAAAGGGACACCTCTATATTAATTAAATTATTAAAAAACATTTTATATCAATTAAGAAATTACTTAATAATTCAAATAGATTGGAATTTTCATATTAAATTATTTAATTACATGATGAAACACTACACCTAAACACATGAAATTATTATTTAAGGGGGCATATATACATTCCTAATCGTGAATGTTTTTTCCTAATCAATATCAGCTAGGCTATTCTATACACAGACGGATATTCCATCCTATCTGTGAAGTCAACAGCTAACCATTCTTTACATACAAGGGTATTCTATCCCGGATTTAGATGTCAACATTTGCTTTATGTATAAAAATTCTATTTGGAGATGCGTTGCATCAATATAACATATGAAGATTTTAATTTAATAAAAATGCAAACCATAATCTCATATGCTTTGTGGATATATATTAAATTAAATTAAATTAATTGCTGTTGTGTTTATACAACAAGATCATAGCCATTGAAAGAAACACAAATCAATCTCAACCATTGATTGTGTGTTGTCCATGGATTGGTATCCATGGATTCCCAAACCCCTATATAAGAAGAGGCATCCAATGCTCTTTATAACACATGATTAAAATGAATGCTCTCTCTCTCTCTCTTCTACACGCCAAGTCTCTCTCTCTCTCTCTCTCTTAATGGTCGTCCACCATGGAGTCATTGTGAGAGTCGTCATCGGCGCAGCATAGTCGTTATGCTGTCGGATCGTCTACTCGTGGATCTCCATCTCCTTTGTGGTGTCTCGCTCGCGAAGAAGATGTTTGATCTTGTGTGATGAGATCAGGAGATCTGCCGCTTGGATCATCAACATGGATTGCGAGGAGCACGCGATTCATCCCCGCGCTCACAAGCGTCTCCTCCGTCGGATCGGATTTGAGACAGAAGGTCTCTTTGTTTAGAGACTCGATCTCAACCATGCTTCAAGAGGTAATCATATTACTTGTTTGTGGTTTAAACGAAACAATCCGATAAGCGTCCTTGGATCATGTGGTTTCGTTACGTGAAAATTTTAATTTCAGCTGCATCGAGCAACTAGTGCGACTAGTCGCTCTCGATCGCATTAGATGCGATCATCACGCTTCCGTGATGCACTTGAGGATTTTTCCTGTAGCCTTCATTACTCCCCTTCCATGCATCCAGAGGCTACAAACCGTTGACATAAGCTCTTCGAACGTGTTAGAGTTGGGAAAATCTATGATCTTTCCAGTCCCTTATTTGTAGTCTACAATCCTGTTTTCAATAACTATGTTTCCATTCCATGAGACAAACAATGGGACAATGTTCGCCATTGTCTATTAAACAATGGGGCCAAATCAAATCATTTAATTAGAAGATTATTATTAAAAAATAATCCCTATTAATTAAGAAATTGTTAATTAATGTGATAACTTCATATTAAATAAAAAAGTGGGAGAATGATTAATGATAAGATGGATTCATAAAAATTTTATTATTATTAATTAAAGTGTAAATTATATAATACTTAAATTAATTACATTAATAATAATTAGATGGTTCTTTTCATTTTAAATTATTTAATTAAAAGATTATTATTATAAAAATAATTGATATTAATTAAGAAATTATTAATCAATGAGACAACTTAGTATTAATTAAAATATTAGATGAATGATTGATGATAAGATAGATTTACAAAAATTATACTATTATTAATTAAAGGATACATTACATACCACTTAAATTAATTACATTGATAGTAATTAGATGATTACTTTTATTTTAAATTGTTTAATTAAAAGATTATTATTATAAAAATAATTCATATTAATTAAGAAATTATTAATTAATGGAACAACTTCGTATTAATTAAAATTCTAGGAGAATGATTAATGATAAGATGGATTCATAAAAATTATATTATTATTAGTCAAATGGTACATTACATACCAGTGAAATTAATTACATTAATAGTAATCAGATGGTTACTTTCATTTTAAATTATTTAAATAAAATATTATTATTATAAAAATAATTCACATTAATTAAGAAATTATTAATTAATGAGACAACTTCATATTATTTATATTATGAGAACGATTAATGATAAGATGCACTCATAAAAGTTATATTATTATCAATTAGGGGTAAATTACATACCACTTAAATTAATTATATTAATAGTAATTAGACGATTACTTTCATTTTCAGTTATTTAATTAAAATTGTATTATAAAAATAATTTATATTAATTACAAAATTTATGAATTAATGGGACAACTTCGTATCAATTAAAATATTAGGAGAATGATTAATGATAAGATTTATTAATACTAATTATATTATTATTAATTAAAGGGTACAATACATATCACTTAAATTAGTTACATTAATAGTAATGAAATAATTATTTTTATTTTAAATTATTTAATTAAAAGATTACTATTATAAAAATAATTCGTATTATTTAAGAAATTTCATAATTAATGGGACAACTTCATGTTAATTAAAATATTAAGAGAATGATTAATGATAAGATGGATTCATACTAATTATATTATTCATACTAATTATATTATTATTAATTAAAGGATACATTACATGTCACTTAAATTAATTACATTAATAGTTATGAGATGGTTATTTTCATTTTAAATTATTTATTAAAAGATTATTATTATTATTATTGTAAAAATAACTCATATTATTTAAGAAAATATTAATTAATGTATAACTTCATATTAATTAAAATATTATGAGAATGATTAATGATAAGATAGATTCATAATAGTTATATTATTATTAATTAAAGAGTACATTACATATCACTTAAATTAATTACATTAATAGTAATTAGTTATTTTCATTTTAAATTATTTTATTAAAAGATTATTAATGTCAAAATTATTAAAGGGACACCTCTATATTAATTAAATTATTAAAAAACATTTTATATCAATTAAGAAATTACTTAATAATTCAAATAGATTGGAATTTTCATATTAAATTATTTAATTACATGATGAAACACTACACCTAAACACATGAAATTATTATTTAAGGGGGCATATATACATTCCTAATCGTGAATGTTTTTTCCTAATCAATATCAGCTAGGCTATTCTATACACAGACGGATATTCCATCCTATCTGTGAAGTCAACAGCTAACCATTCTTTACATACAAGGGTATTCTATCCCGGATTTAGATGTCAACATTTGCTTTATGTATAAAAATTCTATTTGGAGATGCATTGCATCAATATAACATATGAAGATTTCAATTTAATAAAAATGCAAACCATAATCTCATATGCATTTATTATACTGGAGGGAATCTCACAAGAAAAAATCTTACGAAGTTTACAATTTCACAAACTATTATTTATAAAGATATTATACCAAAATATTAAATTGGAAGGAATTTTTACACAAGAAAAAAGGAAAAATTGGAATTATAACTAATAAATAGTAAAACATACCTTAGGTAAGAGAGATTGTAGGGAGAGGGAGTAAGTGAGAGAGAGGGAGGGTCGACTGGTGTGAGAGAGAGGGAGGGCTATGTGACCGAAATGGAGTGAGGTGGTTGCTTAAATAGACGCGGTGAGAGCTTAATTCGGCGAACGGTTCGCCGACTGAGCTGTCTTCCGCGAATCAAGGTTTCGGGTGTCGCACTCTCAAGAACAGACACCTTGGAATGGGGCATTGAACCGTCGTTACGCGGGTTGATCGGCGAACCGTTTGCCGATACATTCTCTGATGGGGAAAATTGACCCTGCCATGCTCTGACCAGGCATTCCAGATAGGACCATGCCCTGTCTAGGAAAGACCTCTCATGTGTGAGGGGACGACCGTGGTGGAGGAGCGTAAGTGACCCGACAGTGGGGGTGGTCGCACGTGCAGGTGGCGAAGTTAAATGGGGCGGCAGACGGGAGGGAGGGGGAGGAGTTGTGATTGGGAGGAGTGTGGTTGGGGTTTGGAAACACTTCATCCATCGTTGTGCTCTTTTCATCAACGATGGGTATCCCATGTGAAGGACGGTGAGTGCACCCGGGTCTCAGCCATGGAAGGCCGTATCGATATCGATATCCTTTCGATATCGTATCTATACGATATTTCGAAGATATATCGACGATATATCGCCGAAATATCGTTGATATCGCCGATATATCGCCGATATTTCCTTCTCGCAAGGTTACCACCACTGGATAGCCAACTAGTTGTCCCATACGCTAATAGATTTATGAAGAACTAATAGTTTTATTTAATAGTTGGTGTGCTATGTCATGTAATAAAAGAAATAACTATTTCAAATTTTCTATCAACAAAACATCATGAACACGTTCGTCATAAAGAGGCTTCATCAAATACAAAGAACATTGAAAATTGACACCCCTGATGGAGTGTCAGGAATCTAAATTTAAGTTCAAATATTAATAACAAAATACTCATATAAGTTGATCATAACCCCGAATTTTCAAATTAAAATAAGTTCTATGTAGAAAATTAAAGATAGGTTGGTGCATCTAGTCCTCTCCCCGACTCTCAGCATCCCTTTTCCTGGTAAACCCACCCGAAACAGTCGGGTTTGGCTCTCTCCATCGACACCCCGTCTCGTCCCTCGCCATCGACACCCCATCTCGTCCCTCTCCATCGACACCCCATCTCAGCATCCCTTTTCCTAATAAACCCATCCGGAACAATCGAGTTTAGCTCTCTCCATCGACACCATGTCTCGTCCCTCCGCCATCGACACCCCGTCTCGTCCCTCGCCATCGACACCCCGTCTCTTCCCTCGCCATAGACACCCCATCTCACCATCCATTTTCCTAATAAACCCATCCAGAACAGTCGGGTTTAGCTCTCTCCATTGACTCCCCGTCTCGTCCCTCGCCATCGACACCCTGACTCGTCCCTCGCCATTGACACCCCGTCTCAGCATCCCTTTTCCTAATAAACCCATCCGGAATAGTCGGGTTTATCTCTCTCCATCGACACCCTGTCTCGTCCCTCTCCATCGACACCCCGTCTCGTCCCTCGCCATCGACACCCCGTCTCGTCACTTCGGCTTCCGGCAGGAGCTGCACGCGAACTTGATGCAGCAATGTGATTCTTTAAGAAATTGAGTCTGAATTTCTTCTCTTTTATTATGTAAAAGGCTCATCATATAAGGCCTTATTATCTTTTTTCTTTCTATTCTATTTAAGGTAATTAGTTGCATGTTTGATGGGATTGAGGCATTGATGAATGAAAAATTATTTTTCTTCCCCACTAATTCTGTCATGTCCCGAACCTCTAAACATGGGAAAAATTACGGAAGTAATCCCGAACAATGAAATTAATTTTTTTCGAGTCCAGGAGCGGACAAAATTCAATAATCCATAAATAACTTTCAGAGTACCATACATAATGGAAGAATAAAGGAAATTAACCAATAAATAAAAGACTCAACAACCCGAACAACACAATAAAGTTAAATTAGTCTAGTATCTGTACAATGACTTAAGAGGCTAGAAAATATCAATGAATCTTCAATCCAGCATACAACCAACCCTTTTGCTTTCCTCTAAGCTGCAAGGTTGTAATTCAATATTAGTCAAACGAATTTGACTAAGTATGCACTAATAATTTATGAGACATACCATCATAACCATATACAATGAGTAGTAAAGAAAAATACGATGACAATTCCATATGATAATATAAATCAATAAATAAACAATGAACTATAATAAGACTTTTTCAATTATGCAATCATCATAGGATAACAATGACAATTCAATAAATTTCTTTGAATATCACAATTTTGTGACCATAATATCAAAATCCATATCAAATATAAATCAATCCTGTCTGCCGACACCTGGCAGCCCGAACTTGGATAGAAGCCACCCCGTTCCCTTAAATCAAAATTTTTAAACTAAAACAAATATCAATACGAGGTCTCCTATCCAAACCCCAATGTAATGGACATCAGTACTGAGTCAACCGCCTTAGCGGTAATTTGTTTGGAAGTAGTGTGGGATTACCCGCCTACAACGGTCAATTGGCGGGATTAACCGTCCGCGCGACACCCGGCCAGGTCAAAGCCTCTAATAGACCAACAATGAACAATGTCTACTCCCTCACAATGATGGTGTCAAAATCAACAATAATTTTTCAATAAAAATATTTGAATAAAAAAATACATTTTAACCCATATATCAAAAGGCAGTAATGTATCTATCTCTTTACATTTAACAACTAATCCATAAATACGCATTATGGCTAAATATCAACTTGGCACCTAATTATATAAAGTTGTAACACAGAGATAAAATCAAAGAAGTTTAACGAGATATTATAAAAACTCCATTGCAACAACTAATAAAATCAAATGTGGGGTATAAATGACAATGGTATGAAACATAGATTAATGTACTTGCTTAGAATTTTGAGATGGGTAGATTCGTAAGGTTCTTCGTCTACGAAAAAAACCAGTTACCATCTAAAAACATGATATGTCTTTTAACAGTATGCACAAGCTAAGAAATCTCTTATCCTAAAATACGAATTCCCAACCATCTATCTATATATATTTAACCCGTTATCTATCTACATATTTTAAAGTAAATACTTTTTTTTAACCAAACTAATAGGTTATTATCCAAACTTTCGAGGCGGTCGAGCCTATCCCGATCAAAAGTTTAAATTGTTAACTAATATCACAGAGTGCATCCGAACTTTATTGATATTAAGACATGATAAATTCCCCGTTGGAAAACAATAACGGGTGTTTGTAGATGCAGTTTTTTTACGTGCATATTTGTTAGATGAAGAATTCTCACAAGATCGAGACATTCGTATAAACATGATTCAAAGTTCCAAAAGATCGAAAACTTGACCAATGTATATTCTATCACAGATTATAGCGTCAATACCGACCCTAATCGATATATAGAAACTAAGTTAATGAAGTATTTACCTAGATAGAGGTCTCCATGCAATCCCGACCAAACACGAATCCCGGAGTGTATAAATGGTCAAAGTTCGTAGACGACGGGCAATCACTCCTTGACACAAAGAGATTGGAGAGGCAAAATAGGGCCGAGTGTATCGTAGAGGATACGAGTGCATGATGCTTTGGAGTTGAAAGGGGTTTTAATACTGTTTCTGATGTTTGGATAATCCAACCCAATGATTAAAAAAAACGAATTTAATCTCAACGGATTCAAAGGCAACGGATTTAATCACATTGCCATGCATTCCCCCGACTTGGTCAAAGGTAACTAAATTTTAATATATTTTTTTCTTCACGTGGATTACAGGTTCAATCTCCCTTTATTAATTACTCATTAATATTATATTTTTTTGTAATGATGATTTAAATTCTATTTTACTATTATTATTTAGATTTTATTTTGGTATATTTTTAAAATCAACCCCTTATAAAGTCTAATTTTATTTTAAATCTATAAATTCATTTTTTAAAGAACCCCCTTAAAAAAAACGGATATTACAAATTCTCTCCCTCTCTCCCTCTCTCTCTCTCGTTTCCGCTCCCCTCCCGATCTCTCTCTCCCCAAACCCCCAAAAGCCTAAACCCATCTCAAACCCACGTCGCCACCGTCCCCCTCTCCCTTGCTACCCACCGTCATCGCCTTGCGCCACCGCCGACCCCCTCTTCCGCCCACCCCCCCTCCACCTGCATCGTCGTCTCCACTCCTACCCCTCGGCCCTCTCCCACACCACCCACCGCATCCTCCCACGCTGCAACCCCATCACCGCCCGCGCCACTACCTCGCCAACACCAACCCTCATCCCCCCTCGTCGATACATCGTCGAACCCCCCGCCGCCAGCACAACAATTCTCCTGCAGGCCACTGCCGTTCAGCCCTATCGTTGCAACCTCGACCGGGTCCAGGTCCTGTGCTTTCATCCCCTGCAGAGCGTGCTAATTAGTAGTGAATTCCCCGCATTTTTTTCTGCCTTATTTCTCCAGCTGTGGATTTTTATACCCTATTGATTTGGTTGAGAATTAGTAAACGTTGCCTGTAACCATCGGAACAATAGCCCTAATCGTTTATCAGTTACTCGGGTTGGACATCTCGTGGATAAAAGTGCCTGGCGTCCTTTTTTTTATTTATATTCTATTTTCTTTTGTTCTGCTTTGCGTGTTCTCATTGATTTGGATTCGAAGACTGTCTGGATTTGTTTGCTTCATCGTGAATGGAACATAAATTTCCCATTATTCCCCAGATTTCAATTATTTAGTTCAGGGCATTTCAATTCTGCTCTTCAATCATTTAAAACCTTGATCTGCGACTCATTTATTTCCCTGCAGCAGTCAGATTTAATATTCATCATCAAGCTTTGTAGTTGCATCAAGTGTGCATCAGAACTGCACGGCACTGCCTGCAGAAGAGTGCTTATTCTGCTGCTACTGGAGCTGGAGGTCTCCTTTTCCTCCTCTAGTCCCGTCTCGAAAGCCCATAGTGGAATATGTCGGTACTGATCGTGGCGAGTTTAGGGGACATTGTGGTCGATCTCCACACTGATCGATGCCCCCTCACCTCCAAGAACTTCCTCAAGCTCTGCAAGTTCGTCACCGTTTCCTCCATCTCTACTCTCCCTCTTTGATTTGATTTGAATCCTAAGTAGGAGCTTGGGTTTGGAAGATGATTGTATTTGGAATTAGCTTCTGCAAGTACCATGAATCTTAATCTTACATCTGTGAGTTGTTATATTTTGATGCAGAATGAAGTATTACAATGGGTGTCTGTTTCACAAGGTTGAAAAGGATTTCCTGGCCCAAACCGGAGATCGAACTGGGACTGGTGAGGGGGGTGATTCTGTATACAAGTAAGTAGCTCTGATTTATTCGCGTGTATGCATGAATCGAGTTCGTTCACTTGTTGCCCCGAAAGGATAAATCTGTTCCGTCGTGGGAGTATTATGATGAATGCATTATTTTTTACGAGATTTGGATTGATCAATGACACCATTATGTTATTTATCGTACAATGTCATTATGTCACAATGATGCAACGTGAATCAGATATATAGGGCTTTATTTATTTTGTCCGATAATTAGAGTCTCATTTTATTGAGTCCTCGCATTTTTAATTTAAATAAAGAGATCACATGCGATCTCAATTTAGTTAGTTAGAGTCAATTAGAGATTTGAGTTTATTTCAAATTAATTAGTTAGTCGGTTAGAGTCAAATTAGGATAATTAGTTTTGAGTTTGAATTTGAATTTCTATTTTTGTAATCTCATCCCTCCTATATAAAGGGATGATAGGCTATTATTTTGAGACAGGTCAGATGATATGAAAAATCAAGTTTCTCTCATTATCTTTGTCTTTCTATTTCTCTCTCTCTCTCTCTCTCTCTCTTAACGTGATCTTTACGATTCTCATCCCAAAATCCCACGCAACCGGCGTAATCTTCTCTTCTCTCATCTTCTAATTTCTTCTCCATCTATATTTCTTCCACCAAACTTAATTATTTCGTTGTTGGGATTTTCCCAACTGCATCAAAGGCCTTGCTAGCATATTAGATCACATTGGGCTTCTTGTCCCATTTCTGCCCTAACACAGTGCCAAGGGTAAATTCATAGACATTACACATGACCTCCAAACTTTTCGTCTAATTCGAAGTTGGATCACCGGGGCTTGAGTGACAAGTAGTACATGGAATGCGTGGATGCAAGTAGCATCGATCTGAAAAGGATGTTCTTTCTCCTATAAGCTAGTCAAAAGCCTTATTATCTTAGAGAAAGAACCTTTTCTAGTCCCACATACTTGAGATATGATCGGATTTAGCATATATAAATGGGTCGATGTAGCTATAATATGATCTTGACCTTAGCCTTGTCAACATGTAATATCTGGTTAGAGGCCACATGTCTAAATGCAATCTCTGTATGAACCATGAAGTGGCTTCTGGCCTAGCACTAAATTGAACTCAAAGCAATGCTTGATGTCATATAATAAATGTTGCAGACTTAAATAGAATGAACTCTTGAACATAGAGAATTACTATGAAGATATTGATGATATCTTTCACCATATCGATGAATATAGGAAGTATGCGCACGTGGAAGGTTGCATGCACATTACACATGTTGAAGGGCATCTTGTAGAAAGCAAATATCCCAAATGGACATGAGAACGTTGTCTTGTCTTGATCTTCTACTGCAATAATTTCCTGATCATATCTCAAATGGCCATTGAGAAAACAGTAGTCCTACCATGCCAATATTTCTATGATCCAAATAATAAAAATGGCAGTTCTTGTTTGGTCAGTTCGACTTCCAAAAATTGATGTAGATACTCTAAGTTGGTGCTACCTAGGAGCGCTATTTTCTCCATTATCATCCACAATCATAGTCAATAATGATCTCGTTGGTACAACTTGTTCTGGACTAGCCCAGTGGTTGTCAAAGATGGGGTATATGATATCCACATCAAGCCACTTGGTAATCTCTTGCTTAGTCTCATCCCTTATGTGTGCCTTCAATAGTCTCTGTGGTTCTTGGGAGGGTTTGGTGGTCTTCCCAATGAAAAACTAGTGGGTGCCAAAAAAAGAGATTAATTCCTCTCAGACCGATGATTTCCATTCAGTGGCCTTCTGGTGTTTAATCAAAACCTTAGTCAATCCAGTCTCTTGGTCCTCTATCAATTGAGAACTAATGATGATGATCAAAGACGAGTAGTCATGTTCTAAAAAATGTATCTAAGGATAGGTGTAAGGGGATTCAAACTTTCAAATCTAAGGGTGATAATTTTTATTAATCTTATCTTCAACAATAGATGATTTGGCAAAAGTGGTGACTCAAATGTGTCACAATCTTGCACCTAAACTAGGTTGTGGGGGATTTCTATATGACCAGATTTAGACTCAGATTTTCTAAAGGTGTGGTCAATAGGTCCTTATCGTGCCCCTTTAAGTGATGTATAGATATTGTTCCACATTCTCATCAATATTATGTAGTTTCTCAATTAAATTACAATAAGTACCACTAAATTTCCTCTACGCAATAATGATGTTGATGGTCAATGTCTCCTCTTCATGAAGGTTCCCATTTTTCTTGATTAATCATTGATATTCATCTCGACCGTAGATAAGAAAGATTTATAATAAATGTTTGACATTTTGTTTGCTGGTAGAGGAATTTTCATATCTTAAATAAAAAGTCTATCAGGAAATATAAATGCCTCGTTTTACAATTACGTTCTTGAGAATTCCTATCTCCTATCGGTATCGTGATCGATACTTTTGTGAACTGAAAAGTGGTTATTTTCATCAAGTTCTGAGAAACTGGGAAGTATGATAGCAATCAAGTTGATCGAGGCACCTTAATCAAGCAGTGTTTTCTTGAATGTGTAATTCCTGATCACAATGTGCACTATAGGCAAGGTTCAAGAAGGCAATATGCTTAATGCTTTCGAACATGTCACCGCATAGTGCATAAGCAAAATGCATGGGCATATGTGGGTATGCTTGTATGTGTTTTTTATAACTTTTAATTTATAAATAATTTTGTATGTATAGTTTATTACAACTTGAAATTTATGCAATAAAAGTTACATAATTTCATGTAGAGCGTGGAACAACATGTTTATAATAAAATATGCAAAATGTAATCATCCATGCCAAGAGGGCATATGTGGGTATGCTTGTATGTGTTTTTTATAACTTTTAATTTATAAATAATTTTGTATGTATAGTTTATTACAACTTGAAATTTATGCAATAAAAGTTACATAATTTAATGTAGAGCGTGGAACAACATGTTTATAATAAAATATGCAAAATGCAATCATCCATGCCAAGAGTCTACTTGCTTCTTGGCTCCTTCTGTGGTAATGCTTGTATCTTTCCAAAAATTTATATAAGTGGGGCGGGCACTTTCGTGTGTCTCCCCCTCTTTGATCTCAAAAAAAAGTTAGCGTATGATAGTGCTAATAACCAATATAGATGTATCAAATACCAAAAAATGTCGCAAATAATCCTAAATTAATTGCTATTAGTATACTTATATCTATAAGTCTATATAATTAAGTCTTGGCTCTGTATAATAATAGTATTTAAAATAACTGTAGTGCTAAAAACTTAGGGAACATTAAAAACTCTGTATATTTAAAATGAATTTTTACACTTGTGCCCCTATGAGTTTTTACAAATACACTTATACCCCTACCTTTTTTGGAATAATACTTGTCTTCAGTATTCTTACAAAATTCACAACGCTGCCCTTCCGTTAATATAATATAAGAGTATAAATGTAATAATGGAGGGTAGTGCAGTAGTACTGAGTTTTGTATGAGTATATGGGCACGTGTTCTTGCAAAAAATAGGGGTATAAGTGTCCATAACTGAGTAGGGATTTTTACTCAAATTCCTTCATTAAATGCTAATGCTAAATTGCTAATATACCACATTATGAAGGCATCAGCATAATAGAGAGTTCAAAATAGGTTTTTCTACCTTTGCCAACTTGATTTTGATTGAGAGATGCCTTAACCAAGTTGCTTCTTCTCATATGCTAGCAACAATACTCCACTTGCGTTTCTTGTGTGCTTCTTACTTTGTCCTGTCAATTATTAACCTCAGGTGTAGGTTGGTAGATGGATAGAAATAAAAGTAGGGTGTATTTGTAGGTAACCACATCCCCTAGGTGGTATCCTAGTCATCATCCCCATCATTGAGATTCGAGACAACACATCCCAAAGAGCAACTGTGCTGCATGGTGACATGCCATCCTTGTCAGCATCCATGTCATTGTGAAAAACCTTGGGTTACAACCACTTTGTCCTATGCATATCCGATGTTGGTATTTTATCCCATGTATAGCCATCATTTTTATGTTTTGGTAATGAAGATAATTATTGCTAATAGTGATTAATTATCCTTAACCATAATTCACGTACACTGATGACACTTAATTTATCTAATTAAGGTAGGTCATCCTATTTGTTATTTCACTCCTTAATCATAAACAATGGTCCTGATTGCATTATTTAGTGTTAGGGTTAACAGTTTTAATAAAGTGTTCACTTTTTATTTCAAAAAATTAACAGTTCATAACGACATATGATTGGCACGATACTAGTCTCATTCGGTTTGTTTTGTCAAATTGATTAAATGACTATATGCAAGATATGTTTATATTAGTTGAATTCATGGCCTTGCGTCTGTAGGTAACCCAATATAACTTGGTTGGAATTTTTGGACGCTGACTTCTTGCTATCTTTTAACTCAGCCATGGCCGGTCCCAAACTCGGGTAAATGAGGGGTTGTGTTAGGTAGCCGACAACCATCGTAAAATAGTCAGAGACAACTTCCTAAATAGTACTTTTTTTCTAAAAAAAATACTATTTAAGAAGTTGCCTCATGACACGGATCTTTTCAACATGGATTTAAGCAAACATACAGATTTCGTTGGGGCGTTCCCTACTTGCGACGCGTTGCATCGCCTGAATAAAATGAAAAATGGGCAAGGGCCGCTACATCGCAGCCTGGATGTAGTTCAAAATTTGCAAGGGTTCTCGCATGAGGAACGCATGCGGGTAATTAAGCTAGTTCCGCTGCATCACTGTCGGATGCAGTCCAAAATTTACAAGGGTTCTCGCATAATGGACGCATGCGAGTAAAGAAGTTAGTCCAAAAGAGATTACAACGGAAGTTGCGGATTGGTAGTTGGAATATTGGCATTTTAACTGTAAAGTTGATGGAGATAGTGGATACGATGGAAAGAAGGAAGATTCATATACTATGTCTTCAAGAGACTAAATGGGTTAGAGAGAAAGCAAGGGAGATTGAGAAGACAGGCTTTAAACTTTGGTATTCAGGTAAAGATAAGGGTATAAATGGTATTGGAGTGGTTGTTCATAAGGATTTGAAGGATTGTGTAGTTGATGAAGGAAGATTCATATGCTAAAATTGGTGCTTGAAGAAGAAATTCTGAATATCATCTCAGTTTATGCACCGCAAATTGATTTAGATGAAAGGAGTAAACAAGCTTTTTGGGAGGATTTGGATAAAAGTCTACAAGGAATCCCACAAAGAGAGATGATTTGCATCGGTGGAGATCTTAATGGACATGTGGGAAAAGATGCTTCAGGGTATGCTAGTGTTCATGGAGGACATGGTTTTGGGGATAGAAATGAAGAGGGAAAAGCTATCCTGGATTTTGCAACGGCATATTATCTTTTCATAGCAAACACTCTCTTCAAGAAGAGGGAGGAACATTTAATTACTTATAAGAGTGGGCCAACTAGAACACATATATATTACTTTGCGTTGAGGAAAAGAGATAGGCTGTGTTGTAAAGACTGCAAAGTAATCACAGGAGAGAGCGTGAGAACCCAACATCGTTTGTTAGTCTTGGATGTACAAATGAAAGAGTTGGTAAAGAAAAGGAGGATTTCTAAGATAACTAGAACTAGATGATGGGATCTTCCACTGAAGCAAGCGAGCTTCAGGGAAAAGGTTTTAGAAGACTTATCCTGGGATTGTAGCGGTAGTGCAAATGAGATGTGGGAGGTAGTAGCATCTTGTATTCGAAGGGTAGCCAAAGAGATGGTAGGCGAGTCAAAGGGAGGAGCTCCAGCCTCCATGTCAAAAGGAGGGTTGATGGTGGAGTGAAGGGGTGCAAGAGAAGCTAAAAATAAAAAGAGCCTGCTTTAAAGCTATGTCTAAGGATAGAACAGAGGAAACTATCACAAACTACAAAGTAGAGAAAGCAAAGAAGGCCGTAAGCGAAGCTAAGTCAAAAGCTTATGAAGTTTTGTATAAAATTCTCGACTCAAAGAGGGACGGAAGGATATATTCATATTGGCCAAAGCAAGAGAAAGAAAAATCAAAGACCTTTCTCATGTGAGATGCATTAAGGACGAGGAAGGTCATGTGCTTGTTACTCAGAAGGATATAAAGACTAGATGGGAGCAATACTTCCATAAACTTTTCATTGGGGGAAGGAAATCGAGATATCACTTTAGGTAATCTAGTTTGTAGTGAAAGTTACTTGAATCATACATGCTATAAACGGATACAAAGAAAGGAAGTAGAGGATGCTTTGAAGGTTATGAGACCTGGAAAATGTGTAGGATCGGATGACATCCCTGTAGAAGAATGGAGAGTTTTAGGTGAACGTGGTTTGACTTGGCTTACGAATCTATTCAATGTTATTTGACGAAGCAAGAAAATGCCTGAACATTTGAGGAGTATCGTGGTGCCTCTTTATAGTAATAAATGAGACATTCAAAATTGTTCAAATTATAGAGGTATCAAGCTGACATGTCACACTATGAAAATTTGGGAACGTGTGATCGAAAGAGGGTTGAGGCAAATTTCCAATGTAAAAGAAAACCAATTCGGATTCATGTCAGGTCGCTCAGCGACTGAAGCCATCCATTTGCTGAGGAGAACAATGGAGATTTATAGAGCTAAAAGGAAGAACCTCCACATGATCTTTATTGATTTGGAGAAGGTTTATGATTCTGTCCCACGAGAGATTGTGGAGAGTGTTGGAGAAGAGACAAATACCTGTCCTATACATTAACCTCATAAAGGACATGTATGATAGAGCTTTATCTTGTGTAAGGACCCCGTCTGGGAAGACTGGATATTTTGACATCAACATTGGTTTACATGAAGGTTCTGCTTTGAGTCCATTTCTTTTTATTTTGATTATGGACGAGTTGACCAGTCACATTCATGATGAGTTACCTCGGTGTATGTTATTTGCTGATGATATTGTGTTAATTGACGAGACTAGAGATGTAGTAAATGGGAAGCTTGAGGTCTGGAGACATGAGTTGGAGACTAAAGGATTTCGTATAAGTAGGGCTAAGACGGAATATATGGAGTGCACCTTTGATGGAAGCAATGGTGAAGGAATCGAGGTGGAGATTGGTGACGATAACATTCAGAAGAGAGGTTCCTTTAGATATCTGGGATCTATTCTGCAACATGATGGGGAAATTGATGGAGATGTTACTAATAGAATAAATGCAAGCTGGCTAAAGTGGAGAGGAGCCTCTGCTGTTCTTTGTGATAAGAAATTTCCTTTAAAGATTAAAGGAACTGTTACAAAGCAACCGTGAGACATGCTATGCTTTATGGATCTGAATGTTGGCCTGTGAACCACAGACATTTGCAGAGAATGAATATAACAGAAATGAAAATGCTAAAGTGGATGTGTGGACACACACACAAAGATCGGTTTCGGAATGATAATTAGAAAGAAAGTTGGTGTAGCTCCAATTGAGAATAAGATGCGGGAAAACCACTTAAGATGGTTTGGACATTTGCAAAGAAGATCAGCTGATGCACCAGTTAGGAGATGCGACTGTTGGGATGTTGAGCCGGTTAAGAGAGGGCGAGGACGGCCCTAGAACTGTTGGAAAGAGACCATAAGAAGGGATCTTAGTTTTGTGGATATAAGCCCGGGATTGGCCCAAGATAGATCTGAATGGAGGCGAAGAATCCATGTAGCCGACCCTACTTTATTATGGGAAAAGGCTTTGTTGTTGTTGTTGTTGTTACTTTCCGCTATCTTTCTGGGTTACCTTTATACATTTTTAAATTAATAATTTTACCCTGGAATTCTTTTGTATTCTTGGTCTCTCACCTTCGGAACCCGGCGTTTAGTGTAACCACCTTAATTATCTTTCTCTCGTTTTTTTCTTTTGTTGGCTCCCTAACAACATCTTGTCGAGTTGTCCATCCCATTGTGAATTGGATCCGTCTTTGTGTGATATGCAGTTTGAGCATCTTCATTTCTACCTACGACATCTTCTTGCATGTTACTGGTTGATAGCCCAACACACTACACTAGTAGTCCTCACCACGGCTTGAAGTTTTTACTATTTTTCTTTTATTATCAGAGATATCATGCAAAGCATACCCAACTTTCGTCCTCACTTTAAGTTTCAACCTCCATTTGTTTTATGAATAAAAAGCATTTGTTATATTGAAATTGAATCTAAGTGCTAAATGAATATCTTTTTTCGAATTCGATGGGTTCCAATTTTTCCGAGTTGTTTTTGTCCTATGGCTGTGCAACTACTGCTATTTAATATTGTTGCTCTTTTGCTAAGTCATTGTTCCTAGCGCACCGTTGTTCCAATCAGTTTCATTGACTTCAAGTGATAAATGCATCTGTTTAAAAAAATGATGAAAAATGCATCTAATACACATTAATAATGTCATAAGAGCTATTATACAACCGTTGCTATTTCATGGACAATATCATAATGTCCATCTCTTTAAGCAGGGGGTACTATTACTTTGGAGATACTGTTGCTGTACTTATGTTGTTTTGGGGAGGATACAACATTTTTATATCTGTTCTTTCTCTGAATCTGTATCTTAAAGGCATAATTTCAGAAAAGGGGGGTTTAAGGCCACTTTATATCATTTGGTCGGTGTTTTAGTTTAATTATCATTCAATTGTTTTTTTTGATACAAATTATGCATTTGCGAAAGCCTTGGTTTATGGTGTATTGCGTGGTCCTTCATTCTATGTTTAATGGATTCCTTGATTCTGTCTTCTTTAGATTTCTGTATGCTAATCAAGCTCGTTTTTTTGATGATGAGATTCACCCTGAGTTAAAACACAAGAGGATTGGCACTGTAGCTATGGCAAATGCTGGAAAGGATCTAAATGCCTCACAGGTATTAATACATTCAAATTGTTTTCGTTTTTTATATTTTAAGAGAGCCTTGTTCTAGTTGCATTATAAGCAATATACTACCAAGATGAAATCTGCATTGATAGGTGAAACTTTAATGATGTATTGCTATTAATATAGCCAGTTTGCAGATTTTAAATTGTAGGGATTTGTTCAATTAAAAATGAACATGACATATGATTTCACTTGAAAAGATTCCAAGAAAAGGACATGTAGAAAGCAATACAAATCTCAGACTCAAGAGGATATGAGGAAGACCATGAATCCATGATTAGTGTGGTAGATGACGAAGATGCTTAAAAGGCCGCTTTTCGTCCAATCTCTTCTGTCGGGAACATAAAGAACATGTTAGATTAATATGCTGCACCATCCATCCTCTCATTCAACTTTCTCTACCCCAGGGTTACCGTTCTAATTTCTCTTATGCACTTTTCGTAACTCAACATTATAATATTTTCTCAACTACTTTGAAGATAGCGATGCATGCACCCCTATCATATGCACATAGTTGCGAAAACTTTGAATAGTTGTAAATTTAGAAATCAGACTTGCACAAAATCATGCTATGCTGGTAGGATGTGCATAATAGGGGACCTAAGTGGTAATGTAACGGTCCTTGGTGGAATCGTGTTTAATGAGATGAGTCAGAGGTGAAAGAGTTTCGCAACATTCTTGGCGGAAAAAAAGCAAGTGAAAGGCTGAAGGAGATGGCGAGAGCGAGAGGGAGTGGGAGCGACGCGAACGGGGCGAGTGCGAAGGTTGGCGACGGGAGTGCGTGGGCGGGCGATGCGCATATCTTTGGGGAGATCCCCCGGGATGTGGCGCATGTAGAAGGGAGCTCTGCTGGCGGTGCTCATGCGGTATCGGGGGCTGCGAAGGGTAAGGCCGTGGTATTCCAAGACGAGGTTACTGTTGTTCAAGGCGGTGCTGCTGAGGGCGAGTGGACGGAGGTCTCTCACAAGAAGGCGGGCAGGCGCTGCTTCCGGTGCGGGGAGAGGGGACATCTCGCCTCTCATTGTCCCCTTCCTCCGCGGTGTTTTGCGTGCGGAAAGGCGGGGCATTGTCGTGCTTCCTGCTGGGAGCTCCGTCTTCGGCGTCCGGTGCAGCCAAGGTTGCAACACTCTTCCTTATCGATGCGTTCTCTGCATGGCTCCCGTCCCGTCCCGGTTCTCTCGCGCGGCGAGAGGGGCAGGTTCGCTCTTATGCGCAAGTGGTGGATCCTCTTCGCCATCTCTCTCATGACGTTTCTTTGGATGCGGGTCTCCTGAAGCGTGGTTTGGTGCTTTCCCCTCCTCATGCTGCTGCTCACTCGGCGGGCGACGGCTCTGACCTTAGTGCAACTATCTCTGCGCCTGGGGGTTCTTCGTCTAAGGCGGTC
This sequence comes from Ottelia alismoides, assembly GCA_037367405.1. Lineage (NCBI taxonomy): Eukaryota > Viridiplantae > Streptophyta > Magnoliopsida > Alismatales > Hydrocharitaceae > Ottelia > Ottelia alismoides. Next base: position 64,748 of record JAZKJV010006435.1, read on the forward strand.
GGTCTTGCTCAGGATCTGCATGGGAGGTGCTCGTCTTCGCTCGGGTTCGAAGATGGGTATCGCTTCTTCTCATTTGCTGCTGATTGGGGTTGCACGCCATCGCGGCGTCGACTGGGAGCTTGTGAGGTCGCACGTTCAGGTCTCTCTGGGGCCTCTATTCCGTGGGGATTTTTGCATGCTGGACCACTCTCACTGCTGCGTGCGCGGTCTTTCGTTGGAGCAGCAGAATTGTTTGGTGGCTGAGGGCTCTAACGGTGACGTCCTTTGGTGCCACCCTAGAGTGGCTGATGGTGCTTCTTCTATCTCTGAGGTTTGCATGGCAACTATTACAGGCGTCCCCTTCCTCTCTCGTGCTGTTCTTGTTCTCAACAAAGCTTTTCGCCGATGGGGGAACATTCTCTCGATCATTGACGATGGCCTCGCTTCGGAGGCCGATTGGAAGTCTATAAGGGTACTCTTTGAATGCAGCTCGGCTTTTCTCAGCGAGGCGACTGGTCGGACCTTCTTCGGGCATCTCAAGCTTGGACGGTGGAGGTTCAAGCCGGAGCTCTCTGTTATTCCCCCTTCTCCGGCGGTTTCGGCCTCGCCAGCGCTGGCCGAGCCTTCGGCGGCGGCGGTCGACGTCGAGCTGGGGAGGCCGGGCGACGTTTCGACTCCGCCTTGCCACGTGGAGCGTGACGCTTCCTCTCCTTCGTGCCACGTAGAGCATGCTGTGGTTTTCCCCGAAGCGTCGCCATGCTCGCCTGACGTTTTGGGGTCCTTCGCACCGACTTTTGGGGACCCGCATCTGTCGCTTGCATCATCTGAACTCCCTATCGTGGGGGTTCCCGAGGTCGATTCGTCTTCTCCTTTTCCTTGAGTCGGGTCGACTCCACCTGCAACGATTGGTTAGGGGTTTCTCGGCGGATCCAGGAAACTGGCGGGTTGGTGGGCATGGACAATTCGGGTCTTGGCCGCGGGGCCGTTCGCAGAATACACGGGCATCATTGCCCGACTCCTTTGTGATACAAGTTGAGGCCTTGTGCATGAACGATACCCCTCCTCTGATCTCTGAGCGACCTGCTTCGCCATGGACTCCGGTGCTTCCCTGCTCTGTCTTTCATGATGCCTCCTCGCCTCCTCCTCTTTTCTCGGGAACTCAGCTATCAGGCGGCGGGATGGGCCCGTCCTTCAGACGATTTGGGTCAACTTACAGCATGCGCGCTCCTTCTATTCATGGGCCTCGGGTGTTGCACTCTTGCGCTTTTTTGCGGGAGGTCGTGGCTGAGGCTGCGGGTGTTCACAGCATTGCGGGAGGCGATGAATGCCCGGCGGCTCCTGTCCTAGGACCGAACTCCGGCGGTGCTTGATGGCTTCTCTTTTGGAGTATCCACGTTTTTGGGGGCGATCTTTGTTGTTTTATTAATGAAGGTACTATCGTGGAACGTCCGCGGTCTCGGGGACTTGGTCAAACGTCGTTCCTTGGGCTCGCGACACTCAGAATGGTGTTGCGATGTTGCGCTAATTCAAGAAACAAAGCTGGCTGCTCTTGATGACTATACGTGGCGTTCTTTTGGTGCTGGTCCATTTGACGAGTTTCGTGCGGTTAACGCGATTGGTTCCGCCGGGGGCTTCCTTGTGACTTGGCGATCATGCTCGTTCTCTTTTAGATCCATGCTTGCCGGTCGTCACATGATCCCTGTTGCTTTGGAACGGGTAGATTCGTCTATGTTGATGGTGTTCTCATGTATATACGCTCCTTCGTGTCATATTTTACGTCGCGAATTATGGGATGATATGCGGGAGGCGGCTAATTTTTCTACGGGGCTACCTTGGATTTTGGGCGGTGACTTCAACGTCACCTTACACTCCACCGATCGGCCTCGCGGCAGGGGTGGCCGCGACCCTGGCTCGCAAGACTTCTTGGACGTGATTGATGATATGGCGCTCTTTAACATGGTTCCGAGCGATATTTCATACACGTGGCGGAATAGCTCTTCTCGCTCTCGAATCGACCGGTTCTTGGCTAATGGGTTGTATATGGACTCCTTCCCGCTGTGCTCTGTTTCCTCTCGCCCCAGATCATTCTCGGATCACTCTCCCATTATTTGGGATTCTGGCGACGGCATTAACCCTCGGGGGCTTTTTCGCTACGAAAAATGTTGGTTATTGGAACCTAACTTCAAATCGCTCGTCCAGAATCACTGGGTTAACGCCCCCGTCACTGGCTCTGCGGCATCTAAACTTAATCAGAAACTTTCTTCCCTTCGGAGAGTCCTTGCTGAGTTCAAAACTTTTACCAGACTGGCGCGGCGTGCTTCTCGCGCTGAGGCAGAGGACATTATCATGCATCTCGATACCTCCGAGAATGCTCGTGAACTTTCTTCTGATGAGATTCGTGATCGCTCCTCCGCTATCGCTCGGGTGCAGGAGGAGGATAAGAAGCGAATTTTGGAGTGGCGTCAGCGCTCACGGGTAAAATGGATTAAAGAAGGTGATGCGAACACGGCTTTTTTCCACCGCTCGGCTAGCAATCGGAGGCGCTGCAATTTGATGCGGTCCATATCTATCAATGACGTTGTCGTTACTGGGGATTGTGAGATGGGGAGCGCCATCGTTGAGCAATTCCGATGTATCTCTTCCTCTATCCGTTCATGGCGTTGGCGTTGGCGTTGGCTTGGGATGGGTGCTCCCTCTCTCTTGGACGCGGATGCCGGGAATCTTATTCGTCCAATTTCCTTGGAGGAGATTAAAGCTGCTGTTTGGGCGTTAAATTATGACTCTACTACGGGGCCCGACGGGTTCTCCGTAGCCTTCTATCGGTACTTCTGGGAGACTGTTTCGGGGGACGTCTTCGACGTCGTCTCGGATTTTTGTGTTGGTAATCTCGGATTCGACCGCATCAATCGGGCGAACATTGTGCTCGTTCCAAAAAAGAACCCGGCATTGCGATTGGACGACTTTCGGCCTATATCCGTTTTCAATGGTATCTATCTTATTGTGGCCAAAACTCTGGCCACCCGCCTGGGTCGGGTTTTGGATGGCCTCTCTCCCCTTCTCAGGCGACATTCATTAAAGGTCGGCAAATCGCGGATTGCATCGTCGTCGCGACTGAATTGGTGGCCGATTGGAAGAAGGATAATAAGAAGGGGGTTCTTTGGAAAGTTGATTTCGCCAAGGCTTATGATTCCATTGATTGGTGCTTCCTTTGGTCCGCTTTGCTTAGACGAGGCTTTCCTAATCTTTGGATTGCTTGGATGCGCCGATGCATCTCCACGGTCTCGCTCTCTGTCCTTATTAATGGGCGGCCGGCTGGTGGGTCCTTTCAGCCTCGCAGGGGGGCGCGTCAGGGATGCCCCCTGGCGCCCCTTCTCTTCCTCTTGGCCACTGATGTGTTGGTGCGAATGGTTGACCGCGTCATTGATGCCGGCCTTACAAGTGGGTTCCGCAAGGGGGATGTCTGTGTGCCTTTGATCCAGTTCGCAGACGATACAATTTGCTTCATTGAGGGCGGTCCGGAGGAAGTGGCGGCTATGGCCAATACTGTGGCGATCTTCTGTGAGCTATCGGGGATGTCGATTAATGCCTCCAAATCTAACGTTGTGCCTTTTGGCATGTCGCCTTCGGAGGCGGAGGAATGTGGCCGGTTGCTAGGTTCTGCTCCTGGGGCGCTTCCCTTTGACTATCTTGGTATCCCTCTTTCGGTGGGGCGTTCCCGTTCTGCGGATTGGCAGGTTATCACGGAGCGGATGGAGGCGCGCCTTGCGGGCTGGAGGGCCGCCTTGCTGTCTCGCGGTGGCCGCCTTATCCTTCTCAAGTCCATGCTTTCTTCTATTCCGGTCTACTTCCTCTCGGTGCATAGGTTACCTGTGGGGATCCGGCTGCGTTTGGAGAGATGTATGCGGCGCTTCTTATGGGGTCGTAAGGACGGGAGCGGTCGGGGGATGCACCTTGTCGCTTGGGATGTGGTGACCATGCCTAAGCGTTGCGGTGGGCTAGGTGTTCGGAGACTGGACCTGGTTAACGACGCTTTACTTCTCAAATGGGTGAGTAGAATATGGGGCAAGGATGACTCATTTTTCAGCAACGTCCTTCGCGTGCTTCTTGGCAGGGACTGGTTCGGTCTGATGCGGGGGGCCTTGCAATCTCATTCTTCAATTTTCTGGCGCAGCGTCTCGTCTACCTTGCGTCGCAATCTTGCGCTATTCTCCCCGGTTCTTGGGACGGGGGAATCCTTCAAGTTCTGGATGGATGACTGGATGGGGGGAGGTCCTCTTCAGGTGCGCTTCCCGCGTTTGTGTGCGCTCGCTTCGAATCGGCTCGCATCTGCCGCGGAGTGCTGGTCTGACGGTTGTTGGTGCCCTCGGTTCTCGGGGAACTTATCTGATCAGAGGGTGTCAGAGTTTGCATCGATGATGGATGCTCTTAATTCCGTGGATTCGCTGTCCTTGCAGCGGGATCATTGGCGTTGGTTTGACGGGACTTTCTCCACTCGCAAGGCTTACAGGGCCCTTCTCGCTCCCTCGCCTCCTTTGTCTTCGCCTCTTGTGCGCGACTGTGTCTTCTTTTGGGATCTGCGCCTGCCTCAGCGCATTGCTTTTTTCTTATGGGTTCTCCGTCAACGGCGTTTAATGACCCGGGATCGTTGCGCCAAGCTATTCCCCCAGTCTAACGCTGCTTGCCATCTTTGCGGTCTTCACGACGAGACTGCTCATCTCTTCTTTCACTGTTCCTTGATTGCGGGGGTATGGGACGACGTTTCCTGGGCTCGTGCAGACAATATTGAAGATTTGTGTATGATCCTTTGGTCGAACAGATCGAGGCCCAGAGCTGAGATTCTGAGTCCTATTGCGCGACTGTGGTCCATTTGGCGTGCAAGGAATGATGCTATTTTCTCGGGCTTGCGATTTTATCGGGAGAACGTTATCATTTTGGCCAGTAGACTTGTTAGCGATTGGTGTATTTAATTGTGCGACGGCATTGTTTGGCCGGGTGCTCTTCTTGTATTTCTCATTCCCTTCTGCGTCTCTCCTTCCCTTCTCCCCCCTGTAAGTATTTCTCTTCTTTTCCTTTTTAATTAATACATTTCTGGGGCGAGCGCCAACGAGTGTGTCCCCCTTTTTGAGCCTAAAAAAAAAGCAAGTGAAAGATCTAAATTGCTTTTCATCAATGAATCTAAATACAATTATGAATTGTTTACCCATCTCAGTACCCCCTCTGATGCAGCGTAAAAAGGAAATATAGGGCTGCATTTATTTAAATTTTTATCCGTCAATTTTATTTACGTTTATTTGAGTTGTCGTATTTGATGCAGCGTAAAAAGGAAATATAGGGTTGCGTTTATTTAAATTTTTATCCGTCAATTTTATTTACGTTTATTTGAGTTGTCGTATTTTTAATTAAATAAACGAGATCGCCTGTGATCTCAATTAGTTAGTTAAAGATTTGAATTCCAAATTAGTCGGTTAGTCGGTTAGAGTCAATTTAGGATAGTTAATTTTAATTTGAATTTGTGTTTCTATTTTTGTAATCTCATCCCTCTTATATAAAAGGATGATAGGTTAGAGTTTTAATCACTCAGTTGATAATTAAATTTGAGATTTATCTCTCTCTCCTCTCCCTTCTCCTTCTCCCTTGCCGCGGTCTTCACGTTTTCTCTTCTCCATCCCCTCGTATTCCTGACGAGCTTTCTCTTCTCAACCCCTCCTTTTCTTCTCTACCGAAAATTCCACCGTTCAAAAAAATATTTTCATCGTCGCCAAATTCGTTTTGCATCATTTGGTATCAGAGCATGGCCTACAGATCGTCCTCACGATCTGACGATCCGTTCAGACATTCGCGCCGACACGCGACGAAACACCATCATTCGTCGGAACGGAAACGACGAGCCGAAGAAGCTTACAACAAGGAGATGGACGCACTGCGTGATTTCCGGTCCAAATGTCAAGAATTCAAATCTTTAACTAAATAATTGAGATCACATGCGATCTCGTTTATTTAATTAAAAATACAACTCAAATAAACGTAAATAAAATTAACGGATAAAAATTTAAATAAATGCAGCCCTATATTTCCTTTTTACGTTGCATCACCCTCCCCTCAATTTGATGTTGTTTTGATGGGTGAGGAAAGAGCGGAGAACTCGTGGGGGAATGGATGATTGTAGGTCATAGGGAGAGGGAAGGTCATTATGTCTATGCTAGGGATGGATAATCAGAAAAGGGCTGTCCAAGTATGCTAGGGCCATCATTCTGCTGAGAGTGATGGAGTTAGTTGGGTTGTGTTTAGAGTTAGGAGGAGGAATAGGAGCTTATGGGTTCCTCTTAAACAAGGGCAACAATTGAGAGTCACCGGTTGAGCAACCAAAGGTGGTCTCAGGCTGGTGCACTGCGTCCGCCATGGGAGTAGGGGCCATTATGCTGAGACCTATCATGAGTCGATCATGTGCTTTTGTTATCTAAAGGTTTGGCACCGATGGGTTGGTTGCATGGAGATGGAGGTTTGGAAGGTGAAGATCTCTGTACAAGTACTTACGATGGTTTCTCCTTGCTATTGTTCCATGAGTAGGGGTTTAATGGAGTGGTGATGTGTGCGAGATAGTCTAATGCTGACGATTTTGATGATGGGCACACTACTTGGACCCTCCTTAACGGAGATGTGGAGTAGGGGAAGGGTTATGGTATGTCTGCAAAGTCTTGTTGAGAAGGTAAAGCCACTGTTGTTGCGGGAGCATTAGGTAATGAAGACACATGTTGTTGTCTGGTAACACCCTTTGTTGCACGACAAGGCATTGACTTCTCAGCAGTAATTATATATTGTACTATTATGATTGCCTTCTCGGTGTTGGAATTTTCACTCAATTCTACACTGGGAGAGGTAGAGGTGGCCTTTTTTTTGAGGCTCAAAAGAGGGGGAGACACTCAGTGTTGTTCACCCCAATTAATAAATAAGATCAAGTAAACAAGTAAATTACAAAGGTACCGGAAGAAGGGAGAAAAAGGATTCTACAACAACACCCAGTCACCGACTAAACACTCACAGTGCAGAATGATGTTCTCCTTGTAAAAGCGCTGTCCCAAAAAAATAGCCGCATTTCTACCCAGCCAAATTGTCCATAGACAGGCCACAGGCCACATGAGCGCCCTCTGCTCCCTACCTTTGTTGGCCACCAACGAATCACAAAAGGATGCCACATCAACAGTGCAAACCCAATCAACCACCGCCTCCTCCCATACCTCCGTGACCCTAGGACACGTGAAGAAGAGGTGCTCAACGGACTCCACTGCATTGTCGCACCGAAAGCACCTATCAGCGATATTGCCAAGCAGCCTCGCGCATCGATCCCTCGTCATCAACCTCTGTCTACGAAAAAGCCACAAGAAAAATTCCACCCGTTCAGGGATCCTCAGACCCCAAAAGGACCCGCAGTCACGCACCATAATCTCCGAACGCGATGGCAGGGGCCTACAAATCGCCCCATACGCCTTCCTCGCCGAGAAAGGGCCCCCTCGTCAGGTCCAATGGTCCCTCCCGTTAGAAGAACGACCATCATCCCTGATGGCATCCAACATGGCAAGAAACTCCTCGAGCCTCTGATCGGAGAAATTTGCAGAGAAAGACGGGAACCAGTTGCCATCCGCCCTGCAAGAGGCGACACATGCATTCTTATCAGCTGCCAAAGCGAACAGGCGAGGGAACCGCGAGCACAATGCCCCCTCGACCAATCATCCGTCCAAAACCTGAAGGAGACACCATTACCAAGCAATGGCGGAAAGAAAGATATATATCTTGAGAAAACCTCCCGCACTCCCTTCCAAAAAGGCGTCTGAGCACCCGCCAAATCCGCCGCCGAAGGAGACGCCCCACTAACACCGTGAATCTCGCGCAACAAGCTGCTGCACAAGTCCTCACCTGGGCCCCAGAGTCTGCTGGCCCATTTAAGAAAGAAGGCCTCGTTAACATGCTCCAGTCTCCGCACACCCAAACCTCCTTCACTCTTGCGCTGCATTACTTCCCCCCATTCAATCAAGTGAATCCCTCCTGAAACTTCCCCATTTTTGCCCCATAGAAAGCTCATCATAATCTTTTCTAGGCGAGTGCGAATCCTCGCCGACAATCGGCGGTTGAACAAGAAATAAACCGGAATAGAGGAGAGCATCGCCTTGAGCAGGACGAGACCCCCCCTGGAAAGAATGGCCGACTTCCATCCAGCCAGCTTCGACTCCATCTTCTCAACAACCTTAAGCCAATCCCTCAGCCTAGCTCTTCCAACAACCAACGACATCCCCAGGTAATCAATAGGCAGGGAGCCAATTTAAGACCCCAAAATACGACCGCAAGCATCTGCCTCCTCCGCCAAAAGCCCAAAAGAGACCACCTTCGACTTGTCTACATTCTTGTATAGACCCGACAACTCACTAAAAATGTCCAAGGTCGTAGACATGCTCGAGACCTCCGCAGGGCCTCCCTCAATAAAAAAGATAGTGTCATCAACATATTGTAACAACAGCACGATGACCCCACCCCCTTGAGTATCCCGCCGATAGCCCGCAATCAACAACACGAACAACAATACGGCAAGAACATCTGCATCGATGACAACAAGAAGGGGAGCAAGGGGGCAGCCCTGACGGACCCCCTTCTCGGCTGGAAGAAGCCCCCCTCCGGGCGGCCATTAATCATAAACGAAAAAGAGGTCGTGGTTACACAACGATGCATCCAAGAAATCCATACCTCCGGGAACCCTCTCCTCCACATAACCGACCAAATGAACTTCCAGTCAAGGCAATCATATGCTTTCGCGAAGTCAACTTTCCATAGTACCCCACGTCTCCCCTCCTTTGTCCAGTCCGCCACCAGCTTCGAAGCAAGAGCAAGGCAATCCACGATTTGTCTTCCTTCTATAAAGGCCGATTGCAGCGAGGAGATGATGGAATTGAGTACCCGATCAAGCCGCAGAGCAAAAACCTTTGCCACGATAAGGTAGAGAGCATTTGAAATAGCAATGGGGCAGTAATCTTCAATCCGCTCGGCTGACAGGGATTTAGGAAGCAGCACAATGAGTGCCCAATTAATCCGATCGAAACCCGCATTACAACCACAGAACTCTGTAATAACCTCCAACACCTCCTCGGCAACCAACTCCCAAAAATCCCTATAGAACGCCACCGGGAAGCTGTCAGGACCCGAAGCCCCATCTGCATTCAACTCCCACACCGCCGCCTTAGCCTCCTCCAAAGACACCGCCTGCGTCAGGCCCTCACACATCGCGAGCGAGAGCGGCACAGCCCCAGCCCCCATCCAGCGCCAAACCCTTGGGATGCACCTTGCCGAGAACTCCTTGAAGTGACCCGCGATAGCAGTCCCCATCTCCCTGTCACCTACCACACGAATGCCATTTATCGTGATCGAGCGCAACGCGTTAGAGCACCGCCTACCGCTAGCAATTCGATGAAAGAACGCTGTATTGACGTCCCCCTCCTTCAGCCACGACGTCCTCGATCTCTGACGTCACTCAATAACACGCTTCAGATCCTCATCCGCAATCCGCTTCTGCGCGAGCGACCTCGCAGCCAACTCCTCCGGCAAAAGCTCCCTCTCATTCTCCACCGCATTAAGGCTGCCGACCACCCCTTCCGCCTCCGTCCTGGCGGCAATCCTCGTCGCCCTAGACTCCCTCTTGAAAGACGATAACTTCTTGCGCAAAGAATCGAGCTTGTGGGCAAACTTTGATACCGCGGAGCCCTCCACCTGCACCTGCGACCAATGTGAAGCTACCAACTCCCTGAAGTTATTCTCCAATAACCAGCACCTTTCATACCTGAAAAAACCCCTCATCGCGAGCGAACCACCACAATCCCATAAAAGAGGAGTGTGATCAGACAAGGTTCATGGCCTAGCAGTCGCAGTACAAAGAGGGTAACATTTAAAAAGCTCCATAGATGCCAGGAATCTGTTAATAAGCGAGCGTGAGTTGGAATTCCTCCAAGTGAAAGTGATATCCCCCACAACCAAATCCTCGAGTGCCAAGGAATCCACGAGCTCCGCAAAGTCCAACGAGCCTGGGTCTTGACCACCCCTGGACCGCGACCGATCCGACGTACGAAGGGTAATGTTGAAGTCCCTCCCAACGAGCCATGGGATTCCCTCAAACAGCCTACTCGCCTCCCGCAAATCCTCCCATAACTCCTTTCTTTTAACACGGCAACAAGGCCCATAAACACAAGAAAAAGCAATAGGCAAAGAAGAGTCCACACGAGTCAGAAGAACATAGATTACTTGCCTCCCCCTGAGAACCGAGCCCAGAGCCCATGCCGTCGACCTCCAAGCAATGAGCAGACCACCTGCCGCACCCTCCGCATCGAGAGCCCTGACCTCATCCAAACCTCCCGCACCGAACGATCTCCAAAGACCATCATTTACCCCTTGAAGCTTCGTTTCTTGCAACATGATCACATCGCAACCCCACTCTGTGAACCGCGAACTCAAAATTCTCCTCTTGCCCGCCTCCCCCAATCCTCGCACATTTCAGGTAAGAATCTTCATAAAGAACATTTACTGACCCCCAGAGACCACGCTCGCAGCCGCTACAACAGAATCTTTAAGAGTCGAACAAGACTGTGGCTCGGGGACCGTCGTCCGAGCTCTATTTCTCCTTCTGTATCTCTTTCCCGACCTCTTCTCAGCCGCCCCTTCAGCTGCTCCATCACCATCCACCTCAAGGAGCGTTACAGACGTACAAGAAGTAGAAACTTGACCGGAAGCTGCGGACGAGGGGCCCTCCAGCACGGGCAACGCCGACCCGCCATGAAACCATCCCCCAGAGTCCGAAGAGGTCCAAGAGAAACTATGCCCCACTGAAATGTCATCCGCAAGGCCAGACGAAATAACCACCTCAGCCGCCTGGTCCGTGAAGGTCGCAATAGAGGGGGAGATATGCAAAGGAGAAGGGCCCGATCCGCCCTCCGCATCACTAGGGTGCTCCTCAAATGAAACATCACTAGGGTGCTCCTAAAATGAAACATCACTAGGGTGCTCCTCAAATGTTGTAGTTGGGGTGGTAGGGGACAAACTTATGGGCAAATTATATAAAGTAGATAGAGGGAAAAGAAAATAGATAAAAAGATATATAAATATGAAATATATTTCTACACCCCCTCAAGATGGAGCATAGATATCTATCATGCTCAGCTTGGATGAACACTTCTTGAAGAACCCTCTAATTATTGATTCAGTGAAAATGTCTGTTGTTTGGCCCCCTTGAGCTGACATGGGATGTAGAAATGAATGTCACGTATATAATTGCAATCAACCTCAATGTGCTTTGTCCTCTCATGGAATGCATGATTATTAGCAATGAATAAGGCAGTCTGATTGTCACATTCCAACGTTATGGGAAGAGGAACATCTATATGTAGATCTGTTAGGACTGCTCGAACCCACATCATTTATGTACATGCTTGTGCCATAGCTCTATACTCAGATTCAACACTAGATCTAGCGACAACAGTTTGCTTCTTGTTTTTCCACGAGACAAGTGAATCTCCAACAAATATTGCAAATCCTGATTTGGACTTCCTGTCCTAGGGCACCTTGTATGGTCTGCTTCTGTGCATGGCGAGATAGTAATAGTGCCACCCTTTTTAAATAGCAACCCTGCATTTAGAGATGATTTAAGATATCTTAGTATCATTTGTATAGCATCCATATGTACCTGACGAGGTTGTTCCATGAACTGGCTCGCCCGACTGACTGCAAATGAAATTATTTGGTAATGATAATAGAAAGAAGCTTTCCCACTAGTTCCTTGTATCTTCTCATGTCAATCTCATTAGTATCATCATCACAGAGCTTCATGCTTGGATCCATGTGTAGTAACAGGTCGAGGTTCAAGCATACCCGTGTTACTTAACAAGTCAGGGACATATTTTCTCTGAGTCATCACAAGCCCTTGTTGATTTTTTGCAAACTCCAATCCCAGAAAGTATCTAAGAGCTCCTAGATCCTTGGTAACAAACTCATGATCCAGAATTTCTTTCGCCATCTTTATTCTCTGCATATAATCTTCTGTAGTAAGTATATCATCAACATACACATAGCAGCAGTCATACCTCTGGAGGTTCTCTGTACAAAAAGAGAGTAATCTGCATTCGATCGTTTGAACCCCTGCTCCTCAAACAAATATGAGAGCTTCTGGAACCAAGCTCTCAGGCTCTGCTTTAGATCATAGATTGCCTTATGAAGTCTACACAACTGTAAACACTCCCCCTCAACAGCAAACCCCGGAGGCTGGTGCATGTAGACTCCCTCCGAAAGATTACCATACAAAAATGCATTATTGACATCCAACTGAAACATGGGCCAATCTCGAACCACGATAACAGAAAAGAATCCGTAAGGTAGAATGGCGAGCAACTGAAGAGAATGTGTCAAGATAATCCACCTCGTATCTCTGAGTAAACTCACGGGCAACCAGTCGAGCCTTGTACCTATCAATGCTACCATATGCATTTTGCTTTACTGTAAATACCCATTTGCAACTTACTATAGACGCCCCAATGGGGTTGGGACAAGGCTCCAAGTACCTCTTGACTGAATGGCAACCATCTCTTCTTCCGTAGCTAATCTCCACCGACTGTCCTTCAAAGGCTCCTGATAATTCCGTGGAATGTCCACGACAAACAATGCAACTGCAAATTTCCTGAATTCCCCAGTTAAGCGATCAAAGGCGACCATGGATGCGAAGGGTATGATGCACAACTACGCTTCAACTTCCTCCTGTACCTCAGATAGTACTTACGCACTTCCTAGGTGTTGTGGATCTAATGTTATAGAGTGGGTTGTGCACTCCGGTGCTACACATCACTTGTGTGGAGGCATGTTCCTCCGGGACAAACTGTGGTTATAACAGATGGGTCTCATTCCCCCATCACTGGACATGGAGAGATTAGCTTGACTCGCTCTATGCGTGTTCAGAATGTATTGCATGCACCCGACTTTTCTGTGAATTTGTTACCTGTAAGTCAGATTACGAAAGATCTACATTATTGAGCTATTTTTGACTCATTTTCTCTTGTATTTCAGGACATCCTTACTGGCAAGGTGATTGGGTGTGGTCGTGAGCAGGCAGTCTTTATCGCTTAGTTCGAACTCCTTATGATGGCATTTCCTCTCTTTCTGCTGGATCCGTCTCACCCTTTATGTGGCTCCTCCGCTTTGGTCACCTCCCGCTCCATAAAATGTGTCGTGTTCTGCCTTAGATCTCTCCTCACTTGTCCTTTCAATGTGAGGCATGTCAATTGGGAAAACATCATCGGTTTGCCTTCCCCAGTAATCAGAGTCGGAGCAGTAGCTTTATTTTTGAGTTATTTCATATCGATATTTGGGTCCCAGTCGTGTTCATGATCATCAGGGACACGTGTTTTATCTTGTTGCTGTTGATGATTTCTCTCGTCTATCTCAGGTATTTTTATTAAAGAATATATCTGAAGCTGGAGATGTTATCAAGAATTTTCTCAATGAAGTGCAGAATGTATTTTCTTCTTTTGTGAAATTTGTGAAAACTGATAATGCGTTGGAATTATGTACTCATACTCTTTCCAATTATTTTTCAACTTGAGATATTATTCATCAAACATTATGTGTATATACTTCCTAGCAAAATTGTGTTGCAGAGAGGAAGTATCGTCATTTGCTTGATGTTACAAGAACTTTTCTCATTTAGAGTCGTGCTTCGCATTTTTTGGGGTTGATGCTGTTCTTACGACATGCTTTCTTATTAATCGCAAGCCCTCGTCGTCTTGGGTGAGAAAATTCCCTTCTCTTTTGCATTTCCTGAAAAGGAATTGTTCTCACTTATTCCTCTTGTGTTTGGCTCGGTCGCCTTTGTCCACCAGTTGTCCAGGTATTGACAAGCTCTCTCTCCTAGAGCAGTCACGTTTGTATTTGTCGGGTACTCCCGGACATAAAAAGGGTATAGATGTTATGATCCAATGCACATGAATTATTATGTTAGTTATGATGTCACCTTTTTCGAGTCTGTGATGTACTTTTCTCCTACAGGTGATCGTTTGACTATCTCAGACTCTGATAATGAAATATACATGCCACCACCACCATCATCACATCCTTTTGTCTACACTGACATAGTTAGATTTGGTTGCATGTAGACTCAAGCAACCGAACCCTTCACGAGAGAGGAATCGGTGGCGACACCCCTAGATAGAGAGGGGTCGGCGGTGGCGTCCCTAGAGAGAGAGGGCTCGGCGTTGGAAGCCCAAAAGAGAGGGGTTCAGCAACGACACCCCTTTAAGAGAGGGGGTCGGCGGCGACACCTCTTGGAGCGGGGAGGTGTGACGACACCCTTGGAAAAAGAGAGAGGGCCGCGGCGGTGGCCCCTAACAACGATGACGGGTAGCCAAGAACAGGAGATGAGAGGCAGCAGTGGTGGGGCTAAGGTTAGGTTTTGTGAGGGTATGAGAGTTACGGTCTAGGACCACCGCTCTGATACTATGTTTGGAAAAATGAGAAACTTGTTTTATTTCTTGAGCCCTAGGCTCTCTTATACAGGGAGAGACCTATCAACAAATTACATAAAGTGGACCGAGGGAAAAGAAAATAGATAAAAAGATACATAAATACAATAACAACAACAAAACCTTTTCCTACAATTAAGTAGGGTCGGTTACATGGATTCTTCGCCTCCATTCAGATCTATCTTGGGTCAATCCCAGGCTTATATCCAAAAAAGTAAGATCCCTTCGTATAGTCTCTTTCCAACACTTCTTGGGACGTCCTTGCCCTCTCTTAGCTAGCTCATATCACAATACTCGCATCTCCTAACTGGTGCATCCGTTGATCTTCTTTGTAAATGACCAAACCATCTTAAACAGTTTTCTCGCATCTTAACCCCGATCGAAGCAACACCAACTTTCTTTCTGATTGTATCATTCCGAATCCGATCTTTACGTGTGTGTCCATACATCAACCTTAGCATTTTCATTTCTGTTACAACCATTCTCTGCACATGTCTATGGTTCACAGGCCAACATTCAGATCCATATAGCATAGCAGGTCTCACGACTGCTTTGTAAAACTTTCCTTTAATTTTTTAAGGAATTTTCTTATCACAGAGAACCACAGAGGCTCCTATCCTTTAGCCAGCCTGCATTTATTTTATTAGTAACATCTCCATCAATTTCCCCATTATATTGCTAAGTAGATCCCAGGTATCTAAAAGAATATCTTTTCCGAATGTTATTGTCACCAATCTTCACCTCAATTTCTTCACTATTACTTCCATCAAAGGTGCACTCCATATATTCCGTCTTAGCACTACTTATACGAAATCCTTTAGTCTCCAATGCATGTTTCCAGACCTTTACTCCATCTCTAGTCTCATCAATCCACACAATATCATCAGCAAATAAAATACACCAAGGTAACTCATCCTGAATGTGACTGGTCAACTCGTCCATAATCAAAATAAAAAGAAATGGACTCAAAGTTGAACCTTGATGTAAACCAATGTTGATGTCAAAATAGTCAGTCTTCCCAGACGGGGTCCTTACACAAGATAAAGCCCTATCATACATGTCCTTTATGAGGTTAATGTTTAGGACATGTACTTGTCTCTTCTAAAAAACTCTCCACAATATCTCTCGTTGGACAGAATCATAAGCTTTCTCCAAATCAATAAAGATCATATGGAGGTTCTTCCTTTTAGCTCTATAAATCTCCATTGTTCTCCTCAGCAAATGAATGACTTCAGTAGTTGAGCGACCTGGCATGAATCCGAATTGATTTCTTTTTCGTTGGAAACTTTCCTTAACCTTCTTTCGATCACACGTTCCCAAATTTTCTAAGTGTGACTCATCAGTTTGATACCTCTGTAATTTGAACAAATTTGAATGTCTCCTTTATTCTTCTTGTAAAGAGGCACCACGATACTCCTCCTCAAATGTTCAGGCATTTTCTTGCTTTGCCAAATAACATTGAATAGATTCGTAAGCCAAGTCAAGCTGCGCTCACCTAAAACTCTCCATACTTCTACAGGGATGTCCGATCCTACACCTTTCCCTGGTCATATAACCTTCAAAGCCTCCTCTACTTCCTTTCTTTGTATTCGTCTATAGCTTGCACGATTCAAGTAACTTTTACTATTAGCTAGATCACAAAAAGTGATCTCCCTATTTCCTTCCCCATTGAAAAGTTTATTGAAGTACTGCTCTCATCTAGTCTCTATGTCCTTCTGAGTAACAAGTACGTGACCTTCCTCATCCTTAATGTATCTTACTTGAAAAAGATTCATAAATTTGAAATATATTTATACAGTAAATAGTTAAGTACATGCTGCGTCGTACTCAGAGTCAAGAAATGACAGAAAGACTCTTGTCATAGTGGCATTCCGATATGCATGCTAGTGCTCAGTGTTGGTAATAATAGGCATGAAAGCTATGCAGACGCTCAAACATGCCTCTAAGATGCGAGAAGTGGGCATGAAGAGGTCGACCATTTTGCTTGGTCGAAAAAATATCACACTGCAACTATAGAATATTGCTCTTATTCTTTGCCTGCTCATATGTGTCTGCTAAGATGTCCCACGGTCTTTGTTGTGGGTTGATTGACGATATCATTGCCAATCTCCGTGGTGAGTGTCCTGGAGAGCCAAATGCGAGCATAGGCATCGTCTTGCTTCCAAGAAGCATTGGGCTCAGTTTTATCTGCCGGCTCTGAATTCGTTAGAATGTGCTCCTTGCTATGACACTGCATAAGGGTGTGAAACTTCATAGACCACAACTCGTAGTTGGTCCCATCCATCTTCATAATGGGAGCCGAGCCCTTGAAGACATCGGACAATGAAAAAACATCACCCTTGTTTTCTGACACGGTAGCAAGAACACCGATATTCGGAATAAAATTGAGGGTAGACTGCTTTGAATGAGTCTACACAATCATATGGAGGATTGGTTGTATCTGCAGACTCATACAACCATCCTCATCAGTTGTTGTAGTCTAGAGTCGGAAGACATGATTTATAGGTTGAAAATCACGAAAATCAAACAAGATCAGACTGTATCACCATGCATAAATGGCCAAACTGTAGCATGCCTGCAAAGGGGGAAGCGAACCGACGCTGGGAGGGGCCGATTCACCAACGACAGCCACCGTTGGGCAACGATGGGAGGCTGCCAGGTGTAGGCTACGTGAGGTGGGGTTTGCGCGGGGGCGTCGAAGGGGCTGTCGCGTGTGAGAGAGGGTCGTCGGCATCGTGGGGGGTGGGAGGCGACGTGTAGGATTAGGGTTGGTGGGATACGGGAACCTCGATCTAGGATCGTTGCTCCGATGACATGTTGGAGGAAATGAGTTACATGCATTAGAAGAGACCCTAGGGCTCTCTTATATAGGGGAAAAGCCATGGGTTAATTACTTGAGAGGTACATAAAGAAAATAGAAATAAGAAATAAATAATAAGAGATACAAATATCTCAACAATGGTCAATGTACTCTTATACCCTGTTCGTTTGGGGTATAAGGAGGAATGGAATAAGGGGAATAAGCCCCCAACACGCTTCCCCATGGTACG
Organism: Ottelia alismoides; assembly: GCA_037367405.1. Taxonomy (NCBI): domain Eukaryota; kingdom Viridiplantae; phylum Streptophyta; class Magnoliopsida; order Alismatales; family Hydrocharitaceae; genus Ottelia; species Ottelia alismoides. The sequence goes on from JAZKJV010006435.1 coordinate 82,311, forward strand.
ACTATTCCCCATTATTTCATCTTATTTCACTCTTATTCCTATCTTTATCCCACCTTACCTACCTTTATTTCACCTTATTCTCCTTATTCTTATCCTCCAGCCGAACGGAGAATAGATCATTATTCCCCTTATTCCCCATCCTTATTCCTGCTTATTCTCCTACCGAACGGGCCCTTAGAGATTCAACCTTTCGGGTTCGTTTGGTTGCAGGGTTGGACAGGGTTGGGTTGGGTTGGGCTACTCCTGTGAATAGTAAACTGTGAGAAGGATTGGGAGGGTTAAAAGGATGGGTACCCCGGATACCCCAACCCAACCTTGTCCAACCCGGCTACCAAACGACCCTTTCAGGTTGTCTGTTGTGGGCATTGACGAGAAGCTTAGATTTTGACTAGATGGTTGTGGGCATTGACGAGAAGCTTAGATTTTGACTAGATGATTGGTCAGAATAGGGGTAATGGCAAATAGATTCCCATGTTTTTTGTGTTTGCTAGTGGCCATTGTAGCGCAAGTATCGAGCAACGACATGTGACATCAGATTTCGTGAGTGATGCAGCCAGCACATCACATGGCCGGATAATTGGGTGTTGCCTGTTGGCAAATTCTTCGTTAGAAAGGCATATAAGGTGTTTTGCACCAACATGGTTCTGATCGATCAGGAAATGAGGACAGATTTCAGGATTATAGGGAGGTGCGAATTCCTGCTTTGCCTAAAATTCTTCTTATGGATGGTGAGACATGGCTGGACAATGACTAATGAGCACCGAAAACAAGTCCTCCATGCTGGAGATGGTGTATGCTTGTGATGCCGAGAAGAGATGGACATGAATCACCTGTTCTTTGGTTGTGCTCCCCTGAGGAGATTCTGGGACTATCTTTAAATATCGTGTCCACACGTGAATAATCTGGACACTTTCTGGAATTCCACAATGGAGGGGGTCTGTGACAACTCGCAGGGCAACCGCTCTGGTGCTTTCTACTCTCTTTAGGCTATTTGCGCAGCACATAATGATGTCGTCTTTCATAATAAGATATTTTACGAGGAAAATGTTATGGAATATGTCAAGGCAATGCTAAACGCATGGGCTATGTAATGGTTAATCCGTATGTTGCATTAATATATGTGTAGTATCCCGCCTTGGTATACTTCCCTCTATTTTTTAAAAAAAAGTCTTCAAGATGCTATCAGTGAGCTGAATGCGGGTAAGTTACTGGAATCGAATGGATTCCATATATTTCTCTTTAAGGGACTTTGAGATGTAGTGCATAGTGATGTATAGATAGTACAGTATGTTGACATTCTAGTTTTATGACCATTTTATGTGGTAGCGGTTGATAGTTATTTTAGGAATCGTGTTCTACGAGGCATATGTTCATGAATAGAGGTTTATTGTTGTATCATTGATGACCTGCAGGAAGTGAATTCTTTATTATGTTTCTGATTCTAATGTATGACTTTTTGTGCTCTGTCTTTAAGAATTCATTCTTAACTCTGAGATTTTACTTTGGATCTTTTATTCAGTTCTATTTCACATTACGCGAAGATCTGGATCATCTTGATGGAAACCATACTGTAAGTACATTCTAATTTTTTCCTATTGATCTATTTCGACTAGGGTTTTCATATGCTGTATCCTGTATACATGGCATATTTATGTTGCTAGACCTGCATGTAACAATCTGAATGTTTTCTGCCCCCTCCAATTCTCCCAATTCCCAGATCTGAAACCAAATTACTTTATCCAATGGAAAGTATATAACATAACTACGAATCCAATCACGGGAAGATGTTTAAAATTAAAAGCATAATTAAGTGAGACAAAAGATAGAGCACATAGTTGAATCTAAAAATAAAACCATTACAACTTGGGAAGATATGCGGATTAACTCCGAATTATCTCTTTTACAATTAGTGCTATGAGAGATATGACAAAGTACTGTAAGGGAAAGGCTCATCGACTTTCTTCTTTCTTCATGTGGGTACGAGAAAGAAAATTGGTGAGCCAAACAGCTCATCACTGGTAATAAAAGAACATGCATAAATTTTAAATAAAAAGAGCTAGCATTGTTATATAAGTATAATGAAGAGTGAGTAGAGAGCTGATGTCATCATCAAAGATGAAGAAACAATTATGTGCCACTGCGTTTAGTTGTTCATCTTTAGCATCTCATCCCAAGGTTGGTAATATTGGTATTTGTATCAATATCGTGTCGATATGATATATTGCCGACATATCAACACCATATCGCCAATATCAAACTGATTTTGTGAAGGAAATGAGCTTCCAAGGGCAAATATCGGCTATATCGGTCACCTGTCGATACCGATATATCGCGATATGACTTACCCTATCCCGCCCTTATTTGCGAGAAGGGCAAGGTTTGTAATTCTGTAAAACTATTAGGAATAATTTGATCTGCACATGCATGACTAAAGTTGAGTTCTTACAAGTTTGAATGTACTAGAGGATATTGTAGAGACTTATTTATGTTACGTTTTATTGTTCCGTAATTACTACTTATGCTTTGTAAGACTCTGTAATTTACCCAAGGGTTTTCTCCCTATATAAGAGACCCGAGGGCTCTATGGAATAATACATCAGAGTTTCGATTACTCTAACATGGTATCAGAGCCAAAACCCTAACCCTAGGGTTTTCTCTCCACCCGCCCCCCCTCCCTCGACGCCGCCGCCGCCGGTTCTCCAGGCCCTTAGCCCTCCGCCGCAGGGCTCCCAGCCCTTCATCGACGCCCTCCCTCCGCTGCGGTCAGGCCCCCAGGCCCCCAACCCTCTGCCGCCAGGTCTCCAGCACCCCGCCGCAGGGCTTCCAGCCCTCACGCGGCGCCGCCAGCCCTTCCCCGGCGTCATCTGCTCGCTGTAGAGCCCCTCCCAGCCGCCCGTGGTGCAGCCAGTCCCCCGCCGGGCACCTCCCAGCCCAGCGGTGCCCAGCCCAGACGCCGAGTACCCCTAGTTGCAGCCTCTCTCTTTCGCCAAGGCTCTCACAGCTTCTTCGGTCGGTTCCGGAAGGATAATGGATTCAAGTGCATAACGTCTACATGTGCACTTGAATCCATACATGTCGAGGTAGACACCAGTTACTTGGTATATTGTTCCTAGTTGTTCTTCTCCGGCAGTATGTCAGAGCAAAAGGTCGATATACCCGCCATCGGTGCCTTCAAAGGGTCGGCACCTATCGTCAAAATGGACGGGACGAACTACGAACTGTGGGCAATGCAGTTCCTCAGTCTCATGAAGTCGTGTGGTAAGAAGCATATTCTTACCGAAGATGAACCGCCGGAGAAGACAGGAATCTATGCCTCATGGGAGGCTGATGACGCGTACGCCAAAGTCTGGCTGTCAGGTACGCTCACAAAAGAGATAGCAAATGATGTCCTTCATCAACCCACCGCCAAGGCGATGTGGGATATTCTGGCCACGACGTACTCCCAGGTACGGAATGAGACCAAGATGCTGCAGTTGCAGCATGATATCTTTACCACGAAGCAAAATGGGAGGCCTCTTCATTCTCTGTACACTTCTCTTCGTGGAATGTTCGAGAAACTTTATAGCACAATTCCACTCACAGCCACGCCGGAACAACAGAAGACGTTCCGCAACGCTACTATGGTTGGCGTCTTACTTGCTGCCCTTGATCCTGAATATGAGGCAGCACGCTCTCAGATCCTTGCTGATGCCACCATTCCACCAATGGAAGAAGTCTACAGACGGCTCAGTCGTGTCCCTGTTCCATCAAACACCACGACTACACCTCCCTCGGCAATGGCTGTCTCCAGAGGACGAGGTAGTTTCTCCTCATTTCGTGGTAGAGGAAGTGGTGGACGTGGCCGTGGAGGTCGCATACGTTCTACATGCTCATTCTGTTGTCGTACTGGTCATTCGGAGGATACATGCTATTCCAAGCATGGCTTCCCTCCTTCTGCACGTGTCGCTGATCACGTTCAGGGTCCACCAGCATCTACTCCAGATCACAGGTTCGAGGAGCTAGTGGCATGATGCAAAACTGCTTTCGCGGCGTCGACGACGGAGAATAAAATAATTTGGCGGTGGAATATTGGTGGAGAAAAGGAGAGGTTGAGAAGAAGAAAAACTCGTCGGTAACGAGGGGTTGACGGAGGAGAACCGCGGAGATCGCGTGGAGGGAGAGGGAGAAGAGAAAGGAAGGAGAGAGATAAAATCTCAATTTTGATTCATAATTGACTGATTAAAACAATGGGCTACCCTCTCTTTATATAGGAGAGAGGGTTTACAAAAATAGTAAATAAATCAAAATTAACAACTAATTTTATCCTAATTGACCTCTAATTACCTTAATTGGACTCTAAATTATTTAATTGACCCAAATTACATTTAAACTCTACGAAATAAACGTTGAGATCACAGGCGATCTCAATTATTTAATTAGACCATTATGACCGCTAAAAACGTAAATAAAATTGATTATTATATAATTAAATAAATGTGGCCTTATAATTTGGGGTCACGCTGCATCAACTCTCCACCGCTTTAAAAATTCGGCTCCTGACGAATTGCGTGAGCTGCAGGCTTGGAGGATGATTCGACGCATTCCGTCGTCTTCTGGAAGAACTGATGTGGAGCGAACGGCGGAATCCATGTGCGGGCGGGCAAGGCGCGGCTGTCATGGTTGAAGAACATATGCGGGGCGCACGACAACGTCGTCCTGATCGTTTTCTTCTCCCCGTGATGCTCGAAAAATAGATGCGGCATGGAGAACATGATTCTGGGAGACTCCATAATGAAGCAATGGCACAAGGAGAGGAGAAGAGGAGATGTGTCTAAGGAATAAAGCCATGGGGTCCTTAAATAGGGAAAACCCAAGGTCCTACTCCTATTTGGATAAGAAAAATCCCCCATTCTCTGATTTCCAGCCCTGTTTTTTAAAGATTTCAGCCACCAGGGGTGTGGCCGCAATTTTCGCACCCCTTCGTTTTTCTTTTTTCTCCTATTGCTTTGGACCCTTTTGTAAATATAAAACTTAGGAATTTTAGGTTTGTAATTTTCCCAATTGATTGTCCAACCCCTTAATTTTAGGGGTTCGGTTCCCTCAAATCTCGATAGGGTTCCTTCCCGTCTCCACGAGAGGCGGCGGCACCGGGAGTTGCGGGAGAGCTGTTGACGAGGTTCGGTACAGCAGCGGCGTCGCGGGCGGTGGGGATGCGGGGCCTGTGTGCGAGAAGCGTGGTTTGCTGGGCGGCGGGGCCTAGGAACGATGGCGATGGAGTAGGCGAGCGCGGAAGGGGAGGGGGTCGCTGGGCGAGGTGGCGCGGGAGTAAGGAGGAGGCGGCGCGGCGAGAGGCTGGAGGGGGGAGGGCGCTGGCGTGGCGGCGCACGGGGAAGAGGAGAACGAAGGCGGCGGCCGTGGGTTGGGGTTTTGGGAGGAGGCGCACGGGAGAGAGAGGGTTTCGGCAGCGCGGAAGAAGGTTTGGGGCGGGGAAAGGCGCTGGGAGGGGGGCGCAGGTGGTGTGGGACTGGGGAAGGTTTCTGGCAAGGCTAGGGGGGCTAGCGGAGTGGTCGGGGAAGGCCGGGAAGGTACCTGGGAAAGGTGGGGCCGTGCCGGAATGGTCCGAGGGGGCAGCGGGGTCGCTTCCGGCGATGGATTTGGTGCTGGAAAGTGCTGGACAGCGGTCGATTCATTGATTTTCTCTTCTAAAATGATCTGGACAGCGGCTTGATCGGCTTCCACGGCGAGCTTTTCGTCGTCAAAACTCACGACAATGGCTTCGGAGGTTGGCGGCTTCGATTGGGCATCGCGGTAGGCCTCAAAGTAGGCCATTAAGTTCCGAGACATGGACTGGAGGTTGTTCTGCAAGTCACGTATCATGTCCCCCGTCTCTTTGAAGGTGGCGTCGATGGTGGAGATGGCTCGTCGTGTTTGTTCGGACGAACGATGATGTCGGTGCGAGCACCGGGACGGATCGTTAGATCGTGAGGACGATCTAAATGCCATGCTCTGATACCAATTGATGCAAAACTGCTTTCGCGGCGTCGACGACGGAGAATAAAATAATTTGGCGGTGGAATATTGGTGGAGAAAAGGAGAGGTTGAGAAGAAGAAAAACTCGTCGGTAACGAGGGGTTGAAGGAGGAGAACCGCGGAGATCGCGTGGAGGGAGAGGGAGAAGAGAAAGGAAGGAGAGAGATAAAATCTCAATTTTGATTCATAATTGACTGATTAAAACAATGGGCTACCCTCTCTTTTTATAGGAGAGAGGGTTTACAAAAATAGTAAATAAATCAAAATTAACAACTAATTTTATCCTAATTGACCTCTAATTACCTTAATTGGACTCTAAATTATTTAATTGACCCAAATTACATTTAAACTCTACGAAATAAACGTTGAGATCACAGGCGATCTCAATTATTTAATTAGACCATTACGACCGCTAAAAACGTAAATAAAATTGATTATTATATAATTAAATAAATGTGGCCTTATAATTTGGGGTCACGCTGCATCAACTATTGATGCAAAACTGCTTTCGCGGCGTCGACGACGGTGAATAAAATAATTTGGCGGTGGAATATTGGTGGAGAAAAGGAGAGGTTGAGAAGAAGAAAAACTCGTCGGTAACGAGGGGTTGAAGGAGGAGAACCGCGGAGATCGCGTGGAGGGAGAGGGAGAAGAGAAAGGAAGGAGAGAGATAAAATCTCAATTTTGATTCATAATTGACTGATTAAAACAATGGGCTACCCTCTCTTTATATAGGAGAGAGGGTTTACAAAAATAGTAAATAAATCAAAATTAACAACTAATTTTATCCTAATTGACCTCTAATTACCTTAATTGGACTCTAAATTATTTAATTGACCCAAATTACATTTAAACTCTACGAAATAAACGTTGAGATCACATGCGATCTCAATTATTTAATTAGACCATTACGACCGCTAAAAACGTAAATAAAATTGATTATTATATAATTAAATAAATGTGGCCTTATAATTTGGGGTCACGCTGCATCAACTATTGATGCAAAACTGCTTTCGCGGCGTCGACGACGGAGAATAAAATAATTTGGCGGTGGAATATTGGTGGAGAAAAGGAGAGGTTGAGAAGAAGAAAAACTCGTCGGTAACGAGGGGTTGAAGGAGGAGAACCGCGGAGATCGCGTGGAGGGAGAGGGAGAAGAGAAAGGAAGGAGAGAGATAAAATCTCAATTTTGATTCATAATTGACTGATTAAAACAATGGGCTACCCTCTCTTTATATAGGAGAGAGGGTTTACAAAAATAGTAAATAAATCAAAATTAACAACTAATTTTATCCTAATTGACCTCTAATTACCTTAATTGGACTCTAAATTATTTAATTGACCCAAATTACATTTAAACTTTACGAAATAAACGTTGAGATCACATGCGATCTCAATTATTTAATTAGACCATTACGACCGCTAAAAACGTAAATAAAATTGATTATTATATAATTAAATAAATGTGGCCTTATAATTTGGGGTCACGCTGCATCATGGCACGACTTCGTGATATCATGCCACAGTCATCATCCGAGGGTGCTGATGCGTCTGATGTTGCGGCGTCGGCATCAGCGAGTACATCTGCCTCAGCCAGCGCCTCAGGTAGTCCCTTCGGCTCACATCATAACTATGACCTCACAGGATGGATTGTTGATTCTGGAGCCACCCATCATCTCTGTCGTGAGAAAGAGATTCTGCAGTCCTATAGAGCTGTCCAACCTGGTCGTTCTGTACTCATTGCTGATGGCACTCATTCCCCTATCATCGGTCAGGGGGAGACGGTTTTGCTGCCATCTATGCACGTACAGAATGTTTTACATGCACCAGAATTCTCTATGAATCTTTTATCCATTAGTCAGATTACACGAGATTTGCACTGTCGTGCTATTTTTGACCCATCGTCTGTTATTTTTCAGGACATACTAACGGGCAAGGTGATTGGCTGTGGTTCTGAGCATAATGGCCTCTATCGTCTTGTACGGAACTCTTATGCTGGCGTCTCTTTACATTCCCAGGGCTCCGTGTCTCCGTATACCTGGCATCTTCGGTTCGGTCACCTGCCACTACAGAAAATGCGTCACCTTCTGCCTCAGATTTCTCCTAGTTCATCCTTTCGTTGTGAAGCTTGTCAGTTAGGGAAGCACCATCGGTCCAGCTTCCCCAGTCGTCAGAGTCGGAGCAGTCGCTCCCCTTTTGAGTTATTTCACATAGATATATGGGGTCCCAGTCGTGTCCCGGATCATCAGGGACACAGGTTCTATTTAGTTGTGGTCGATGATTTTTCTAGAGTGTCCTGGACTTTTCTTCTCAAAAATAAATCCGAAGCTGGAAGTGTTATTCAAAATCTTATCAATGAAGTTCAAAATGTTTTTTCGTCTACTGTTAAGTATGTGCGTACTGACAATGCATTGGAGTTCTGCACTCGTTCACTTGCTAGTTTTCTTTCTTCTAAAGGTATTATCCACCAAACAACATGTGCATACACATCTCAACAAAATGGGGTTGCAGAACGGAAACATCGCCATTTCCTTGATATTGCTCGCACATTACTTATTCAGAGTTGTGCCCCATTATCTTTTTGGGGGGATGCTATTCTTACAGCATGCTATCTGGTCAACCGCATGCCTACGACTGTTCTTGGGGAACAGTCTCCTATATCTGTTCTCTTTCCTGACAGAGATTTGTTTACTCTTACACCTCGGGTTTTTGGCACTGTTGCCTTTGTCCACCGCTTGTCTCCAGGACTTGATAAGCTTGCTCCTAGGGCTATCAAGTGTGTTTTTGTGGGCTACTTCAGGACACAGAAAGGATATCGTTGCTATGACCCCGTTCATAATAAGTACTATGTAAGCGCTGATGTTACATTTTTCGAACCCGTCATGTACTTCTCTCCTACAGGTGACAGATTGGTCTCCTCCACATCCACAGATTCTAGTGTCTATGTTCCTCCACCTCCAAGCCTGGGTCAATCCTCTACTCCACCACCACCACCACCACCACCTCCGATTGAGTTTTTTCCTAAGTTCTATACAAGGCGTACAGGGCCAACTCAAGCTACATGTCAACCATCCAACACGCCTCAGGTATGTTCTGATGTTATCACTAATGATGGGTTAGAAAATGCACCAGTGCAGGAGCCTCTACAGCAGGACGAGGATCATCCGGTCGACATAATAATAGATGATCTGGATCGGCCCATTGCTCAAAGGAAGCAGCGAAGACAGTGTGTCTCATATCCTCTTGCCGTTCATGTCTCATTTCATCGTCTCAATGGGGACTTCCAGAAGTTTGTCGCTGCTGTCTCATCTGTTGAGATTCCACGGACCTATCAAGATGCCATGAAGATTGATTGCTGGCGTCTAGCCATGGAAGAAGAGATGCGTGCTCTGCAGTCTCGAGGGACTTGGTCTCTTGTTCCCATTCCTCCAGGTGCCTCCGTGGTGAGTTGCAAGTGGATCTTTACGGTAAAATATCATGCGGATGGACGTCTTGATAGATACAAGGCAAGACTTGTAGCACGGGGATTTACCCAGACGTATGGGGTAGATTATTTGGATACTTTTTCACCGGTGGCTAGACACTCCACTCTTTGCATCCTCCTATCTGTTGCTGTGGTACGTAACTGGACCATTTTTCAGCTTGACGTCAAGAATGCTTTCTTGTATGGAGACCTGCAGGAGGAAGTCTACATGCAGCAGCCACCAGGGTTTGCTGCTGAGGGGGAGACTCAGATGGTGTGCAGACTTCATAAGGCTATCTATGGCCTCAAACAAAGTCCCCGAGCATGGTTCCAGAAGCTTTCTCAGCTAGTTGAACAACAGGGATTCAGGAGATCGAATGCGGACCATTCATTGTTCATCTAGAAGACCCCTAGAGGTACTGTTGTTGTTATGATATATGTTGATGACATCTTGGTCACAGGAGATGATGCTCAGGGAATTGAGATAACCAAGTCCCTGTTGGGGAACCAGTTCATTACGAAGGATCTGGACACGATACGATATTTTCTGGGTATAGAGTTTGCACGAAATGCACAAGGAATGGTGATGACTCAAAGAAAATATGTCACGGACTTGCTAGCTGAAGCAGGAATGACTGGATGCAGACCTTCAAGTACACCTATGGACCCAAGCATGAAGCTGTACGATGATGATACCGAGGAGGTGGACAAAAGAAGGTACAGAGAGATGGTGGGTAAGCTCCTATATATTACTATAACTCGACCGGATATTGCCCTTGCAGTAAACCGGGTGAGTCAATTTGTGGAGCAGCCAAGGCAAGTTCATATGGATGCCTTGTATATGATATTGAGATATCTGAAGTCTTCCCCAGGCACAGGGTTGCTATTTAGGAAAGATACGGATCTGTCTATTTCAGCTTGTGCAGATGCAGATTATGCAGGGTGTCCAAGGGATCGTAAATCCACTTCTGGATTTGCTATCTTCATAGGAAGCTCCCTAGTTTCTTGGAAAAGCAAGAAACAGACTGTTGTGGCGAGGTCCAGTGCGGAATCCGAGTACAGAGCCATGGCACAAGTAACTGCAGAAATGATGTGGGTTAGAGCAGTCTTAGTAGATTTGACTATAGATGTCCCCTTGCCTATGAATCTCCAATGTGACAATCAGGCAGCATTGTTTATTGCCAATAATCCGGCTTTTCACGAGAGAACAAAACACATCGAGGTGGATTGTCATTTTACTAGAGACATGATTCAGAAGGGCTTCATTTCCACCTCTCATGTCAGTTCAGAGGATCAAACTGCTGACATATTTACCAAGCCACTGCTCAGAGGACCTTTCCAGAGATGTTCTTCCAAGCTGAGCATGATAGATATCTATGCTCCATCTTGAGGGGGAGTGTAGAGACTTATTTATGTTACGTTTTATTGTTCCGTAATTACTACTTATGCTTTGTAAGACTCTGTAATTTACCCAAGGGTTTTCTCCCTATATAAGAGACCCGAGGGCTCTATGGAATAATACATCAGAGTTTCGATTACTCTAGCAGATATCATAGGGACATCTATGTGGTGTCTTTATTTCTAAGTATATGTAGAATGATTATCGACAATTCTCTTCCTTTAGGTCTGAGATGGGGATCTCTCGACGTTGGCGAGAGCGCTTGTGGTGTGCGGTGTGCGGAGGGTTGTTCAAGTGGAAGAGGGATACCAACGAGGGTGAGGAGAGGAGCACGAGAGCCACCAAACAAGAAGTTGTGAAGGAGGAAGTGGGTGGGCATTTGTCTCTCATCGCAAGTGTGGCGACCGGTGCTATAGGTGTGGGTCTTTTGTACATTGGGATGGATCGTGAGCGCAACCTCCTCACTCTTTTCGTTGCGGAAGATCAAGAATTGAAATGTTGCGTGCTCTCAGGCGGTGGGTCTTCTACATCTTTTTTTAGATTGCAACACTGTTCAACTTAGATGAGTTCAGATGTCAGATATGCGGTTTGCTACGTGGACATATTCGGTAGTGATTAGTGAAGGCAAATCGGAGTCATTGCCGGAAGAAAAGATGGATTCCTCATCGTTTTTACAGGTCAAGTGTTGGACGTTCTTGCTATCCAGAAAACCTTGCAAAATTTGTTGAATGACTCATATAAATGTGATGCTCTGCTGGACACCAAAAGCTTAGTATGTTAGGGGGTAACGAAGTTGGAGACCAATCTCGTCCTTCACGGTGAACAAATTTTAGGAGTCAACTGACCTCTCCCTCATTTCTTAGATGAGGAATCTTCGAGCAGTAGGCTAAAGGTGGCTCGTATATACGGTGTCCCCTTTCTATCGCGCTCGGCTGAAGCTCTGAAATCGGTGATAAGAAGGATTGGAGTGGTGAAGAAGATACCTGTTGATGGAATTTTCCCTAAATCTGATTCGATGTCGACCATAGTGATTCTGGAGGGGTCGGATGGCATAACCTCATAGTCAGTTTGTGTTTTAAATGTGGGCCGTGCATCATTTCGAAATTGGTTCAAGTCCTGCCCTTCTCTGGCTTCAGTGAACCGAGCTGTCGTAAGCTAGCCCTCAACCTTGATGTCAATGAAACAACGATTACAAGAAATCACGGAAGATCTGGTCTTGATTGATGAGGTTCCAGTTGTGGAAACTTTTCAAACAAATGAGAGAAAGACAGAGTTCGATTCAGCGAGTTTAAATTTGGATAAACCTGGAAGGTGTTTAAACATGTCGCAGCTGGGTTCAATGGAGCAGTCGCCAGCGCCGCTTACCTTCTTGTTAGGGGTGCGAGGTTTTTTAGATGAATATTCGGCAGTGGTTTCATTCTGGAATTTTTTTAATTGGTGAAACTCTTTACCCGACCCGATTGAATCTCTTGTTGGACCATTCAAACGGTAGAGGATCCGTTTATTCCAGATCCGCTTGTTGAAGTGTCACATGCTGAAGACCTGCTTATGGATGAAACTCCACCTCATGTTTTAGTGTCTCACGAGCCTCAAATAGCAGAGGAGATCCCCTGCTTCGATCTCTATGCTGTTAGCCCCTCCGCAAAGGTGTCTGGGATCCCTGTTACTGCTTGGGAAACCACCTTTGCAAGAGCATCGTGAACTGCACTCCCGCATCGCTTCAACTTTGTGGAGTGTAGGTGTAGAGTCACGGGCATAGCCGCCCGCATATGCTCTTACGAGGCCTGTGATTATTACTCCCTCATCGAAAGATGCTCTTGCTATTGTGTCACTTGATTGCGTGGTCGTTGACATAGAGGTTGTTGTGGTTCAGGACCCAACTCAAACCTTCTTTTGCCATTTGCATGAGTGAGGCTCTAGCATCCCCCTCTAGCTTTACTATTGCTGGAAGAGAAATATTAAAAAGATACAAAAACAAAAAGCGTTCAACGGTGGTGAACTAAAGGAGTGTGGTTATCTTGTATCATATGGCCCAAGTATTAGCTTGCATGGTGCGAGCTTCGAGATCATCACAATGCTGTCAATGAAGGTTTTAACTTGGAATGTGAGGGGTCTGTGTGTCCCTGAAAAATGGAGCTTGGTCGGAGCTCTGTTGACATAATGGGGCTGTGACGTGGTTATGCTGCAAGAATAAAAAAATCCAATCATGCTTTACATTCTTTTAGAGATCGTTGGGTGCTCTCTTTGAAGGGCTTCGGATCTTTGGATGATGTTGGTAACGCGGGTGGACTCATCGTCACATGGGAAAACTCTGTGATTAATTTCATGTCAGTTACATGGGAGGCATGTTCTTACAGTTCTCCTGGAGAACATTCACTCAGGCACACGTTTTGCATTCTCATGTGTCTGGCCATTGTTTGCATGCTCTCAAGCAAGATTTATGGGCGGATCTTTGTATTGCTAGGGTCACCTTCCCTAGGGTGCCTGGTTGATTGGAGGCAACTTCAATGCTCTTATGCTTTCGTCAGACCGTCCTTGCTTGAGGTATGGGGGGGACCATGGTTCAATCGATTTTGCTTTGCTGATTGATGATTTAGAACTAGAGGCGATTGATGCTTTAGAAACAAGATATAATGGGAGAATCTCTGGTTCACGCTCCCTTATTGACTGTTTCCTAGCTTCTGCAGAACCCCTTGATGCATTCCCTTTCTTGACCTCCACATCATGACCTCGTTTTAGATCTGAGCACCAAGGTTGCAGAAGTCGGCAGTCAGTACTCGGTCGGTGGGGTCACTGACTAAGGATTAATCGGCAGTCGGGAGAGTAATCGGATTTAGTCGGGCATTAGTCGGTTTTGAATATTTTTATTATTTTAATATATAAATCAATTTTTATAACGTATATTGCCATTTATATTCATATATTTAGTAGTTTTAATATTTTTAAGAGCTTAAAAAATTATTGCTACAACCTACATTATTCGGTTTTAATTTCTTTTAATTATTTAAATATATAAATCAATTTTGAAGAGCTTGTAATTGTGCAATATTCAATATTGAAAATGACAATATTGCTACAGCCTACAGCCATGATATATAACAAAAATCAGGACTTATACTTTTTTGTTACATATACGAGACTTGCGTGTGGTGCTTTAACCTTTGGCTCTTACCCATCCAACTCTCTTTACTCTTTGCTGAACATTTATGCCTGATCATAAGCAAAACCTATTTTTTGTCATTTATTATACATGATCATTTAAGTGGAATCCGCATTGCTCCAGAAATCAAATTTGAATATAATCTATGCATATAATGAACGATCCACATTGTTATTAAAACTATCAATCGAAAATCTAAATGTCTTAATCATATATAAAATCAAATACCAACAAAAGATGTCCTCATCATATCTAAAAGTTCAAAAAAAAAAACGAAAAAACCTAACCTGGGAGGTGAGATCGGGCGTTGGAGAAGCTTCGAGGAGAGCTTTGGCTGCAACTGGAAGGAGCCTTGAGGTCGGTGATGCCAAGGCGGAAGGTCCTTCGACTGTTGTCGGAGGAGATGCAGTCTGACGGCGCGGTTTGGCGGAGGCGGATATGGAGGGTGCATCGAGGGTTTGGGTTTTCGGGGGCTCGGGTTTGGGTTTTTAGGGCATGATGTCGAACAATTAGCTCCTCTGTTGATTTAATCGGGTATCAGATATCCGGTTATCAAGGGGTTTGGAAAAAATGTCTATGCAAAAAGCGGCCGAGTAATCGGCCGAGTAAACCGACTAATCGGCAGAGTAATCGGGCTGGTCCGATTATAGAGCGACTTTGGCTAGTCGACTCGGCTACCCCACCGAGTCGATTAATCGGACCGACTAATCAGATTAGTCGGCTGATTTTTGCAACACTGCTGAGCACACACTGCTAATATAGTATTCTGGCCTTGTCTCTCCTCCACTGGGCGTGTGGCCACAGGGGGAAAGTTTTAGATATTTGGTGTCAAACTACTAGATATCCTCAATGGTCTTGGGATCTACACTGTCACAGGTGGTCCACAAGTTGACTTCTTTGTGTGTATGTCATAGGTTAGGGAGGCTAGAAGGGCTATGCGTACGAGGGCGAATATTGGCAGATTTGATAGACTGGAGGTCACTTAGGATTTTAGAGCTGAGGAACTCATTGATAAAGCGACAACACAAAAACAATCCTAGATGAGGATAAGAAGTGGGTTGTGGAATTGAAACAAAGATCATGCCATTTTAGATCAATGAAGGTAATGCAAACACAACCTATTTATGTAGAGTTGCAAGCAGGAGACGTCATCATAACTTGATTTGCTCAGTCGCGTGAATAAACAGAGGGTTGAAGGGGCCCATGAACGATGGACAGAAGGTGGAGCATAGTTGTGTTCGATGGTGGAAGTCGTGGCTCAATAATGGTGCAACGTGGGTACCATAAACGTTGTCTTATTTCTGTTGGGGTCTCCCCTTGAGGTGTAGGGATATTCCTGTGGTGGCCGAGGCCTTTTGATCGGTTGGGGAGATCATGGCGATTCTAGAGTATGTGTTCAGTTATGGAGAGCCGCTTTTCGTTGTAGCTGAGGTGAAGAAGGTCACGACTGTGGTTCTATTGTTAGAGTTTCAGATTCGGAGGACCTTTTTCCCTCTCTTTTTGAAGGTCATCTCAGGTTGCCTAGCTGGGCGTCGCATCTAGCGTCGAATATAGAGACATATCTTCTGCAGATGTTGGTGGGAGCGAGATCTGCGGGGGGTAGTTTGAGGCCTTATTTTTCGGGGGTGAGGGAGATGAAAATTGGGGGACAACTGAGACTGAGTCCTTTGGCGAAAGTATCTTTGACTTAATCCTTTAGAGATGTGGTTACTTGAGGATCGCCTCCGGTTGGTGGATGTCATGGGGAGAAGGTTGTCGCGTCCACGAAGGTTGGGGGGCCGTCAGAAGAAATGTGTTATAGGGAGTTTGTTGGGTTTATGGCATGCAGACACGCTTTTGTACATGAGTCGAAGATCGAGTCATGGGATGAGACATTGTGGAAGTTGGTGTCGGGTGCCAGACTGCCTGCTTTCAAGACGATCCCGGTTTTTGGGAGTGCTGGCTGTATGGTGCTTGCTTGGAATGGAGACCTCTTTGATTTGCTGGATGAAAGACTTGGACTCAGAACGATCTCCGAGGTCTTGGAGTATAGGTCTTGGGCAAGAAGTGTACTGCTTTCTTCGGTCTATGGGAAAACTAGTGGTCCATAGAGCTTGGCCTTCTTGGAGGAGCTTACTTCTGGTAGGGGGGATTTTGCAAGTATCCCTTGGCTTATTGACAGTGATTTTATTGTGACTTTTGAAGAAAGGATGGGGAGAGGAGAGTGCTTCCGCTAGGAGGTTCTGAGAGGGCTTCATTCACGGGAGAGAACCACCAAACAAGGAGAGGGAGATCTTTCGAGGGCTACCAGGAAAGGATAAGAGAGGAAGGCGGAAGGCTGGTTCGTGGTCTTTCATCAAAAAAGGGAAAAATGATGTTATCATTGTGGCTTATACGGACACCACGCTTCTTTGTGTGTGTTTCTAGCAAGGTGTTTAAGCTGTGGCGAGGTCGACCATCGTCAAGCTGTCTGTCAGCAAAATGGAGAGAAGTGTCATGACAAAAACCCCGTGGTTACTCATCGACGACTGAAGGAAAGGAGGGAGCAATAAGGAGATCCTATGCTGTGCTGGTTCAAGATGGTTTGTGAAAGGAGGAAAAGGACATGAAGACCTTCATGCTCATTGGCACATTGCAATCTAAGGTCATGGAGATTGATGCGGTTCGAATCTGGGTGCAAAACCCTTTAGGCTCTTCGTTCAAAGGTGATGTAGCTACTATGAATACAAACCATTATCTTACGAGGGGTCTGTCATTATCAGAAGCGAACATGTTATTGCACGTACACCATTCGTTAGTTTCTTGGCACCCGCCAAGGTTTGCGGATGGTGAGGAGACATGTGGCTACGTGAGCGTGACTCGTGTTTTTGGAGTCCCTTTCCTATTATGAAGTGCAACAACGCTTAGACCGGCGGTTAGAAAAGTCAGTTGGGTTACAAAAATTCTATCAGCCGGCCGTCAATCGGGATCCGATCCACGGGTTACTTCAGTGACTCTCGAAGGCCAAACACCTTTTGCTCCATGTTGAGATAAAAATAAAATTCATTCATTTGATAAAAGAGATCCTAGGGCTCTCTTATATAGGAGAGGAGCCATGGGTTAATCACATAAAAGAAAACATAGAATGTAAATATAATACGGTAATAAATAAACATCTCAATACTCCCCCTCAAGTTGGAGCATAAATATCAATCATGCTCAGCTTGGAACAACATCCCTGAAATGGACCTCTGGCCAGTGCCTTTGTGAAGATATCTGCAGTCTTATCTCCGTAGTGACAATCCACCTCGATATGCTTTGTGCGCTCATGAAAAGCAGGGTTATTGGCTATAAATAAAGCTGCTTGATTATCACATAAAAGCTTCATAGGAAGGGAAACCTCAACAGTAAGGTCGGTTAATACTGATCTGACCTACATCATTTCTGTACATCCTTGTGCCATAGCCCTGTATTCAGACTCAACACTAGATCTGGCCACCACAGTCTGCTTCTTGCTTTTCCATGAAATAATTGAACTGCCTACAAAGATAGCAAAACTAGAAGTCGACTTTCTGTCCCTGGGACAACCAGTATAGTCCGCATCTGCACATCCTGTCACCTCAAGTGATGCATCCCTACTGAACATAAGGCCAGAGCCAGGTGAAGTCTTCAAATACCTCAAGATCATGTGTACGACATCCATATGTACCTTTGTGGGTTGCTCCGTGAACTGACTGACTTTGCTAACTGCAAAAGCAATATCCGACCTGGTAATGGTGGCATATAGGAGCTTCCCAACAAGCTCTCTATATCTCCTCCCATCAATTTCTTCGATGTCCTCATCATACAATCTCATGCTTGCATCCATAGGAGTAGAAGCAGGTTTGCACCTTGTCATGCCTGACTCAGATAGGAGGTTTATACCAAATTTCTTTTGATTCATCACGAGTCCATGTTGATTCCTGACGAACTCTAATCCAAGAAAGTAGCGAAGATTGCCAAGGTCCTTAGTCACAAACTGCTAACCGAGGAACTCCTTGGCGGTAAGAATACCCTGCTCATCATCTCATGTAATGACAATATCATCCACATAAACAAGAATTGCCACAGTACCTCTAGGTGTCCTCTATACAAACAACGATTGGTCCGCAGTAGACCGTACAAACCTCTTTTGCTCTATCAACTCCGATAGCTTTTGATACCAAGCTCTCGGACTCTGCTTCAGGCCATAAATCACCTTGTGAAGGCGGCACACCTTCTGAGACTCCCCCTCAGTAGCAAATCCTAGTGGTTGTTGCATATATACTTCCTCCTGGAGATCCCCATAGAGAAAGGCATTCTTGACATCAAGTTGATACAGAGGCCAGTCCCTGGAAACAACAACAGATAGCAGAATGCGTAGTGTTGAATGTGTTGCTACTGGAGAGAAGGTGTCCTGATAATCCACCCCATAGGTTTGGGTGAACCCCCGAGCCACAAACCGTGCTTTGAATCGGTCGGCACTTTGCTTGACTGTGAATATCCATTGCAGCTCACAATAGATGCTCCTGGTGGAGGTGAAACAATGCTCCTTGTGCCACGTGATCGCAGAACCGCCATCTCTTCTTCCATAGCAAGGCTCCACCTACTGTCCTGGAGCGCCTCCTGATACGTCCGCGGGATAGTAATAACATATAGTCCCACTATAAACTTCTTGTAGTCTTCTGACAGATGATCCAAGGAAACATGTGCAACCATTGGGTAAGTAGCACATTGGCGACGAGGTTTCCTTAGAGCAATTGGTATCTCCAGGTCATCGGCCTCACCGTCATCTGGAATTAACTCTTCCTGTTCATCAATAAAATCTCCAGTGCCATCAGTAGAAATAATATGTTCCTGACATACCTGAGGCATGGTGGATGATGTGGTAGGCGCATGCGTAGAGGAGTGAGTAGAAGACATGCGAGTATAAACATGTGGTATAAATGTAGGCTCTTTGGGAGGAGGTGGAGGTGGCGGTCGGGGTGGTGGTGTAGGTGGAGACCGCGGGACATCACAAGGAGCAGATGGAGGTGGAGGAACCACAACATCTTCTTTGGATCCAGTATTAGACAACATGTCACTTGTAGGAGAGAAATACATAATAGATTTGAAAAAAGTAACATCAGTACTAACATAGTATTTTCTCCCAAAATGATCAAAACATCTCTATACGCTTTTTGGGTACGAGAATAACTAACAAAGACACATTTGATAGCTCTAGGTGAGAGTTTGTCACGGTCAAGAGTAAAGTCATGGACAAAAGCTACCGATCCAAAAACACGAGGTGTAAGTGTGAAGAGTTCCTTCTCGGGAAACGCAATCGAGAAGGGACTCTTCTCTCCAAGAATAATGGATGGCATGCGATTTACCAAGTAACATGCGGTTAGGACGGCATCCCCCCAGAAAGAATGAGGTGTACTACTGTGAATCAACAAGGTACTTGTGATGTCTAAGAGGTGACGATGTTTGCGTTCTACAATCCCATTTTGCTGTGATGTATAAGTGCATGAAGTCTGATGACTTATACCTAGAAACTGGAGAAATTCTGCCAAATGAAGAGTAGAAAATTCCAAAGCAACTGTCGGTACGAATGTATTTAACTTTAGCAGAAAAAATGTTGTTGATCTCAATAAGAAAATTTTTAATTATAGCATCTGCTTCAGACTTATGTTTAAGCAAGAAAACCCAAGAAAGTATAGAATAATCATCGACAACAACAATATAAAATCTGCGCCCCTGATGATCAGGAACACGACTTGGACGCCAAATGTCAAAATGAAATAACTCAAAGGACTGACTACTACTACGACTTGGACGACTCTGAATGGAGGAGCGATGGTGTTTTCCCAAGCTGACAAGCTTCACAGTCCAGAGTAGTACAAGTAGATAGTTGCGTGAGAACACACATCATCTTTTGGAGAGGAAGGTGGCCAAAGCGAATATGCCACAAAAAAGGCGAAGCAGATCTAGAGGGAATAGAGGCTACCCCAACACATGATTGAACAACAAGTTTGTATAATCTTCTCTGCTCATGGCCATGAATAATTATCTTGCCAGTTAGTATGTCCTGAAACATAAGAGAAGAGGGGTCAAAAATGGCACGACAGTGTAAATGTTTTGTAATCTGACTAATAAACAAATGATTCATTTGAAAGTCTGGAGCAGTAAAACATTCTGAAGACGTATAGAAGGGGCTAAAACAATCTCCCCTGACCAACAATGGGTAGCCGAACTCCATTGGCTATGATTACGGATCTCCCAGGAGGAATAGTCATGTATGAGGAAAACGATCTGATCTCCACACATGTGATGAGACGCTCCAGAATCCATAATCCAATCAGTCACATCGGAACTGCTGCGACTGGTAAGCACATATGAAATACCTGATGAACTGGGTGGCGCTCTGGCGGTGGCCGCTGCATCTGATGGTCCTGCAGTCTGAGTCACAAGAGTGGCCACCATTTCTCGAAGTCTCGAGACAAGATCGTCAAAACGCGCATCAGTAGTAGGTGCAAGTGAAGAGTCAGTTTGCTCCGCAACACGTGCAGACGCCGGAAAGCCGTGCTTGTGAAAGCATGTCTCCTCTGAGTAGCCAGGACGACGACAATAAGAACATGGACCACGCTGACATCCTCCACCTCTACCACGAGGTTCACGACCACGGAACTGGGACGCACTGCCTCGTTCACGAGAAGCAGCCATAACCGAGGACGTCGGCTGTGGCGTGGATGTAGGTGTGGTAGTAATCCTGCTCAGCCGCTTGTATACCTCCTCCATTGGTGGTTTGGTCTCGCCAGTCAGAAGTCGAGTACGAGTGACATCGTACTCCGAGTCAAGAGAGGACATGAAAACACCTGTCATAGTGGCATTCCGATACGCCTGTTGTTGTTCCATGCTGGTAGTGATAGGCATGAAGCTATGGTGTTGTTCAAACATGCCCCTCAGATGTGAGAAGTGAGCATGTAAAGGTCGACCATTTTGCTTGGTCGAGAAAATGTCGAACTGAAGTTGGAGTATCTTGCTTTCATTTTTCGCTTGTCCATAGGTAGCAACCAATGTCCCACATGGCCTTTGCAGTTGGCTGATTGACAATATCATTAGCAATCTCTGTGCTAAGCGTCCCAGAGAGCCATATACGAGCATATGCATCATCTTGCTTCCATGATGCATTGGCCCCAGTCTTGTCCGCCGGCTCTGAATCAGTCAGAATATGCTCCTTGTTGTGGCATTGCATCAGGGTATGAAACTGCATGGATTATAACCCGTAGTTGGTCCCGTCCATCTTTATGATAGGTGCTGGTCCTTTGAAGGCACCGGAAGAGGAGAACACGTCACCCTTGATTTCTGACATTCTTTAATACGCGAAAATGCGGAACAAGAGGGGAATATCTCGCAAAAGACTTGTCTACAATATCAAATGAGGGATGAGGTGTATCTGTAGACTTATACACTCATCCCTAATGCTGTGTTTGTGGTCGAAGGCCGCAAATGAAGGGAGAAATCAAACTATATCACACTCTGCAGATCAGTCCAGCCCTCGTCGCATGTGAACAAGGGTCCGCTGGACTCAAACAGGGGACTCGGGGCCGCCGAGGGTGCGCCGGACCCCTTGTGAATCAGGCCACAGCGCCTACGGAGGCAAGGGGGGGTCGCCGGGGCCTCATCGGGCTGCTGCGAGGCGGCAACGACAGCTGGGAGGGGCGGAGGCGGTGCTGGGAGGGGGTGGCGGTGGCGCCTGGAGGGCTGCGGCGGTGCTGGGGGTGTCGCAGGACGCCCGAAGGGTGCGGAGGGGCTTGGTGGCGCGCGGAAGGCGCGGGGAGGAGCTAATGGGTGGGGCTAGGGTTAGGGTTTTGGTTTGAGAATCCCGGTATAGGGCCGTTGCTCTGATACCATGTTGAGATAAAATTCATTCATTTGATAAAAGAGATCCCAGGGCTCTCTTATATAGGAGAAGAGCCATGGGTTAATTACATAAGTGATACCCAAAGAAAACATAAAATGTAAATATAATACGGTGATAAATAAACATCTCAACACTCCACAGCATTTTGTTCGCTGCAAGCTGGTCGAGCAACTTTCCGGCTATAGATGGACGCTCTTGCACCATCATTGCCGTCGATGACCATCGGAAGCATCGCAAGCTCATCGTCTTCATCAACGACCAAACAAGAACAATCAGTGCACCAAATTCCACAGGATTTAGGCACTGATGGAGAGTTTTCAAAATATTTTAAAAACAGTTGATTTTGGGATTATTACATTGATTGTGGATTTTAACGAGGAAAATTTTAACGTTGCAGTAATGGCCATACCAACTTCGGGAGATTGCGGTGCGGTACATCTATCTCCAAACTTGCGGTGCACATCATGCCTTGTTCGAGAACTGGAGAGGCCCCACCTTCCATGTCTGTAGCAATGCAGGTCAAGCTTCCTTTGGAGGCGGGTGACACCCTATATTCCAAAAATAAGACCAATGGCCTTTGGGTTGTTGTTATGGAAGATCCCTCTACGGGTTTCCATCGAGAATTGGAGCACTGAGATTCCGATCCTGACATGCTGTGTTTTGGGCGGGCACATGTCCTTACGGTACAACGAGACCCATTTACCCCTTTTCATTAGAGTCAACTATTTGGCATAAGCTCTGCCTCCAGTAATCAATCGGTATTCTCGGAGCATCAAACGGGTACATATATCATGATTGTGATGGCTCCAGCACGTGCTTTTATTGCTTCCAATGATGCCCATCAAGCTGCGGATGTTCTTTTGAGGTAGGAGATTGTTGGCATCTACAATAAAGAAGCAGTAGAACAGAAAATAGGTAAGAAAATAGTACACATTGGGGATCTGACCTCCATTAGGAATACGAGCCAAGCAGTTATATCCCTGGAGAACACAATTGGAGAGCTTCAATCACAACCTATTCTTGCTAACCCTGATATGGTTCTCCTTTCAACTTCTTCAAACTCAATGCAATCAGAAACGGATGTCGGCAGGAGGCATAAACGCTACAGACCTAGAAGAAATCGGTCCAAAGGGAAAGGAGTAGACCAGACCATCTCCGAGAGCAAATCCTTGGTGGCTCTGGCAGCTGGAGTGGTATGGACCGTGGGCACTATGCCGGTCACTTAATGAAAGGTCTTGACTTGGAATGGAGTGGTTTGGTGACCCTGAGAAGCGGCGATTGATGGGGAATTACTTTGCAAAATGGTGCTATGATATTGTCCTTTTACAAGAAACTAAAATTTCATCCATCCATAGTTGTTTGTGGGAGTCAATGGGGGCCAGCTCGATTACTGGTTATAGATCTCTTGATGCAGTTGGTGCTTCTGGTGGATTGATTCCCATTTGGAAAGACCCACTATTTTTCAGTGCGCTCTGAAATCCGCGGTAGACATGTTCTCGCAATCCTATTGGAAAATAATTTTACTGGCTTTTAGATGGTAGTGTTGTGTTTTTACGGACCATGCATTCACTCATTAAGGGAGGAGCTCTGGATAGACATCCGCGTGTCAATGGATGCCCTTCCGAGGGTCGCTTGGCTTTTAGGTGGGGATTTCAATGTCTCCATTCTCTCTTCTAACCACTCGTGCTTACGTGGAGGCCATGACTTTGGCTCCTCGGATTTTGCCTAGCTAATTGATGATAATGATGCAAATACCACTTCCACCGTGTGGCGAGCGGAAGACGTCGACACAATCTGTTTCGGTCCGTAGTGGTGAATAATACTAGAGTGAAAGGTGATTGGGAGATGAGCAAGGCCATTGCAGACCGCTTTCATTAATTCTCACGATGATAGGAGGACGTATCATGGAGCAAGGTTTGAAATCTCGATTTCGTTTATGTGACCTTGTATACCGAAGTTTCACCAAAATTTCAGGAAATTTCGACGATTTTGGAAATCGACATATATATTGCTTTCAATATGTAGACTCCATCGAAATCGAAATTTCGCCGAAATTTCATGATATTTGAAACCATATCGTGGAGATGGACTGGCCTTGGTAACTTGCATTAGAGAGGCTTACACAATCAATCTAGAACATAGCTTTCCTCTCGAGGAGGTGAAGAGTGCTATTTGGGATTTGAACGTGGATGATGCATCCGGCCCGGATGGCTTCCCATATTCTTCTTCCATGAATTCTGGCCCATGTTGAGTAATGAGGTCTTTGAGGACGTTGTGGAATTTGCTCAGGGTCATGCTGGCTTTCATAGGCTTTGCAAAGCGCTTATCTTTCTGCTCCCTAAGAAGGATTTGCATGAGAGGGTGGATGACTTTCTGCCAATCACCCTTTTGAACATCATTTATCTCATTATTGCAAAGGTACTTGCCATTAGATTGTACGTGATTATGGACAATATGATCTCTCCACTTCTGTTGGCCTTCATTCCTAATAGGAAAATTGTGGACAACGTTGCCACGGCTACTGAAATCATCACGCACTGGAAGCGTAGATGGGTACATGGGGTTCTGTGTAAAGTGGACTTCTCTAAGGCCTATGACACTGTGGACCGGCATTTCTTTTGGGCGACATTGAGCAAACATGGCTTTCCTGATCGTTGAATTTCTTGGATGAAGCGCTGCATTACTACCTGCATCCAACTCGGTGTTGGTCAACAACCACCCGGAGGGAGGTTTTTTCCAGGCAAAACGAGGCGTTAGACATGGATGCCCCCGAGCGCCTATGCTGTTTGTTATTGCAGTCGATGTACTGTCTTGTATGGTGAGTCAGGCTGTTCGTAGTGGCATCACATATGGGTACTCTAATGGCGATATCTCTGTTCCCATCTTACAGTATGCTGATGATACCATCTTCTCCATCGAGGGTGGTAAGAAGGGGGCTCGAGGCATGGCTAAAACTTTTGAGATCTATCGTGAGATGTCTTGGCTTGTTCTCAACCATGGGAAGTCCACAACCATTCCTTTTTCTCTTATTGTGGATGTAGCCAGAGACTGTGGCATGGAGCTGGGCACATCATGTGCGTAATTAAATGGCGTCACTGTATGGATATCTCTTATTATGAGAAGACCTATTATTATATAATATAATTCACGGGTAGAGTCAGAATGTGAACTGTACAAGTTACTAATAACATTGATTAAATGAGGAAGATGGCTTCGATGTATAGAGAAGTCCTCACCGTCTAAGAAGTAACAATAGAAACGATGGAACCCACAATTTATTTTATATCATTTTTTATATTTAGTTTAGTATTGGTAGAGTTTTTCTTATTTCCAGGCGAAATGATGAAATACCCAATTGATTTTTCCCCAATAATCAATTACTTTTTTCTGTAAATTCTGCATATTTGATTCCATCCGTAAATCCATTTTCTTCCCTATAAGTTACAATATCGATAACAATTCTAGTTCTTATTGTTCATATGTTATGTTATGAATATACCATACCAATTCGTTATGTATGGATGATGGAATTCCATTAATATAGAGCCAATTCCAATAGACCTATTTAACCATTCAGACATGGATGCTTAACAGAGATCATTGTACATCATGAATGACCAAATTCCAATTGAAATGAAATCATTAGGAGGAATCAATGAAAGAGGAATCAATGAAACGACATCAATTCAATTCTTGGATCTTCGAATTGAGAGAGATATTGAGAGAAATCAAGAATCCTCACTATTTCTTAGATTCATGGATTAAATTCGATTCAGTGGGATCTTACACTCCCATTTTTCCCATCAAGAATGTTTTATGAAACTCTTTGTCCCTTGAATTTTAAGTATCCTCTTTCCCGCGATTCACAGGGTTCAACAAGCAATCCATATTTCATGATCAAAGGTGTAATACTGCTTGTAGTAGCGGTCCTTATATCTCGTATTAACAATCGGAAGATGGTCGAAAGAAAAAATCTCTATTTGACGGGGCTTCTTCCTATACCTATGAATTCCATTGGACCCAGAATTGAGACATTGGAAGAATCTTTTTGGTCTTCCAATATCAATAGGTTATCTCGACGTTCCCTCACTTGTGGTAGATTAAAGATCTCAGTCTGGTTGCAATCATCGAGAAGTTGGAGAAAAAACTATCATGATGGAAAGCAACAATCTTGTCCTGAAGTGGGAGGCTGGTGTTTGTTACAACGGCCCTTTCTTCCATTCCGGTCTTTTTTTATGTCTTCCCGTCTTCTCCAGTTGGTATTAGAAGTAGATTAGAAAAGATCATGTGGAGATTTCTATGGGGAAAATCGAGGCAAGAAGGTGTTGCAATTCATCTGGTTGACTAGAAGACGACCGCTCTTTCCAAAAGTGATGGTGGCCTTGGGATCAAGCACTTGGAAACCACGAATAAGGCACTATTATTGAAGTGGATTAACATGCTTTGAGACATAGATTAAGACATTTGTTGTAGATTAATTCGCAGGATTTACAATATTGTGGATCCTCTAGGAATGTTGCAGCGTCCACAACTTTACTTATCTGCTTTCTAGAAAGGAATTACCTCGGTGCTTCCTCACTTTATGAACTTTTTTGATCGGTTCTCGGTAATGGTAACTCTTTCTTGTTTTGGAAAGACAAATGGACTGGTGATGGTTCCCTTTCAACTCATTATACATAGCTTTTGTCTTTGGCAGAAAATCGTGATGTGCATGTTTTGAATTGCTGGATCAATGGGAATTGGATGTCATCCTTCTTAACCGACTATTCTGATCAATGACTTGAAGAATTCCTCACTTTGCTTGAATCATTACGACATTATACAGACCATCCTCGGGCAGAGATCTTTGGATCTTGAAGGAAAACTCTTTCTCTGTCAAAAAAGTGTACCGTGCTATTTGCAGACCTCCGCAGACGGGGACGGATACTCTGCTTCGCGACTGCAACCTGATTTGGGAGCTCTATTTGCCAGGTCGAATATCTTTCTTTATGCGGGTGATGCGGAGAAGACGTATCGTGACAATGGATCGTTGTACGAGACTATTCTTGGACATTTCCAATAGGTGCCCTCTATGTGATATACATATTGAAATAGTTGATCACCTCTTCCATCAATGTGCAAAGACCACCCCAATATGGACCGATGCTAATAAAAGCTAGCTCATTCATCATGATCTTGACCTCTTTTAGGACTCCTTGGTTAATGCAAGGAGTCGTGCTTGAGATGACTTCCTTCCCTCGCTGGCTACAATTTAGGCTATATGGTTAGCCCATAACGTTGCACTTTTTTCTTCGGAGCGTTTCTATTGCGAAATTGTAATATTTCATTCTAGGTATTTTCTTAAGTCCTGGCCTCGGTAAGTTTTATGTTACCCTTTTCCTTTAGCAATATATTTGGGACGGGCACCTTAGCTTGTTTCCCTCTTGTCTCAAAAAATTTATTGTGACTTTATTCGATTCGGATCGGCCTGGTGACATGGGTGGACAGATGTCTAGCTCGTTGGCTTACTTGGATTTTGTCAGGGAGTCAGCATTAGAGGTTGTGGATGGTTGGATCAATCATTTGCATCGGTAGAACTGCAGGAACTGTTCCCTTTGTCTTCGGTTTGGGTGCTATCGATGTCAAGGTTGGACCATATGCCTATTTGTTGGAACTCTGGTGAGTGTTTGATTCCCCGTTCTTTGTTTAGATTTGAGAAAACCTGGAGGGCTTTAGAGATCTGGTTGAAGAGTTTTGTTCATCGTTTCTGGCTCACGGGTAGAGGCTCAGGGGATGGCTCAGAAGATTCTCGGGTTGTGAGAGATATTATAGAGGCGCAAGAGGGAGCTGCAGGACGTACAAAAGGAGAGGAGGTAAAAGGCAGGGGGGAGATTACTAATCTGGATGGTGTGGAAGATGAGAGAGAGCTTATCGGAAGAGAGGTTGGCTAGAGTTGAGCATCAGAAGGTGGTTATTGAGGAGGATAAAAAGGAGGTAGAATGGCAGTAGAGATACAGACAAAATTGATTGAAGGAGGGGGCCATGAACACGAGATTTTTTCATACATTTGCCAGTGTGGTTGGAGGAGGAATTGGATCCATGACCAGCATGTTCTGGGTGAACGGATTCAAGGTGATGGTGCCATTGGACATCAATGGTGGCGCACTTTTGGGAGGTCAACAAGAGGGTGTCATCCATTGCGGCCAAATTGCTTGGGATGGGGGTTCGATCTGTGGGTCCTGAGCATATTGAAAAGGTTGTTTTTGATTTTTCTAGGGAGGAGGTGTGTAGCATGGTTTTTGATCTCAATGTAGACGGTTATCCAGGGCCTAGGCCTAGATGGTATATTGGTCTTCTTTTACGGATGTGGTAGAGGAAGACATTATGGCCTTGGTTATTGAGTTCAAATGGGCAAACTGGGAGTTGGAGAAGCTGAATAGATCTTTGATCTTCTTTCTCTTAAAAGAAGAGGCGGCCGAGCGAGTTGAGGATTTTAGGCCCATCGATCTTTTCAATGCTATTTCCCTCATTGTGGCCAGGGTCATGGCTAATCGACTCAGGGAAATTCTTGATGAGCTTGTTTTACTAGCTTAGACTGCTTTCATTCCAGAGCGGCAATTGTTGGATGGGGTCGTCATAGCTTCAGAGTTCATTTCAGATTGGAACAGAAGAGGGGTGACTGGGACTTCTCGAATGCTTACGATTGTGTGAATTGGAATTTTATTTGGGCTTCATTGATTCGTCGAGGCTTCCTGGATATGTAGACGAGCTGGATGAAGAGGTATATCACTACTTCATTTTGCTCGATCTCGGTGAATGGTAGGCAGGAGTGTGGCTTCTTCTAGCCGCAACATGCAGTGAAATAGGGTTTCCCGCTAGCACCCCTGCTATTTGTCTTGGGTACAGATGCTTTGGCAGTTATGGCACGACTTGTAGAGGAAGGCAATTTTATCAGGGGCTACATGAGGTATGGCATCTAGATTCTGGTGTTGCAATATGCTTATGATACCCATTCTTCATCGAAGGCGGCGTAAGAGAGTGTAAGGTGATCATGACGGTCCTGGTATCTTTGAAGATCTACCAGGTTGAGGGTCAATGATGCAAAATTCTCATTTGTTTCCTTTAATTTGTCTCCAAAGCTGGTGCACATATGTAAGGAGATTTTGGGCACTTTACGGAAAAAATTTCCTATTACATAACCAAGCCTATGCCTTTGATGAGTTTGAGACTTAGGCAGATGGATTGGTTGCTTGTTGTTGAGAATCTGGAGAAGAAGTCAGGTTGGAAAGAAATCTTCATGCTTGTCTAGGGGTGGGAGATTGGTCTAGGTGAAGGCTATTGGGTCTGCAATTCCCATTTTTCCCTCTCCATGTGCGTTATCTGTGTGCATACGTAAGAGTCCGGCGGCGTTGATGCGACGCTTTTTTAGGATGTTGTCATGGGAAGGCATGGGTCTTGCTCTGGTTGGCTGGGATGTAGTAACGAGCCCCACCAAGGTAGGAGGTCTTGGGATTTTACGTCTTGGAGATATGAATAAGGCGTTGCTTTTAAGTGGATTATGAGTATCTGGGCTGAGGGCAATGACCTGCTTTCCAGGTTAGTGTAGGACATATGTGGTGTCTCATATGGACTTTGTGCTGGGGTGGATGTGGTGACATCACCGTCATACATTATAGAGGGATGTGTTTTCGATCGTGCTTGAGATCGCTTCCTTTCTTCGATATATTCTAGGAGATGGAAGATGGTTTTCATCTGGAGTGATGATTGTATGGAGGAAGGGGCCTTGTTTGATTTGTTTTAGATGCTCTTTGGATTGGCCGTGAATAAGGAAGCAAATGTAGCGAATGTCTAGGACATAAGGTCGTAGATGCCTACTTTCACGTCAAAATTGTCAGACCATAGATTGGAAGACTTTTTAACATTATCAGGCTTCTGGAGAGAGTAGAGGAGCTATAAGAAGTGAGGGATTCATGGTGCTGGCGTGACATGATTTTTTCTGGTAAAAAGGCATACGTGTTGTTCTCCAGTGATAGCGTAACATGTGAAGATGAGTCATTGAGGGATTGTGCCAGGATTTGGGGATGGAAACTCCCTATGAGAATTAAGGTTTTCTTGTGGCTATTGGGAAGAGACTGACTTGCGATGGTAGTTAGAAGAACAAAGATCTTTCTAGGCTGTAACGAAGCTTGTAGGCGTTGCAGTGAATTGCTCGAGGACTTAAAGCACTTGTTCTTTAGATTCCCGGATTCAAGGGAGGTCTGGGCAATTACAATCATTCTTGGCATTTAGTGGGATAGGGTGGCTTCATTCAGGGGTTCTTTTGGTAGAGACTGACGCGACTCTATCGAAGGTAGAATCGCGGTGTATGCACATATGTGAGCTATTTGGTTGGTTAGAAATAATTATATCTTCAAAATGGGGATGTTCAATTGTGAGAATGTAATTAAGCATGCCGAAGCTCTTTTAGCAAACTGGCTCATGTAAATTGTTTTTATAGCAATTTGATTAATTATTTTTTTGGATGAGTCTCTATTAGAGGTTATCCCATCATTTATCAAG
Organism: Ottelia alismoides; assembly: GCA_037367405.1. NCBI lineage: Eukaryota > Viridiplantae > Streptophyta > Magnoliopsida > Alismatales > Hydrocharitaceae > Ottelia > Ottelia alismoides. Next base: position 112,762 of record JAZKJV010006435.1, read on the forward strand.
AAATAGGTAAAGAAACTGAAAGTACATAATAAATATTGACAGATAAAGATAACTCTCAACACTCCCTCTCAATATAGAACATAGATGTCAATCATGCTCAGTTTAGAACATCTCTGTAATGGCCAGAGTGGCTAGAGCCTTGGTGAAAGCATGTGTTCTCTGTTCCCAAGTGGTCACTTAGGAAGTAGAGATAAAGCCTTTTTCAATCATGTGACGTGTATGATGACAATCTATCTCAATGTATTTGATCATCTCATGGAAGGAAGGGTTATTGGCAATAAAAAGGGCAACCTGGTTACCTCATTAAACTGTATATGAAGAGGTGTATCGACATCTAAGTCTGTCAAAACAGCTTTGATACACATCATGTCAATGCTCCCATGTACCATAGCTCAGTACTCTGACTCAATACTTGATCTAGCAATTATGATAAGCTTCTTGCTCTTCCATGACATCAAATAACTCCCTATAAATACTGTAAAATTAAAGGCAGATTTCTTGTACTTGGGCCATCCTGCATAGTCTGCATATGCACATGCTGTGATGGCAAGGGTTGTCCCTATACTAAAGAACAATCCTGTACCTGGAGAAGACTTCAGATACCTTAGGATAATGGGAACCATAACCATGCGTACCTATCTCAGTTTATCTATAAACTGGCTAACTTTACTCACCAGAAAGGAAATATCCGACCTGCTAAGAGTCACGTAGAGGAGCTTCCCAACAAGCTCCTTATTTCTCTCGCTTGTCCACCTCCTTTGTATCATTGTCAAGTTGCTTCTTCCTGGGATCCATGGGAGTAGTGGTAAATTTGCGATTTGCCATGCCTGTCTTTGACATGAGATGCGTATCATACTATCTTTATCATCACTAGACCTAGCTAGTTCATGCAACCTCTTACTAGTTTTGGACTCTCATCTCTCCATTTTCATCTTTAGCAAGCGTGTAGATCGCATCGAATACGATCTACTAAAACTAGTCATACTAGTTGCAAGAGGCAAAAAAATTTAAAAAAGTTAATAAAATGAAACCACATGATATAAGAATCTTTCTCAAATCGTTTCATCAAAATCACAAACGAGTAATCAAATTACTTCTTGAAGTGTGTTTACGGTTGCATGTCTCTAAATGAAGAGACATCATGTCTCGAGTCTGATCCAACGAAGGATGCACTTGCAGGTTCGTGGATGAGACACATACTTCTCTCAATTCGAGTTGATAATCAAGCGATGAACCTCCCAATTTTGTTTCATTAAATCTGTAGCCTTTATCACGAATATGGAGTATCGAAGAAGGCGGAGATCCACAAACAGTCAATCCGACAACACAACAACAGTGCGATGACGACGATGCTCTTATCAGCAATATAGTAGATAGATACAATATTGAGAGAGTGAGCCTATGGACGCGTATAGGAGAGAGATTTGTTGCTTTCAACTCGTGAGTTGATGGTGTAAGAGAAAGAGGTAGGTCTGGCCTTTCTTTTATAGTATATTGGATGGTGGAGATGCACTTCTAATTAAAATCAATGGTCTAGATTTTATTGTAATAAATTTGCAACAACGATTAATTTAGTTGAATAGAAATAAATAATTTGCAACAACGATTTCTCTCCAATTATCATCTAATATAAACTGTATTACATAAAATCTTTATTTATAGAATTATTTGTCTACAAAATATCACCAAATAATTTACAAATTATCTGTGACAATTGCAAACAAGCCATTGATTAAATATAGATAATATTCATCCATCCTATATAAAATGTAAATTACATTTACAATTAATTGTACAATGTGGATCCAATTCACATCAACATTTAATTTGTAAATCTTATTTACAACTAAATCTTTCCATTTATATTATAAATCATATTTATAATATGGGATTTTTACACCCATAACCCTGAGTAATTTTGTAATAACATTCATAACCCTGTATAATCGCGAATTATATGAGAAACCCCAAGTAGTGTTTAACTCTTACATGACATAACCCTGTGTTATGTTCCGTTGAGATGGCTGTTATATTTGACGGTTTCCGTTAAGAAAAAGACAAAGTCATCCTTAATAGTCATTCTTATTTACAAATCCTGCCATCGTCTTCTACCTTCTGGAAGGTCACCGGACCTCGCCTCTGCAAGCTCCCCACCACCATTGCAACCCACGGTCCGACCCTCTGAAACCCGTAGCCGTCAACCCCTCCCCCCCCCCCCCCCCCCCAAACCAGGTCGCCACCTCCTCCTTAAGCCCTCCCGTCGCCATCTCCTCTTCCACCTCTACAAGCCCCGCAAGCTCCCCCTGTCGACCTCATCTGCAAACCCTTGTCGGTCGAAACACCCGGTCACCATCTCCTCTGCAGCCGCCACCTCCTCTGCAACCGCAAGGCCCTTCGACCCCGTTGCCCGCAAGGCATTCCCTGCCGATTGGCCGCAACCACTCGATGCCTCCCCCCATTGCCCGCATGCCCCGGTCCAACGACCGCCCGAGGCCTCCCCCCGTCACCCCAGTTGCCCCCACTTCCTCTGCAATCGCCCGCAAGGCTTCCCTTGCCGATTGCCCGCAATAGCCCAAGGCCTCCCCCCCGTTGCCCACAAGAACCCCCCCCCCCCCCCCCCCACCCGGTTGCCCTACCTCCGTCTAACCTCTGCAACCGCAAAGGCCTCCTCTCGTTGCCCGCAAGGCCTGCCCTGTTGCCACCTCCTCCTCAAGCAGGCCTGCCCCGCAAACCTCTGCAACCTCCCCCACCCGCTGTGGACTGCACCTCTACAGGCTGTCGACCCCCTCATCCCCGCCGCAGCCTTCCACCATAGTTCTCCATGCAAGATCTCCACGGTGATTGTAGGCGCTGGATAAGAGAAAAAGGTGGAATATTTTTTATTTAGGATAATCCCAACCGTTAGATCGTAGATTGGTTAGATTAACCCAATTACCTGGTTAGTTATTGAAGTAAAGTAACGGAAGGTTGTATATGTAAGATGGCACAATTATTTAGGGTCCTGGGCGTAATTCATGATTATGCAGGGTAATGACTGTTATTAGGAAATTACTCAGGGTTATAGTGGTAAAAATCCCTTATAATATTTATGATTATTGTGGATAGTGATATCCACATTAATCATATCTTTATAATTATATCTCATTTAATTTTCTTAGATAACTCTTCTCAAGAGTCCAGCTAATATGAATAATATTCACATTATTTATGACAATTAAATCATATTTATTTTTTGATTTTTCAGTGTTCATATATATTATCAACAATAGAATTATTCTTGAACTTTTTCAAGAATAATGTGCTTTTCTCTGCGGATACTTGGAGATAAAAGCAATGCGATTGTACATTCCATGTATAATAATGACTTGGATATTGAGATCATCTCAAATCAAATCTAGGGGACTTCTCACTGATGTTTGATTAAATCAAAACGTAAATCTAATCTTTTTATTGCATCTGAATCATATTCAGACCTGTGTCCAAGATTTGGACTAAGATTAGTTTAGTAATCTACTGAGAGGATTTATTAATATCCAAACTTGTTTCATCACTCCCTCAGAATGGAAGTGTCATGGTTATACAATCGTTTACGATCACATCACGTTCGAGTATTCCTAATACCCGTACATCCCGCATACTAGAAGAACTAAAATAAACTCGTAGTTTTAGATCATATTTGAATTGTCTCTTTCAGGGTTTTATCATTAATTTTCTCATTTGATCATTGAGAGTTGGTATCGATCATATGCTTTCCAAACGCATATATCATACACATAAATTTTGTTATGCTTTCAAAGCAAGTTGATCATCCATGGAATTTGGCCCCAATATCTCATGATTGAGGTCATGTCTTCCCGCTTAGTAGTAAACCTGTATGGTTCCTTTGAAATATCGTATTACTCATATGCTGTTGTATGCACACCAGCTCGCTGGTGTATATACCTTGGTTAGGTCATCAACCTAATGGTTTGCCTAATGTACATACTTAGATATATAGTAATATATCTGTCTCCGATCAGAGGATGCATGCCTATATCGTTTAATATACGACATAGATCTTGGTTATCTCGATATCGTTAAGTCAACTGTTTGACCTAAATTATCTAACACTTTCGAATCTCTATTCCTATGCAGATGGCCTATCTCAAGAGGTCGGTCAGATATTAACCGTTAGAGAATGATTGCCATCTCTTTCTCAGGCTAGAGATTCTTTCTTAATAGTCATTTGACGGTGCTTGATGAGTTCTCAATCTAATTCTCTAGATTTCATCCAAGCACTAGCTTCTATGATTCAACATTTGAATCAACAGTTGCATGATCATTAAGATAGTCATGGTACATAACTCTAATTGTACTAAGAGATCTATTTTGCAAAATAATTATTCTTTATTTCTGATCGAGAAATGATTTGCAATAACATTTATTGCATAATGGCTCACTGTGCGCTCGCATGTCCAACAATCTACTAGCTTAAAGAGCCATTACTGGATTAATCGTTAAAGCCACACTCATGTGCTAATCATAAGCTATTTAGAAATAATAGCTTGGTAAGGTGACTAGTCACTCTGTTCTTGAGGGACTACGCGAAGTCCTTATACAGACTTGCATATCTCCTTGTAACAGTGCTTGCATCCAATGCGAATGTTGCATATTATGCAACTAATACTCACTATTGTTAAAGTAGTTATAGTGCTTTTGACACTGCAACTTAATAATCATTATAACCGGTAAGAAATTTCTATTATCCTTATCAGAATACCCTCGTGCTTGGAGATCTTTATATTCTTAGACTTAGACACAATCTTAAATCTTGTATGATATCTGTAAGTTAGACCTTTTAAATCACTATTTATAAAGTCTTAAGTTCTTAAAGATAAGAATTTGAGATCATCTTCGAAGGTGTTGTTATTACTACCATTAAATGTTTTATCTTCATAGTAGGATTATTACCAATTTACTGCTCCCACGACATTGCTGACATCTGGCTTTTATACCCATCTAGCATACACCGGGCTTTCCGTGACTGATGCATGAGGGCAAACAGATTTGGCATTCACATCATCAAACACTTTGAGATTCTATCCCTTTAGATAGGTCAGTACCATATCTTAAGGGAAAAAAGCCTTCTTTAGATTTTTTTTCCAAAAATGGAATATGTTTAAGATGTACCACTAATGTGATGGTCCCAATGCCCTTTTCTCTTTGCTTCTGAACAACTTCAGAATTAAGATCTAAGAGGTACCTTTGAGATCTATCATCTCAAGGTATGGAACAATCATATTATAAGACACTTATTATCATCCTTATATCACTTTAAATGATTAGGTTACATTTAGCATGGTTAACACAACGACACTTCCACTAAGCTTCTCATGGTTCATCAAGATTCTGTATGAAATCATGACCTTTGTATTTTCATCAAATCTGATATTCCGACTATAAGAAGCTTATCTAAGCTCATATATGCATTTCTTTAGCTTGCACACCTTGCCTTCCTCAACTATGATGTCCTGGGGCTACCTTATATGAATATCTTTGTTGGGGTATTCATAGATGATTGTACTCTTGACTTTCATCTTGTGGATGTCATAGTCAAGTCATGTAACTTTAGTTAGCAATGTTTTGATTGGTTTAAGCATGGTCATTAGAGAACAAGTCTCATCGCAAGCGATGTCTTCTCTCCGTGGGTAGCTCTTGGCTATGAGCCTTGCTTTGAAGGTCTCTACCTTCTTATCAGGTTTCCTCTTTCTCTTGATGATCCATTTACATCTAATGGGTCTGACCCATGTAGGTGGATCCTTGAGGGTCCATATATAACAATTGTATATGAAGTCTACTTTAGACTTTATTGCTAACATCCATCTTTCCATGTCATGATCTTTAGAAGCTTCATTGTTTGAGGTGGAGGTGGGCCCGATGTGGAGGGGCCTAGCTGGGCATGGAGCCGGAAGGGGTGGATGATATTGATGGATTGATAAGCTTGTGGTGAGGAAGGTAGAGATTAGAGGAGGGGACTTGGGATGGAAGATAGATTGAGTATGAAAGGAAGGGAAGGGGATGATGGAGGAGAAAGGAAGGTTCATGGGTCGAGGAATTGGAGTTGGTGGTGTTGTTGTTTGGACGTGAGGTGTGGTATTTTGATGGGGGCAACAATGGTAAATTTGACAGTGAATGGAGAACGTTACATCCTATATGTAATGTTTTTGAAAAAAATGATAAGTATATTTATCATTTCTTAAACTTGTGCTTGTATGATATATTAATTGTGCTACATTTGCGTGGTCTTGTATTAATAATCTTGTTGTTGTTGGATTTTAAAAAAACTCGCTGCTGATTACTATTTTTATATAATTAAGAAATAATATTTCTTCATTTTCTTTGCAAGGTCTTTGGAATTGTTGAAGAGGAAGAAGGCTTGGAAACTCTGACCAAGATAAATGAAGCATTTGTGGATGATAAAGGCAGACCCTACAAAAATATCCGGTGCACGATTTGTTCATATGAGAGCATTTTTGATGGCTAATAAATGATCATTTAGATGATGTTTTGGCGCTGAATAGTGTTTGTATCTCTTCATTTGTGTCTTATCTTGCATTTATTAAGAAAGATGAAAATATAATGAGATCTCAAATAATTATCACATAACTGAGCATTTCTCTGTGACTTATTTTTTCGAACGGTGAATAATTAGTAGATGTCAGCAAGATGTCATCTATTCTAAATTGAATTAGTCTAATATTATGTATATGTATGTAGTATAAACTAGATAAACTCTAGATATGTGAATGTGCTTCCTGTGGCTTTTTAGATTTGAAGCACTTAAAGTACACTGTTGCTCCTTGGATTGGACATCCCAAATGGGAGAATTTCTTCACGTGACCAAAAAGGAATTAAGATTTTACAATCTCCCTGCTGCATTTGTAGAGACATTGATGCAACCTAGCAAAAAAGGAATTAAGATTTACAATCTCGTTACGTCCTTTGTAGAGACTTTGATGCAACGTAGTAAAAAATGACCCATGATAAATAAACCTGGCGCTGCATGAGATTAGGAGAGGTTGAAGATGGGAAGGAGACAAGAAAAACAAAGTATTTATAGTAAATCAATTTGAATTTCAATAAAATTTTGGATACTATGCTGCATATGATTTTGAGATGTTGAGGATGGGAAAGAGGCGGAGTTTGATGTAGAATCCATAAATTGCATTCAAGGTTAAACAAGTCATCGTCAGCTATTTATTACGACTATTTATTACGACTTTATTTTGTTCTCTTTCTTCTTTTATTTTTGGGCTAGATAAACTAACAATATATAGTAAATCAATTTGAATTTCTTTAAATAAGATGTTGAAAATAATACCATGCTCATTATAGTTTTTTCGGTAAACCAACTTCAGTACCTGTTGGTAGTGCAGTATGCATACCACCTAAAAGGCCAGGGTTCAAATCTTGAGGTGGGCTCCTGTGTGTCTCCCTCTTGTTAAAAAATAGTTTTTCTGCGTTGGGGCAGCATTTTCGGCAAGGAATAATTATGTGGAAATGGTTTTGTGTATAATTGAACGAGAGTTTGTAAATATAGGTTTTCGATGACAAAATAAGCATATACTTTCCTTTCCTAAATCAAACACGATTGGTAATTTCCGTCCTCTTTAGCATATATTTTCAAGAAGTCAAAGGATGGTCGTCCAATACGACAGGCTATGTATGTGAGATATATAAGATACTAGAAAAAAGTACATCATGAATTTTTACAAATTCTGAAAGGTGTAACTGCATCCATGACACGTACAATGCCTTTACGATGTGCAATGTTCGCAACATAATATTTCTACTTTTGAAGACCATAATGTTTTTTCCTCTAAATAGCCCCAAAGCACATCTTGGGAAGCTCTTTTCCGTCCATACCACCTATGTATGCATACCACCTAAAAGGCCAGGGTTCAAATCTTGAGGTGGGCTCCTGTGTGTGTCTCCCTCTTGTTAAAAAATAGTTTTTCTGCGTTGGGGCAGCATTTTCGGCAAGGAATAATTATGTGGAAATGGTTTAAGTGTATAATTGAACGAGAGTTTGTAAATATAGGTTTTCGATGACAAAATAAGCATATATTTTCCTTTCCTAAATCAAACACGATTGGTAATTTCCGTCCTCTTTAGCATATATTTTCAAGAAGTCAAAGGATGGTCGTCCAATACGAGAGGCTATGTATGTGAGATATATAAGATACTAGAAAAAAGTACATCATGAATTTTTACAAATTCTCAAAGGTGTAACTGCATCCATGACACGTACAATGCCTTTACGATGTGCAATGTTCGCAACATAATATTTCTACTTTTGAAGACCATAATGTTTTTTCCTCTAAATAGCCCCAAAGCACATCTTGGGAAGCTCTTTTCCTGATGGCTTTTATAGATTTGCTCTCCTGACGCCTTCTATATATTTGCTCTGTCTTCCTCCACATCAGTTCTCAAGTGCGCCCAAAAGTTACCCTCTCCTGATTTTCTCCCGTTGATGTCCAATTCTCCCAAACAATGACGACATTTGGATGGGGGGGGGGGGTGACCAAATATAATAGCTTTATTGGGTCCGATCTAATAATCAGTTTGATTAATGGATACAAATAAAATTTATATTTTTTTATTTTTAGATTTGTCCAATATTTGATTGAACACTAAATTGATGACCCAATATACTAGCTTGATATGGTCCAACTTGCTGAACACTAAATCGATTAATGGGAAAAAACTAAACTTTATCTATTTTTTGGATTTTCGTTTGTGCAATATTATCATGATTGTTCATAAAAATATACTTTATTCTTTATTAAATGACTTGTATGGCTGAGTATCAGATATAATCTTTTCGCAGCATTACTTATAGTCACAGGCAAAGACTAGATCATAAATTAATCGCTGCACCTGTGTCGACTCATACATCTGAGAGACGACAAAGTCCTTCATGGACCGCTCCCATGAATCTTGTTCTTCACCTATGGACACCATTCCTTCTAGCAACAATGCCAACTACGCTGATTCATCAATTCTCCAATTCTCTCATCAGAGTAGTGCATCGAACTTAGGCAATCAACTTTCATTCAAGCCATGGTTTGTTTTGAAAGGCACTTTTTTAAGCGTTTTGGCATTTACCTAGAGGTACCCTAAGGCGGTTTTAAGGCGTCAAGGTGCTATTGAGGTACCACCTTGATTATAATTTGCATATTTTTCATTTATACTATGACATTTTGTGCTCTTTCATTAAGAGATACTTATAGAAACCTATCACAAATATTACATGCTTAAATTATTCTTGCAAGTTTTTATTAGCAAATCAACCAAGATATCAAATTTTGGAGAGATCAATGTCATTAAAAAGCTAATCTACTTGCCCTTTCCGCCCTTGGAAATCTATCATCTTATATAATGGGTACCACTGAGTTAACATGTCTAGTGTCCACTTAATTACCTTACTGAAACCATTGTTGCAATATTTATCCCAATGAACCGAATATGTTGTTCCTGAGGTGGGGGTGATTGAATAGATTATAACTATTCGATCACTATTCACCTATATCGAATACTCAACCTGAATACCTTGGTATTCAGTCGAATATTCAGTTGGTTATTCACAGAGTGACTGATGATTTTTTTATGGTTCCCATTTATCTCGATATCACCGCATATGTTAAAGCTCCATATATGTAACTTGTTTCTTGGTATTTCTATCTTGGATTCATGTTTATTGATGCTCATATATGTATAAATATATAAAAATATATGTATTAGACATAATTGTTATATTTAAAATAGTTTTTTTTTGAAATCAATAAAAGGGGGGAATCACGCTTAGGTGCCCGGCCCACTATATTAAATATTAAAAAGAAAACATAGTCAGTTACAAAAGCTAGGAATCAAGCAACTGCTTGTATTGGTAACAAACATTCTCACAGTAAAAATGCATCCCTGAGAAAAGCGAAGCATTGCGGCCAAGACAGATGGCCCATAGAAACACCATCGGAATTAATGTCTCTCTTTTTTGCTTTTTGCGGGCCCCGTATAGTGAAGACCAAAAAGAATTAAATTCGCAGGGCTTTAACCAGTCCAAACCCAGCTCACTCCAAATAGATGAGGAAATTCGGCAGCGGTAGAACAAGTGCTCCAACATCTCAATTTCAGTACCACAGAGTAAGCATCTATCCGAGACAACCTCAAATAGCCTTGAAGAACGATCACGAGTCATAATGCGATTCCTTCTAAAGAGCCAAAGGAAGAAACCAATCCTCTCCGGCAAACCCAAGGCCCAAATGAGCTCACAGTTGCGAGGCTGAAGTAGACGGGGGCGGACAACAAATTACGCCATATGCCTTCCGAACCGAGAATGACGAATCCTTCTAGATCCAATGCTCCGCCCCAGTAGTGGGTCTCCTAGCCTAACCAAGTACATCCATGTAACATCCATATTCTAACAAACCCGAACTCGTCCGATTTTGGGTCCAATGAACCCAATAACGTTGTCGGTCAATACTAAATAGCCTAAAATGACCAATTGATCATGAATCAAAAGTCGTTCGGGCAAAATCGAGCAAAAATCGGTCGCTTCGTAATGCGCGACGCGAAAAGCCGCGACGCAAATTCGGAAACCACTAAACGAACGGAGATCGTCATTAGATCCGATTCGATAATACGAGACCAACGGAATTGACCGTTCGTCAATCGGACGTCGTTTGATAATTTTAAATCGTAAAATTTAAACCTTAAACAAAAACAGTATCCGAAAATCTCGGGCATCCAATCCCGATCGGAAGTATATCAATATTATACGCATTTTGATCGTCATTCAGAGACAATCAAATCAAGGCATGGCACATCGAAATCCGGCATTCGAGACGCGAATACGGATAAATTTTAAATATCTCAAAACAAAAATATATAAAGTATATATATATATATTATATTATGTAAAGTAAACGGCAGTTGAAAAAATTATAAAATAAAATAATTGGAGCCGCATACAGGCAGGCAGGGGCAGCAAGAAAATTTTTCCTCTTTTCCACATGGATACTTCCTATGTCCACTTGTCATACAAAAGACCCCTTTCCTTAGCTATAAAAACCCAACGTGGGAACCTCCCTCTACATTTCCTTTTCCCATTTCCCTCAGGTTTCAGCCGAAGGTTGGCTGTGTTCTTCCTTGTCAGAATGGCCAACCTACAGCTCAAGGACTACTGCTCCATGTAAAGATCAGCCCTGCATGTTCCAATTTGGAGTTCAAATTGTGTCTCAAACCTGGGATTAGGTACAATCCTTTTCTATTTTCTTTTGCTGCTCCTAGCAAATTAGAAGCCCTTGGAGCTGCTTCCTTGGTGGAATTCCAGCAACCATTCTGCTGCAACTGAAGCCACAAACAACCATTATTGTTGCAGATTGAAACCCCTGATAAAACCCCATTCCAGTCTCTGCAACTTCTCCAAAAAAAAGCTGCTCTTGCATGTTAATTCCTCCAAAAATTGGAGAAATTTAAGGTACATTCCTATCCCTTCCTTTTGCTGCCAAATATGTAAAGTTCAACCCTCTCATACTGCTAATCTCCATGGATGCTTACCCATTTTGTCATCATAAAACCTTCGGTATTCTGCTAATCCAGAAATTTCACACAGACTATACATGCACAGTCAACATTAGGGAAAGGGAATCGGACATGCATGAGAAAAATTTTCTTGATCTGGTAAATTTGGATGTCACCATAAAATTATGAAAGGATTTTCCTCGATTCAATATCGTTATATTCAGATACTTATCAGTTGACGGTATGGTTTGACTTAAAATCTGAAGTCTTTGTGAGACAATAGAATCACGTGAAATAAATATAAGTTTATATACATATATATCCATTTATCAGGTACGCACACAGTAACTCCTATAATAAAGTCTAATATATCAACATTCCTCTTTTCAGGATTTTGGAGCTAAATATTATTCGAAATTGTACCATCCTATATCTCTCATTGCTGCCATACATGTTGACTTACACATTTTGATATACTTTTTCTAGTATAATGTGTCGATTAAGGTGGTTTGGGGGAATCATTTTAGCATGAGTCATTTCCTCTTTGTCTGCTGGTTGAAATAATTACGAGGAAATGTTCAATAGGATGAGATTCCAGGTACATCTCAAATTGGTAGAATTACTGTGGTCAAGTCTCACATTTGTTGTAATACATTGATATTCCATGGGTATGTTAATAACCAACTGCAAAGATCATCTTTTCCTTCAGTTCAGATTTTAATTCTAAGAATATGTTATAATTGTACCGTTGCAAGTCACCATGCATGTGTTTCTCTGGACTATGTTTAAAAGTTAACATTTGCAATTTAAAATTAAATGACGTGTTCCTCCAGGAAAAATTGTGTAAATTGGGAAATTAAGCATCAACCCCTGCCTAATGTATTTAAGTAACAAACAATATGGCATTTACATATTTTACAAGGATTTTCTCCACTTATTCAACTGCATGGATAGTAGCTGGTTTCTAATATATATATATATATATATATATATATATATGACCATCTCAGATTTCTTATCCAAATGGGATGATTTTTTTTTTAAAAAAATATAACGAGGTCAGTCTTGCTGTGATCAATGAGAACTAAATCAGGCTTTTAATTTAACCCATACACACCTAGTTCGGAGAATAAACATATCTAGAAAGTATACTTAGTGTAAGTCTTACAGCATGGATATTGGACTCTTCATGGCTTTTATAATAAGAAAAATTGTGGTATATAATGTTAAGATTTTTGTGTAATAAGTCAACACTAATTAAAGAACTGGTTCGAATAGGAAGAAACATTTTCTGAACTCGACAACAATCCTTGTGAGATGCCATTTTATTTTATTTGTACATATACGTATTGATGTAATTTCAGAAGTATATATATATAAAGAGAGAATCAAACGGCTTTATGAGGGGATATTAACATGTTCAAATCATTCTAAACAGGGATAATAATGGCTTTAAATGAGTGGTTCATAGTATCATTTAAAATAAGAAGGGTGGGCACAAACTATGCAAAATCACTTATATTCCCAGTTTTTTTTAAGGTACAGACAAGTCTCATATATATATATATATTATCCAGTTAATCTCATTTGACGAGTAAAAATGAATGGATAATATCTCTTTCCTGCATTACTGTTGAAATATGAAATAATAAAACAATTTACAGTGGATACTCACATATAACTCTTATATATCAATATAGCAAAACATTACTTTAACTTGAGATCATATGGATCAAGTCAGAATATTGAAGAGTGTTGTGGCTAAATGGTTGAAACTACCAATTTGAATGAAACGGTAATTGGATTCTTCTTATTAATAGACAAATTCTTTACACATAGCCAGGATCAATCACAGCCTCAAGAGAATATATTGTAGGAAATCATACTTTACAGTTTATACCCTCCTTATTATTGATCATGTTGATTATGGTATCGTTTGAAATCTCCTTTAGTTGAGTCCTCAAGTCTGCGAATAGGATTTTGCATGCTCTTAGTTTTGTTAGGATCTATGTGGAATTTGTGACCCATCTTACACTAGTTAGTAATCGAGTGACCAATAGAAGAAAAGGACATATATCATTATTCTTATATGACTAATGGATGTTGACTCGGATAATTGGTTCGTTAAGGATCAATGATGATGAAATTTAGAAACTAAGTTTGAGTATAAAAATGATTGATATTATTGCCGGTCATGGTAACTTTTATACCTGACCGTGCGAGGGCGCGGTGACCCTCAACTGGGCGGAGGAAAGGAAGCCCAGTTAGGGCAGCGGCCGCCAAGTGCGCGAGTCTAGGATCCCAGTCCCCCTTCGGTTTTTAACGTGAGCTCACAGTGTTTTTACACCTCGTTGGGATCCCGACTTTAGACCATTCCGCTGACCCTGTTTTAGGATACCCAGGCGGGGGATCCTTGGTTTTCAGTTTTACGTGCGAGCTCGGTTGCCCGTTACCGGTCGGGCTGTTTTCTAGAGCGACTTTTCCGGGAAGTCCCTCTCACCCGTCTCAGTGGCGCAGTTTGGGAGTGTAGACCTATCCCTCTATTGGACCGTCCTTCCAATTAGAGGGCGAGACGGAAGAGCCTTTTGTTGGCTTCTTCACCGCTTGAGTTTCTCTTCGCCAACAGACTTGGCGATGTTACATCCAGATCATCCATATCTATATCTACATCATCTAGAGTTACATTTAAGTTGTTGCACAGAGGTTTGAAGGGATTGATTTTACATCCAGATCATCCATTCTATATCTACATCATATAGAGTTACATCTGAGACAGTTGCACTTGAGGTTTTAAGGGGTTACAATTAAAGTTGAATAAATGGAAAAGACTTTAATCTAATTCGAAATCTCATTAAGCTAGTGGATGTGTTGGGAACTTAGTTAGGATGCATTATACAACACCGCATGCCTACGGAGGCACCCCAACCCTAAGACATTCCCCAAGTCTTAGAGTCATAGTGTGAGGTTTCACAAAAACCAAGACCACAGACTATCCACTAGACTTAAGATTTTAATAAATCTTTATATCTTCTCATCTCACCTTTCCCGTCATCAAATATCCATAAATATGATCTCTGAGTACTACGAAAATAAAATATACAATCACTTACGATAGAAATATGCTTATGTGGGGAATGTTGGGATAATAGCTAATCATAAGAGTTGCTTACTAGAATTTGGAAACCTTTTTCAATTGCAAGTAGGAATAAATTTTAATTTGAGTTGTTCTTGCCTCTCTACTTGCCTGCTTTTGGTCACAGTAAATGCCTGTTATTTTATATAAGTTTTTGGGAGGTACCAGCAACCGCTGACTCCTCTTCTTTCCTAACATGTTTGGCAGGCAAACAGCCTGCAGTTCAGTAGCTATACATGGATTCGGAAGATAAATTTTATACCCAACGGTATGGTTTATTTTGTGCTAGTTTCTGTTCAATGTATAATGTATTATGTTTCTTTCTCTTCAGTCAGATTTTGGGATATAATGTATGTACTGTCAGACTTTGTACATGTAAAATATATGGAAGTTAATGGAATGAAATAAGATTTTGGTGACCATTGTTCTATGTGTTTGTGGTTATAAATGTTGATTGTGAATGTCAGATGAAATTGTTTCATTCGCGAAAAATTTCCCCGTACTTTCAGTTGCTTAATGCGATAGAAATGAATGTTGTAATGCAAAATGTGTGATTAACGGGTACCCAGATCCTAGGGGGTTCACAGTTTTATAAATTTTATACCCAACGGTATGGTTTATTTTGTGCTAGTTTCTGTTCAATGTATAATGTATTATGTTTCTTTCTCTTCAGTCAGATTTTGGGATATAATGTATGTACTGTCAGACTTTGTACATGTAAAATATATGGAAGTTAATGGAATGAAATAAGATTTTGGTGACCATTGTTCTATGTGTTTGTGGTTATAAATGTTGATTGTGAATGTCAGATGGAATTGTTTCATTCGCAAAAAATTTCCCCGTACTTTCAGTTGCTTAATGCGATAGAAATGAATGTTGTAATGCAAAATGTGTGATTAACGGGTACCCAGATCCTAGGGGGTTCACAGTTTGGTATCAGAGCAGTGGTACCCCGTTACACACATTTGCATTCAATTCCGATCGCATTAAGTTCTCGGATAGCGGCAGTCTTCCGACTTGTCGTGAATCTGAGAAGGGAAATATGACATTCGAATTCAATTACCACAGATGTCACCAATTTCATTAATTCTCATATTATATCCCAAGAAGAGAAAAAAACAGATAAGATAATTTTCTGCAAGTGGCATTTTTATGACTAAAAATGGTTCTCATGCAGAGCCATGTCATCCCGACCAGATCAGGAGATAACTAACCGACTAGTATACATACTGACTACTCTTACCGACCTTTTATGTCTTATTTGATTCTGGTGCGACGCATTCTTTTCTTGCTTCGAGGCTACTAGCTTCTTTAAATAGAGTCGCAAAGACTCTTTCTTCTTCATATCACATCCGAGGGCTAGGTGACCAGTTGTTTGATATTTTTTTGATAGTCAGGCACTTACCTATACTGATTGGTGGACACGAGATGCTCGCGGATTGTCTACTCCTACAGCTTGATGAGTTCGACTTGATTTTAGGCATTGATTGGTTATCAGCTCATCTTGCACTTATTGATTGATTTAGGAAGACGGTTGTCTTCAGGATCCCAGATTTACCCAAGTTTACTTTTGAGGGTACTACACATGGCTCCACCATAGAGTACATTTCAGTGTTGCGAGCACAACGACTTGTTTATCAGGGTTGTGATTCATACCTTGCATTTGTTCGGGAGGTATCTGATCAGGAGCCAATGACACAAGACATCCGATTAGTATCAGAATACCCAGATGTGTTTCCTTATGAGCTACCAGGATTTCCTCCTGAGAGAGAGAGATCGAGTTCGAGATCACACTACTACCAAACACCCAGCCGATCTCGATGGCTCCTTGCCGTATGGCACCAGCTGAGTTGCAGGAGCTGAAGGTACAGTTACAGGAGTTACTTGATTTGGGATTCGTGAGGCCGAGCACTTCACCTTGGGATACTCCGGTTCTATTTGTCAAGAAGAAGGACGAATCCATGAGGTTATGCATCGATTACAGACAGCTGAATAAGAGAACGGTGAAAAACCATTATCCTTTTCTACGCATTGATGATTTATTTGACCAGCTCCAGGGATCTTCGGTGTTCTCGAAGATCGATCTTCGCTCAGGCTACCATCAGCTGAGGATTCGCGAGTCGGATATTTAAAAAAAAACAGCCTTTAAGACTCGCTATGGACACTACGAGTTTGAAGTCGTTTGGACACACCAATGCACTTTAGCTTCATGGATATGATGAACAGGATCTTCTGTCCATACTTGGACAAGTTTGTAGTGGTGTTCATAGATGATGTGCTCATATATTCACGAAATGAATGTGATCATGCAAATAATCTACGGATCGTCTTAGATACATTACGGGAGCACAAGCTATATGCTAAGTTGAGCAAGTGTAAGTTCTGGTTATCGCAGGTCTCATTTCTGGGCATGTCATTTCTGGAGCAGGCATCGCAGTTGATCCTGCGAAGATTGAGACAGTCATGTCTTGGGAGCAGCCCAAGACTGTTACTCAGATTCGGAGTTTCCTCGGACTAGCGGGCTATTACAGACGCTTTGTCAATGGATTTTCACGCATCGTTCGTCCTCTGACACGACTGACGCAGAAGGGAGTTCCATTCATTTGGGACGATTCATGTGAGCAGGCCTTCCAGACACTGAAGGAGAGGTTGACTACAACGCATATTCTTGCTCTTCCTTCAGGCACTCAGGACTATGCAATCTACATAGATGCATCTGGAGAAGGTCTAGGAACAGTGTTGATGCAGAGAGGATAGGTGACTGCTTACGCATCACGACAGTTGAGACCGCACGAGCGGAACTACCCCACACATGACTTGGAGTTGGCGGCAGTTGTCTTCGCCTTGAAGATCTGACACCACTACCTATATGGGGTGAATTTAGAGATCTTTACAGACCACCAGGATTACTGCAGTCTCTCCCCATTCCCGAATGGAAATGGGAGAGCATTTCTATGGATTTTGTCACAGATCTGCCAAAGACACCAGGAGGCCATGATTCCGTTTGGGTTGTTGTTGATAGGTTGACCAAGTCAGCCCATTTCATACCTGTCAACACGACTTACACTCCATCCAGATTAGCCAAGTTATATGTGCAAAACATCATCAGACTACATGGTAAAACACGAGAGGTGGTGTCTGAAAGGGATTCGAGATTTACATCTCATTATTAGCATTAGTTCATATTAGCACTACAAACAGAGCTGAAGATGAGTTCTGCATACCATCCGCAGACAGACAGGCAGAGTGAGCGCACCATTCAGACGCTTGAGGATTTGCTTCGCGCATGCACTTTAGAGTGGAAAGGGTCTTGGAAGGACCATCTGCCGTTAATAGAATTCACGTACAACAACAGCTATCACTCCAGTATTGGTATGACACCATTCGAAGCCCTATATGAGCGGAGATGTCTTACACCTCTCAGTTGGAGGGAGGTAGGTGACCATGCTCTCTACTACGTAGATCTCTTGGAAGAGACTGCGAGAGCTGTTGATCTTGTGAGACGGAGGCTTCTGACGGCACAAAGCCTCCAGAAGAGCTATGCAGACCGTCGGAGAACAGATTTGGAGTTCCAGGTAATCCAATCTTTCCTCTTCATCCATTCAATTATAACATATGTATGACATCTAAATAATCACATACTAATAAAACTCCTGTAAATACAGGTCGGAGATTAGGTATTTCTTTGTGTATCTCCCATGAAGGGAGTGGAGAGATTCGGTGTTCGTGGCAAGTCGGCGCCACGATATGTGGGATCGTTCGAGATTCTTGCTCGAGTGGGGAAAGTGGTCTACCGAGTAGCCCTTCCTCCACATCTTTCAACTATCCATGATGTCTTCCATACATCCAACCAAAGGAAATATGTGCACGATCCTCGACACATCATCAACTACGAGAATCTTGACGTGGAGCCTGATCTGACTTATGAGGAGAAGCCAGTCCAGATACTTGACCATGCTGCAAAGAAGCTTCGCAGCAAAGAGATTTCATTAAGTCAAGGTTTTGTGGCACCGTCACGGCATCGAAGAGGCAACATGGGAGACTGAAGCTGACATGATAGCCAGATATCCACATCTTTTCTAATTGTAATCATCAAAACAAGTTTTTGTAATCAGATACATGATAAATATATGGCTTGTTTTCTCTTTGAGGTTTTTATGGGTTCAAAACCCTTTGAGGTTTTTATGGACATATGAAATTCAAACAAGGCACCTAATAGCCTTAACTCGAGTCTCGAGGACGAGACTCCCTTTGAGGTTTTTATAATCCAGAACATGGAGAAACTCCTCTATGCGCTGGTCCGAGAAAGCAGCCCTGAAAAGCGACATCCAGTTACCATTATCCCTGCACCCGCAACCTTGACATCAGGGTCAGCAACCAAGGCAAACAGACACGGAAAGCGGCTGCTGAGAAGTCCATTGCCCGTCCAGTCATCCACCCAGAATCCAAAAGTGTCACCATTTCCTACCATCGGACATAACATATCAAGGAAACGAGGTAGAACCTTCAGTATCCCCTTCCAGAACGCAGACCTCCTCTGGCCCTGCCGCCGTAAATCTGGATTCGCAATGGAGATGTCATACAAGCGACGTATCAGGTGACAACATAAACCCTCATCTTTTCCCCAATTCTCAATCAACGACAACCAGTTCAAAAGCTTAATTTTACCATCCGAAAGAGGGTTATCCAGATAGCTGATGGGAAGGGAGCCACAAGCTGTGCCCAGCTCCGAGCTGCAGGACCGAGCCTCATTTTTCGACATGCTGAAAGGAACAACAGTGGGCTTACCAAGATTCAAATGAAGACGACATCACGGCAAAAATCTCAAGTGTAATACCTATGCCCCTTGCCTCCTCTTTGTCGCCTTCAATGAATAGAATAGTATCATCCTCATATTGCAGCAAGGGGATGACCACCTCGCCACATCTATAACCAGAAACAATCCCGCTCCTTTGAGCACAACTGACCATGCAAGTCAGTACATCAGCAACAATTACAAAAAGCAACGGGGTCAATGGGCACCCCTGTCTAACCCCTCTCTGCGGTTGAAAGAAGCCCCCTTCAGGGCGACCATTGACCAGAACCGAAAGCGATGACGTGGTGATGCAACGCTTCATCCAAGAGATCCAGATCGCCGGGAAGCCCCTCCCGTACATTGCTGCCCACGGAAAATGCCAGTCAAGAGAATCGTAAGCTTTCGCAAAGTCTACCTTCCAAAGCAACACCCGCTTGTCATTACGTTTCCAATCACAGATGATCTCCGCTACTAACACCAAATTGTCTCCAATCTGACGACTCGGGATGAACGCCGTTTGAACCGGCGAAACAAGATGATCCTGAATGTAGCTAAGACGAATCACAAGCACCTTTGCTACAATGAGATAGATTCCATTTGAGAGGACAATCGGCTTGAAATCCTCAATCCTTTCTGGCGCACCCGTTTTTGGAAGAACAAAAATCGGAGCCTTATTAAATCTTTCAAACCCTGCATTGCACGGACAGAACTCCACAACTTCTAGGACCTCATCCCCGTGCACATCCCAAAACTCTTTATAAAACGAAATGGGAAGGCCATCAGGACCCGGGGCCCCATCAGAGTTCAGATTCTGAATCGCGGCCTTCACCTCCTCCTTCGTGAAAGGTAACACCAGGCTGCCAGCTTGCACATCGGAGAGACCCTGAGCCCAAGATCGTTACATCACCACGACCTGGAAGCAACCCTCATAGAAAACTCGATAAAATGATACGCAATCGCGTTGCCCATCTCTCTGTCCCCTTCAAATCTTATTCCACTAATCACTATTGATCTAAATGTATTGATGCGACGTCTTCTGCTAGCGACTCTGTGAAAGAAGGCTGCGTTCGCGTCATCCTCCTTCAGCCAAGAAACCCTTGATCTTTGTTTCCATTCTGCAACCTGCTTCCTATCTTCTTCCACCACCACTCTAAGAGCAAGATCCCTCTGCCTCATCTCCTCTACGCCTAACTTCCTAGTATTCTCTAGTCTATCAAGAGACTATATCTCCAGTTCCGCAACCACCCTCCTTGCCTTCCTAACAACTCCAACTTCCTTCTTGTACTCACATAGCCTTTGACGCAAACCCCTAAGATTTTCAGAAAATCTCTGCATCGCCGAACCAACTACCACAATGGAAGACCAAAAAGAGGTTACCAGAGTTCTGAAGGACTCCTCAAGCAGCCATGCTCGCTCAAAACGGAAGAAACCCCTCGGCAAGGAAGTAGATCCTGAATCCCAAACCAAAGTCGTGTGGTCTGAGCGTGTGCAGGGCCTGCAAGAGGAGAAGGAGCATGGGAACAAGCCCACCAACTCGGAGGAAACGAGAAAACAATGCATAATCAACTAATTCCGAATATTCTCCAAAATATCGATTACTCTCTATTTAGTAATTCCTCCGACGGAATACCTACTTCTGCAACACTATTTGAAACTAATAAAAGAGTCCGTTGGGGCATTGATTAAACACAAATTGCAAAGAGGGTTTGCATACTTTATGGCCATCTAAAGTTGGTTTAATCCTCCAAAGTTTGTTTAACCATTGTTTGCATATCTATTGTCTAATATATGTATGTTAGAGCTTAGATGTGACTTTAGTCCATAAACATGATCATTTTGTAGATCATTAAGTATTAAACTTTATCATGATTCACATAATTTTCAGGCGACGTGGATAAGAAGTTGTGGATATTGTGGAGGAGTTTGTCAGAGACAATGTTGGTTTGGAGAGACCGAACAAGGCATTTATTTTTCTATTACCTATGTAGTATGTATCCGAGAAAGTGGAGGACTTTTGATGGATTTCTGTCTTTAATTCTATCTATTCGACGGTAACACATGTTTTAGCAATCATATTGAACAGGGTTGTGGATCACATCATCTCTCCACTCCAGTCATCATTTATTCTGGGAAGATAGATTGCGGACAGTGTGTTTATGGCAATGAGATTGTAGGTTACTGGAAGAGACGACAATCGAAGGGTATGCTTTGGAAAGTGGACTTTTCTAAGGGAATATGACAAGGTGGATTGGCATTTTCTCCGGACGACGATGTGTAGACGAGGTTTCCTTGATACTGGGATCTCTTGGATGAAGCGTTGCGTCACCACAACATCCTACTCAGTGCTTGTTATTGGTCAACATGAGGGAGGATTTTTCTAGTCATAGAGGGGAGTTAGGAAGGGGTGCCCCCGTGCCCCTATGCTATTTGTTATTGCAACTCATATCTTGGCGTGCTTGGTTAATCGTGTGTTACGTAATGAAATCACAACATGATATTTCATTGGTGATTTTTCCGTTCCTCTGTTGTAGTATGCAAATGACATCATCTTCTTTCTTGAAGGGGGTAAAGAAGAGGCAAAAGGAAGGTCAATGACGCTAGATATTTTTAGAGAATTGTTTAGGCTTGCTCTCAATCACAACAAATCTAATGTTTACCCATATGCTCTCTCAGACATAAATGCACAGACATATTGTGAGGACCTTGATACGGAGTGTGACTCTCTCGCGATCGCTATCTTGATCTTCCCCTGACATTTGAAAGAATTAAGATAATGTCTGATTGGTTGCATGTCATAGAAATGATGGAAAAAGCTCTTAGACTGAAGTCAGGTATTTTATCCTGTAGTGAACGATTGGTGCTTGTAAAGGTCGTTCTCTCGGCTATTATAGTTTTCTTCATTTTCAGGTGCTGGTTAAAGATGATCATGTAGAGATCTCTTTGGGGGCAAAACAAGTCAGGATGGGTTCGAGGTTGGCATGCTGAGAGATTGTAACTTTGCTAAAGGCGACTAGTGTCCTGTGATCACCCGTTTGGACACCATGAACGTGTCGCTTCTCTAAAAATGGGTTAGTAGGATTTGGGGCAAAAGCGAAGACATTTTTTGCATACTTATTCATAATACTTATTATAATGAGGACCACAACAGTTTGCCACATCACCCAAACTTTCATTCTTCAGCTTTTTGGAAACACATTAACTCGGTGTTGCCTCACTTCCAAGTACTCTTTCGTTCAATGTTTGTTGATGATGGCCGATAATTGGATTATGGTAGGAACTTTTTCCTCCAGGTTCCCACATTGATTTGCTTTGGTTGCTAACCGTGAATCGTAAGTGTTGGATTGTTGGATACACGACAACTGGATGCCTTCGTTCTTGGCAGATTTCTCTGACTAACGCTTAGATGATTTCCTTCTTTTGGACTCCTTAAGACAGATAGATACACCTGTTTATGGGTAGTATCACTGAGGGTGGAAGGATAACTTGTTCTTGTAACAGGCCTACAGAGCTATAACCAGACCGCCACCACCGATGAAAAACACTTTGTTTCGTGATTACAACTTTATTTGGGAGTCAAGAGTGCCATGTAGAAGTGACGTGGCTGCTGCAAAGAAAGCATATTATGACGAGGGACCGTTGTTTGAGACTTTTCACGAGTATCTCTAATAGGTGTTCCCTTTTGCAAAGTGAAGCTGTGAAGCGTCTTTTCTTTCGTTGGGTGAAAATTAGCGCAGACTGGCTGAATTTTCGAAATTTGGACTTGTTTTGGGACTCTTTGATTGGGGCAAAGCATTACCCTTGTGAAGACCTTCCGCCAGTCGCAACGAGTTGGGAAATTTGATTTACTAGACTTGATGCACTCTTTTTTCACAGCATTTTAGTGCGAAAAATGTAACTTTCATTACAGGACTTTTTTTGAGTCTTGGCTTCTATTGTCTTCATGTAACTTTTCTTCATTTATTAATATTTTTGGGGCGGACACCATAGCGTGGTTTCCCCTCTTTTACTGGAAAAACGAGGTTGAAGCAGTTCAATGAGGAACTATTGATGAAATAACAATTTAGTTGCCGCGCAGAGGGAGGGAGCTGTGTTGTACGCTTTTGAAATCCTCCCATAACTTGTGCCTTACATCGGAGGAGAGAGCCATATTATCTTAAGAGCTCTTTGGTAGTCTGAAGGGGTTCGGTGCTCTTGCTACATATGGGTCAGATTTAGGATACGACTCGGTCAATGGCACACATTTTAGATTTTGGTTGGACGACTCTTCTGGGAAAGGGATTGAACAAAGATCTCTCCCATGTTTGATATTGCACATGACAAACTTGTGGTAACAATTAGGTGTTGGGACCAGTGTTGTTAAAGGTGAGAGGCGCTCCAAGGCGCTAGGGGTGCAAAACGCCTGAGGCCTTAGATGCTCACCTTGACGCTCTCCCGAGAAAAGTATGGTGCCATATACAAATAAATTAATTATGCGTGAGTCTATATATTATGTGCACGCACACACATGCATATGTAACATACATATGCAAGTTCATGCATACATTATACATATGTTTGCATTACTTATATTTCAATCTACGATCCATCCAATATATTTATATGCATGTTTAGATGCACACATATAAATGTGTACGTGTACATGTATTATATATATGTTTATGTGTTCATATATGCTATCGCAAAATGATATTTAATGATCAATGCAATATTTATGTATGTGTATGTGTAATGTATACATGCATTTACGTTTGTATGTATATATATATTAAATATTTTTGTTTGTGTGTATTCACACGTTTGTGTGTCTATATGCGTAGATATTTGTATACATGTGCACATGTCTATGTGTATGTGTGCATGCATGCGTATGTACACATGTGTGTGTCTGTCTTTTTATTTATACATGTGTGTTTTGTCTAGTTATATGCGTATGTATGTGTGTTTTGTCTATTAATATGCGTGCAAGCATGCCCATGTATACGCGTGTATTTGTAAATTTATATATTCATGTGTGATTTGTCTATATATATGTATATACTTATAATACTTCAAACTAATATATATATATATATATATATATATTTGCCTGTAAATGTAGAAGAGTATTCACTCAGAATGTATTTGTGCATGCTAGTGCTCTTTGTGAAAGTTGACTTATGTAATTTTGTATATAAATTTTATAAATATCTTCTTTGGAGGGTTCTCTAAAGGAGGACAATCTCATCTTTTCTCAAAAAATGTTTGAAAACTGGATTGGATTAAAAATACTGGATTGGATGTTGAATCGATCTTATGCCAAATTTGATTTAAACGAGTTGAACCAATTGTTTGAATTGATCGAAGTAGTGGTGACGTCAGCATGATGTTATTTCCGTCATGGAAGGAAATATCGCGATATATCGGGGACATGTAGGACTTTTCAAACCTTCCTATCTCGGCTGATTTGGTTGAATCAGTCCGATTAAAACGATCTACATGTAGTGTTTAATTGAATTGCTAAAACTGGCTGAAACTGTTGGAACTTGGTTAGTCATGGGTGTATTGGTTAGGTTTTGAAAACATTGTTTGTGATCCCTTGGGCTATTTGAAACCAAAGAAATATGGCAGTCTTCTAGGGAATACACCGTGAAAAGACAAAGGGATTAAAATCTTAATCCTTCGGACCACCTCCTTCTTAGGTAAAACATCAACACTTTGATCAAACTATTAAATTCATGCATTGTCTTACATGAAATCATATAGGATCTTTAGGACATTTTAGATGACAACAAGGTTTAGGAAAGCGGTATGTATATGCATTCGGACATGCAACTGAATACTGAATAAGGGTATGCTGGGGCATATACGGGTTGTATGCGGTTGTACACGGTTTTCTAATATATATATATATGTGAATAACATTACTACTAAATTTATGTATCTAAGTGGAGTTAAAGAAGATCTAAGAAAAATTGTTCATGTTAGATGGTTTAGTTTATGCTTTTAATTGCCTAATATTTTAAAATGTACTAAGCCTTATCCCACTATAAGCAGGGTCTGCTTCATGGATTCTTGCTCAAATCCATGTTGAAAGATTCGATTATTTTTTACGTTGGCCATCGACTACCTAACTCAACCCCTGCAAGAGTGGGATTTGAACCCTGGTCTTTTGTGTGGTAGACACACTGTACTGCCACAAAACCTTTTATGTGGGTACTAATTGCCTAACATTTAATCATAAAAAAAATTTAGCCATAAAACTTCACATATTAGATGATTCATAATAACAAAACTTCATTATACATACATGCACTACATGAGCAAAACCTCAATCGGCATATATTAAAATATTTGATGATACGTTGCATATACTCATGAAAACAACACATGAGATTAACATAAAACATTGCATATACATAATGGTATAATGCATTGCAATTGTATACAAATACATGCCATATTCTTATAATTGAATTTAGAAAGAGGCAGATCTACGGAATTAAGCACCTCAATGAGAAGATTGGGAAGTTGGAGGTGTTGGAGCTGTCTGTGGGGCATATGTGAGCCGCATATGTTGGGAGGGTGCATAACGCATCGATTCATGAAATCGGTTCGATCTACATGCCACACGGGCATATGCGACCAATTTCTTGAACACTGGTTGACAACATCCAAATACTTCTTAAAGAACGTTGGGAAACCATCAAGACCTAATAACCTCTCTGCATTGAGTAATGCACTTGCCAACTATTCATCCTACAATGAAAGTATCTAAACATACTGATCAACGGGTAACCAGCTAGCATCCCTCTTCCACACGGCCCCCTTCAAGTGATATCTTTATACTCCAACTAAAATGTCCGAAATAATCAACAACTCCCTCCCGACCTGCCTATCCCCTTGGATTTGGGAGCAAGATTTTAGAAATCGAGACTGGGTTGAGGCGTTATCCAATGAGGAAATTATAATGCAAAACATTCATGTTTTTTCAATTCATTAAGGGGTTGATGTCTAATCTTTGTTGCTTGAGTCATTTTTAATTTATAAAATAATTTGGATTAAAATTTAAAGAGTTCATCATTAAAGTATTGAATTGTATATTTTTGAATGATATGGGTTGCATGTTTAAGTAAAAATTCACCGACTAAAAAGATTAAGGAATTTATATAATTAAGTAATGATTTAATGATGTTCATCGTAGATTTTTGAAAAAGTTCAAAGCTATACAAACTTACCAACAAAAATGGCTATTTAAGCGTATTGTACTCAAGCAATACCAGATCTCTCTCAGTTCGTATTATCCTCAACATCGAAGGTGGAAAATTCCAGTTCATGTTAACCAAAGATGGATCTAATAGTCTATAAAACACTAGTAAAAAATTTAATAGTATATTCTTTTAAAAGAAGTTATTTTATCCCAGGTTTCGTAAATAAACATAGGAAAAGATGTAAGAGCGTAGTTTATTCTTCTAAATGTCTTCGTATTCCCTAAAGAATTGAGGCGACATCTGTGTATCACCTCATTATCTCGCTGCCTCGATACCTTCTTGGATGGTCGGGGCATATGCCTCATTTAAGCAGTAAGAGGCTATGACATCGAGGTTGTATTCCTTCAAAATTGCCTCGAGGCTAGATTCCCTTAAAACTGCCTTGAGGCGGGGTTTTTAAAAGCATGGTTCTAATCCTTACACGAAGTAAACTGTAATGTTTGCACACAATGCATAACTTCCTCGATGATCCTATAGAGAAACCAACAAATCAAACTCTGTTACTGGCTTGAGACATAGTTGAAGCTAACACATGTATTGGCAATAACAATAATGTAGGCGGCAATAAACACCCCTGTGTTCACCCCCGTCGGAGATGAACCTACCATTTGGTATGACTCTTTTCCTCTTAAATACCAGGGCTCCGCCTTGTAACCACATGGGTAATTCGAAGTGAAAAGTGAATCTCACAAATATCTAGTTCAAGTTGTAGAGCCAACAACCACAAAACAATATCCTCTTAATCAAGTGGAGTTCCTAAGATGTCATCATCTGTGTAAAGTTGACACTCATTGTTTATGAGTTTTACTTCGGCGATGCCAATGTACTTTGGTAATAGAACGACATCTCCCTCCTTGAAGGGGATGCCAACATGTTTCTATTTCAAGTCACGAGATGCGGGGCTGTTGAGAGAAAATAACGAGTTACCAATTTATGAGATTATAGAGTTCTCTTATATAGAGGAGAAACTTGTTGGGCAAATTACATAAAAAGACAAGAAGAAAAGAGAATACATTAACGAAACAAAAGATATCTAATATTCTAGCACGCCCCCTCAACCTGGAGTGAAGATATCAATCATGCTCATCTTGGAACATCTCTGGAATTGCCCTCTGGCTTGGGCCTTGGTGAACACGTATGATGTCTGATCTCTTGAGGTAACATGAGTGGTGAAGATAAAGCCCCTCTGAATCATGTCTTCAGTGTAGTGACACTTTACCTCGATATGCTTGGTCCTCGCATGAAAGGATGAATTGTTGGCTTAAAGAGCGACTTGGTTGTCGCCTTGAAGGTGCATGAGAAGAGGTACTTCAAAAGCTAGGTTAATACAACATATCTAACCCACATCATCTCGGTACTCTCTGTGCCATAGATCTGTACTCTGATTTTGCACTGGATATGGCGACTCTACCTACTTCTTGCTCTTCCAAGATACCAAGGAACTCGTTGTGTACACTTGAAAGGCGGAGGTAGACTTCGTATCTTTGGGACACCTCGCATAATCTGCATATGTACAAGCTGTAATGGCAAGGGATGTACCAGTGCTAAATTGAAGACCAGTTCTAGGGGAGGTCTTAAGATACCTCAAAATCATATGGATGCCATCCATATGTACTTGTCTAGGTTGCTCCATAAAATGACTCACTGTGCTCACTACAAAGGATGTATCTGGCCTGGTCCTGGTCACGCGTAGGAGCATCCCAACTAACTTACCGTACCTTCTCTTGTCCATGGTTGTTGAAATAAGTAGTCGGTACTCGATCGACCAGGTCACTAAGTATTAATTAGCAATCGGAGAACTCATCGGATTTAATCGACCATTAGTTGATTTTGAATTTTTTAATTATTTTAAATATATAAATTATTACATATTTTCTTATATATTTGCATAGATTTTATATTTTCTACACTATCATAATGAAACAAAAGAAGTAATTGATTTTGAATATATGATTATGCATATTAGAAAGTTTGCTTTAAAAAAAAAGCGAAAAATAAAAAAAATAAAAAATCTCTATGTAAAACTCGGTCTAGTAGTCGACTGAATAGGCCGATTAGTCGGGGTGACTGACTAATGGTAGACTAGGCCTAGTCGAGTCGGCTACCCCCCGACTCGACTAGTCAGCCTAGTCAACTAACTTTTACAACAATGCCATCATCTTCATATAGCTTCATGTTTGAGTCACTGGAAGTAGTGACATGCCTACAATCTACCATGCCTGTCTCAAAGAGATCTGTACGGTACTTCCTTTGAATCATCACAAGACCTCATTGGTTCCGGGCAAACTCCAGTCCATGGAAGTAGCATAGACTGTCATGGTCCTTTGTTACAAACTGCTGACGAAGAAAATCCTTAGCAGCCTGAATTCGTGCTCATCATCCCCTTTAACAATGTTATCATCAACATAAACAATTATGACAACTGCACCTCTTTGAGATTTCTGAACAAATAATGAATGGCCTACAATCGATCTCACAAACCCCTGTTCCTCAATCAAATCCGAGAGCTTATGGAACCCTGCTTTTGTACTCTTCTTAAGACCATAGATCACCTTGTGAAGTATCCAAACCTTCTAACACTCCCCCTCAGTAGCTAACCCAGATGGCTACTGCATGTAGACCTCCTTCTGTAGGTTAACATAAAGAAACACATTCTTCACTGCGAGCTGATATTGGGGCCGATCCCGTGTCACTGCAACAAAAAAATGAATTTACAGTGTAGGATGCCGAGCTACCAGAGAACAAGTATCATGGTAGTCCACTCCATATGTCTAGGTGAATCCACGATCCACACTACCATTTGTTTGTCGCTTCACCACAAACTCCCACTCGCATCCTACAACCGATGCATTGTAGGTGTTGTAACAATGCTCGATATGTCACGTGACTGTAATGCAACCATCTCCTCCTCCACGACAAGGCACTATTGACAGTCCTCTATTTCTTCCTGATATGTCCATGGTATCTGCATGACTAACATCCCCTCGACAAATCTCTTGAAGACCTCTGAGAGTCGGTTCAAGGAAACATGGGCTGTAAGAATATATGTAGCAGAAATACATCTCAGCTTCTGCAGAGCAACATGCACATCCAAATCCCCTACCTCATGAACCTGTAAACTACCCTCCTAAGAGGGTACTTGCTCGTCCTGTGAAGAATCCTGCTACTTGGACAAATCACTAGTGCTATTAGTAGTAACAATATGCTCATTACATAATGGACGCAAAGAAGGTGACATATGCACTAACATATTGCGTCCGTCGAACTAGATCAAGACAACGATACCCCTTTTAGGTACGAAAGTAGCATACAAAGACACACTTGATAGCTCTAGGAGAGAGATTGTCATGACCATGTGTCAGATGGTGAACAAAACCAACAGAGCCAAACACACGAGGTGTAAGGGAGAACTTGTTCTTATCAGGAAACACAATCGAGAAATGAACCTTCTCTCCTAAGATAGAGGATGGCATGCGGTTCACCAATTAGCAAGCAGTGAGAACCACATCCCCTCAGATTGTGTAAGGAGCACAACTTTGGATCAAAAGTGTTATGGTCACGTCAAGTAAATGGCGATGTTTGCGTTTGACATTATTGTTCTGCTGAGAGGTGTATGCTGCTAAGAGACTTGACTATAATGTGTAGAATACTAATGCATTGTCTGAGCGAATAAATTTCACAGTAAAAGAGAGATTGTTTTTTATTAATAAAAGATTTAATGTCAGACCCATCTTCATGCTTGTTTTTCAATAGAAAAATCCAAGAAAGTCTAGAATAGTCATCAATAACAACAAGATAAAATTGGTGTCCTTGGACATCAGGAACACGGTTGGGTCCCCAAATATTTAGATGATTAAGTGCAAATGACCACTGCTATGTCTTTGACAACCAAAGAAAGAAGAACGATGATGCTTCCCAAGCTTGCAAGCCTCGCACTGGAAGGAAGATCATGCACATATATATGAAAGGGCATGACACAACTTCTGAAGAGGAAGGTGGCTAAAACGAATATGTCACAAGTAAAGAGAGACTGATCCCATGGGAATTGTAGAGCATGGCCTCAAATTTCAGCGAAATTCGGTCGAATTTCTGTCGAATATCGATATCCAGTCGAAATCGAAATTCGACCGAAATGACCGAAATATGGGGGTCCTAGTACAAAAAATGACCGAAATGACTGAAATTCCGGTCGAAATTCCACCGAAATTCCATCAGAATTCTGGTTTAGTCGATACCGAAATGGTGACCGAGACCGATATTTAGGACCTTGTTGTAGAGACACACCTGCACTGGGAGACTAGAGCGGTCTGTAGAGCCCTTGCTGCTAATTTGCCACATCTAATCACCCTGCTCGTGAGTATGTCTTGAAACACAAGAGTAAAAAGGTAAAAAAGAGCACGACAATGCATATCCTTCATGATTCAACTACTAGAAAGCAAGTTTATTTGACAATCAGGAGAATATAACACATTATGCAAGCTTATGGATGGCGTCAAATGCACCTCTCTATGTCCTATGATGGGTAAGTAAACCTCGTTTGCAATGACGACCCATCTACCAGGGGGTATAGATCCTAAAGTATTGAACAATGCTCTGTCTCCACGCATATGGTTAGAAACACTAGAGCCTATGATCCACTCTGTCATATCTGCCTTGCTGCAACTGGTAAAAGCTATGTTGTCATTGAGGAGCTCGAAGGGCTGTTTGGTTGCCAGGGTACACCAGGGTATTCTGGCATACCCCTAGCTCCAACTCTGCATTCTGGATTGGGATTACTTGTATTGTATTGCCCCTACAATTTCTTTGGTATAATATTTTTTAACCATGTTCAAATAAAATTATTAACATAAAAAATATTATAATCATTGAAAAAGTTAATATAACACGTAATCAATGTCACATCACATAACAATTATCATTCCAATCCTCCCAATCCTCTAAGGAACTACTATTCACCGAAGGATACCCCAACCCAGCCCAACCAATAACCAAACAAGCCCGAAGAGCTCTCTAGTAGCGTATGCAACTTTTGGGGAACCTGCAGTGGTATCAACATCAAGAGTCATTATCTCTTGCAGACGGGAGACAATATCATCAAGGCGTGAATTTGTCTGAGGAGTCGAATTGTCTGGAGGCTCCATTTGCTTGGCCATACGAGTAAATGCGGGGTATCCATGTTTCTGATAGCATGTGTCCTCCTGGATGATGACAATGGGCGTAGGGGCCACATTGGCGTCCACCTCTCTGCCATGAGGACCACGTCTATTGAACTGTGTAGAACCTCCCTTGCCATGAGATGCATCATTGGTGAGGAGGTATGTGTGGTGGCTTGTGGTGCGATAAGAAGCTTATTGGGGCGACTGTTGGCCTCCTCCATGCGAGGTATTGTTGCGACTATAAGAAGCTGTGTACGTGCTGCCTCGTACTCTAGATTCAGGGTTGCCAAGAAACTCCAACAATCGTGGAGATCTTGTATGCCATATGCTGCTTTGCGGAAGTGGAAACGAGCTTGTTGCTGTGAAGCTTCTCAAACATGCCTCAATTTGAAGAGTAGAATGTATGCAAAGGCCAACCATTATGCTTGGTTGTATATATATCAAACTGTAGCTGAAGAATTTTGACCTCGTTCTTTGCTTGGGCATTCGTGGCGATCAAAATATCCCACATCACCTTGGCCGTGGGCTGGTTTGCATTGTCATTGGCGATCTCTGTGGCGAGAGTCCTAAAGAACCAAACATATGCGTACACATCATCTTGCTTCCACGAAGCATTGCCGCTAGTCTTATCGGTTGGCTCGAGATTTGTTAGAATGGTAAAAAACTTCATGGACCCCATAGTTGGTCTCATCCATCTTTACGATGGGAGTCGAGCCATTAAAGGCACCGGATGAAGAGAAGACGTCATACTTGTTCTTTGACATGATGAAAAAAAGAAGCTGAAAGAGAACTCTACTGGGGAAGTAGACTGATCCGAGCGAGTCTACATGATTATATTGAGAATTGGTTGTATACGTTGACTCATACAACAATCCTTGTCAAACCTCGATCTGCGCTAGGATCGGAAAAAGGTAATTATATTTTTGAAATTACTTTTCTGGTCAAAATCAGACCATTTCATACT
Source organism: Ottelia alismoides (assembly GCA_037367405.1). Lineage (NCBI taxonomy): Eukaryota > Viridiplantae > Streptophyta > Magnoliopsida > Alismatales > Hydrocharitaceae > Ottelia > Ottelia alismoides. The sequence goes on from JAZKJV010006435.1 coordinate 145,619, forward strand.
GCATATCGACGAGAGAAAGTATAGAAGTTGGCCACGAGGGTCGATGGCGGTGCTTATAGGGTCTAGGGAATGTGTCTGGTAGCCCATCGGTTGCTCTGGAGTTGCTAAGGCATGCGTTAGGCCGGTAACAACAATAATGGTCGCTGCCTGGAGTCGTGCAGATACTGGTGGTGATGGGAGTTTGTTGGCGGCGGCACACGACACATGAGAGTATGGGGCAACGGGTAGGGGCTAGGACACGTGTAGGGAGCAAGAACTCTGGTTTAAGGTCGTTGCTCCGATACCATGTTGAGAGAAAACAATGAATTGCCTATTCCTGAGACCCTAGGGTTCTTATACAGAGGAGAAACATGTTGGTCAAATTAGTTGAAGAAGACAGAAAAAAGGAGAATACATTGAAATAACAGATAACTATTATCTCAACAAGGGACCAATTACAACTTTAGTGGAGTTTAACATATGGATTGTCCCAAGGACAAAGGTACCAACTTTGATCTTGGAAAGGGAAATGGCCTCCATGAGGATCTTGTTTATTGATGAAATATGCTGCGTAGTTGTCTTACTTTGAGGGAGAATCAAAAGAGAGTGATTCGAGGGTTTTCTTGGCATTGATAATTGTTGGAGTATTCGTTATATGCGTCACATGTATGGGAGATGGGTAAATGGATCTCTCCAGGATTCATTTACCCCATCCAGAGTTAGTCCTTCATCCACCAGTTTGGAGATGTGGAGACTCAGTGGGGGCAATATACAGTGGGGGCAATATTCACCCCTTTGAGGGCTTCTCCCGTTGTTTCATCCCGCTCTTTAGGGAGTAGGGTTCCACGTAAAATCTCTTTTCTTCATGTTTATATTTCTCTACTTATGCTCTATTTATCATTTCGCTTCCGCATTCTCTATTTTCTAACATGGTATCGGAGCGGATTTGATTCTCGCGGAGTTATTTTTCCATTTATTCAGATTTGATCTTGATGGTTTTATTTTTTGAAGATCTGTTCATGATCTTTATTTGTTCAATATTTGATTGTAATGGTTGTGAAGATTTATATTTGAAAATCAATATTAAGTTTTGATTAAATTAATTCTAGGGTTTCTTATGAAACCCTAAATCATCATGGGTCAAGCGTCGATCTTTGCTCTAGAAGCCGCGCATCCCAGCCTCGTGCAAACATCAGGCAGATCATGTTCAAGTTGAAGGGTTTTTCGAAACCCTAGTTCTGTGCTTGCAAATGGCACTACTGGCTGCATCTCGATTCTTGTGCAGGCAGCATGCGATGATCTCGATTCTTCTTCAGGCAACCCTCTTCAACGCCTCCAGGCCGTTGGCGGCTGCGCATCCACCACGTGCACCTCCTCTCTCTAAATCCCTGAATCCGTGCGCAGATCCCAGGCGGCTGCGACCTATGATGATGAAGATCTCAGGTTCTTATTTGAAAAAAATATTTGGACGTCACTAACGCGTCCAAACCACAGCCACATCACGAAGGCGACATGATGTTCTTTTCTAGCCCTCTTTGGCCATATCGCCCTTCTCCATCGTCTAGGATGGTAAGCCTTCACATCTTTGAACAAGGAGGCGGCACGCCATCTTCACATCTTGCGCCGTTCCACCTCCCATGTGGCACCCATCCTCACACTAGCTTCACCACCGATCCATATGTAATCTCGACACCCTCTGAAATGGCAACGCTCGATGCCTGCTGGGGCACGACCTCTTCCAGGCCCATTGAGAGGTACAAGAACACCACGGGTGCGATGAAGGAGAGGGCCATCACGAAGAGCAACATGAGAAACTGAATCTGCCCGCAGTATGACATGCGGTACATATGCGCCTGGGTGGCACATGATAGGCGCTAGTAACAGCTCCTTCCCGCCGCATCTCCTCCTTTGGCGCGCTAGGTAGGGGGCGAACCTACGACCTTCTGCTTAGGCTGCGACAGCAAAATCTCTTCCAGCAGGTGGCGATCGATCTTCTCCAGCGCACCGAGGCATTGCGTGCTACAAGCGCTCCTCCAATCTCCCGCGCGCACCTCCAATCTCCAACGGCACCCCAGCAGATCCCTCCCGGCGGCGCCACCCATAGGCCGTCTTAACGGCGATGGGTCCAGGAGGAGCCCCCAGTTTTTTTCTTCAAGTTGCGCGATGACGACTACGACGTCCTCATCTGATCTGGCGACGCAAGAAAAAGTGGGGGGCATCATGCATGGGTGAGGGTTCCCATGGGACCCTAAGAAGCATGCCCCATTATTAAATAAAAAATGGTCGTTCATTTGTTTTAAAAAAATATAAAAAGGGAGTTGACATGAGAGAGAAAGCTCAAGGGGATTGGTTGAAAAAATGAATGATGAGGTCAGAAAATTTGCAATTAAAAAGGGAAGAAAAAAAGGATAGCTACACACAAAAAGCCGTACGCTATTACAAATAAAAATTGCAAAAAAAGGTTGCTAGGAAAAGCTGTAAGAAATTGTTGAAATGGCTTTAAAAATATTTTCAAACAAATGTGACGGCATATAAATTTATTTTGAAGAAAAGCCGCAAGAAATTTGGTGAGAATATTCATGTTTAGCCCCATGTTATTGTCTTCTCCCAACATTGTCGATGTTATGTATTCCGTCTAGTATAGGAGAAAGGGGGAGTATTGTGTAGAGTCACAGGTTGGATCCTGATTCTAGATGTCAGATTCTCCAGACTGGTCAGAAGTTCAGACTTTATAGTTGTTCAGATTCGACGATTGATTTCGAATCCTCAGTTTCAGACTCGCACATGTATGCGGTCTTCATTCGGATGTGCAGATGTTTGCCATCTTTTGTAGTGGTCCCCATCTTTTCTTATTTTGTTGGTCAGAGTTTTCATGTGAGCCATAGGTACTCCATAGTAGAGGACCATTCCCAATGCCATGTTGGCAAGTGTTTTTATGTGGTTCATAGGGACTCCAGAGTAGAGTACCATTCTATGTGCCAGATGGGAGAAATCCAGTTCTCCGACGAGGTGACTTTTCAGACTCCATTTTCCAGTGACCATGGACTTCGATGAGAATTGCACTTACACAGCCTTTTTCAGTTCGACCATTTTCAGAGATGGAGTAGTTGTCCACATATTGTGGCTGGCCAAAGTACTCCGACGAGGAGACTCATTTTTCAGTTGCAGTGACTCTGACATGCGCAGTACAGAGCACATGCTCTCTGACGAGGAGATTCAGTTGACTCACACTCCCAACCCGTTCGTCCTCCTCACCCACACGACATGAGAAGCAACGTCCTCGACAACAACCAACAGTTGTGCGCGTTATGTTGATATTGTCTATAGTGTCATGTAACGTGAGCTGAGTTTCTTTATGTTTGTCCCAGTTGAGCATTGCATGCTCCAGCTTGAGGGGAAGTGTTGGAGTATTCGTTATATGCATCACATGTATGGGAGATGGGTAAATGGATATCTCCATGATCCATTTACCCCATTCAGAGTTTAGTCCCACATCTACTAGTTTGGAGATGTGGAGACTCAGTGGGGGCTATATATAGACCCCCATACCCCTGTAGTCAGATGAGAAAAAGGAATGCAATATCCGCCCCTTTGAGGGCTTCTCCCGTGGTTTCATCCCACTCCTTATGGAGTAGGGTTCCATGTAAAATCTCTTTTCTTCATGTTTATATTTCTCTACTTATGCTCTGTTTACCATTCCGCTTCCGTATTCTCTATTTTCTAACAATGGTATCATTAAAACAAAATATATAAATCATTATGTGTTTAATATCGGAAATAGGTAAAAAGTAGTAAAATCAAGCTTACATAGATAATATCGTTGATATACATAGATATCTTTGGCAAAGTTTTGCCGATATCGGTCGAAATCCAGGAAATTTTGTACTGAAATCCATGATTTTCAACTGAAATGAGTCTTTATTTCGAAATATCACTAATATTTCGACCCATCTCGGTCGAAATCCGGGAAATCGACATATTTATGAGTTTTGATAGCCATGACCTCTCGAAATCGAAATTTCACGAAATTTCTACCATGCTTTGAGATGGATCTTAGTTCTAGAGCTCACATACCTACTCCACATGTGAAGGGATCCGGAGACTTCCTTGAAGATGGACCTTGATTATAGTGTGACATGCAAGTTGGCCCCTAGAACCAAACCTAATGTCAACGATGGAGGTTAGTTTGAAGCATTGCTCCTCCTACAGGTGTGATGCTCTTGATAATTGTCGCTCCTCATAAGATCACTCCACACTTGGAGACAACATGCGAACAAGTTCCTCCTTCGACGTGGAGAGCCAACCTTTTACAATACCTCGACCATCCTTCCCTAGTGGGTGCTGAGCGGGAAGGGGATAAGAAGATGGAGAAAAAGGTAGTAAATGATAGTTTTAATTTAGTTTAATGATTTTAATTTAGTTTAGCTTAGTAAATAATAATAACATAATTTTTAAAATTGCCTTGCATTTAGAGCAGTTACAGTGTAGTTCTTCAAAGTTAGGAAGAAAATTGTTACTGTTTAATTAAATAGTAATAAACCGTAAAACAACATAATGATAGGAAAATATTATATAAGTTCCAAGTTTTTGTTTCTTATTTATGTCTTAAAAAAGAAATGAAAGGGGTTGCATGGCCATGTCTTAAAAAATGCTATATAGCTATATCTGCATATAGACACATATAATACCAGTAAGCATAAATAATAACAATAGCCATATACCCATATATTCTAAAACCTATATGTAGGAAAGCTGATGCTTGCAGAGTGAAATAAAGAATAGGGCTTTATTTTTAGTTTAATTAGGGCCGAGTTAATTTAATTTACGGTTAGTTGAGTCATTGCAATTTTATTTTAAATAAACGGATCACATGATTTAATTAATTAATCGGGTATATTAGTCAGTTAGTTTGTTAGAGTCCAAATTAAGTTAAGACATGATTTGTATTCTGATTTGTTTCCATTTTTATAATCCCACACATCCTATATAAAGGGAATGGTAGTCCTTTCTTTAGAAAAAAAGTTGAAGTTGAAATTATTTTGAGAATTTTCTCATCTCTCTTTCCGTTTCTCTTCTCACCCACACGATCTACGCAATTCTTTCCCTAATCTCGCGCAACCGGGGCACTCGCTTCTCCCTCCCTACAATTTCTCCCACCAAACAAATTTCCACCATTAAATTTAATATTTTCCATCGTTGTAAATTCTGATTTGCATCAGTTGGTATCAGATCATGGCCTACATATCGTACCCACGATCTGACTATCCGTACAGATGTTCGCGCAGGTACGCGATGAAAGACTATTGTTCGTCGGAAGTAAATGACGGGCCAAACGAAGCCTACAAAAAGGAGTTAATGTCCATATTGCTTGAATTGCAATCAAATCTATGGGATTTGGTTGCTAATTTTGAGACTCGAAGCGCCGTTGGATTAAAACTTCCCGCCGTCGAAGCCATTGTCTTGGTTTCCGTGGAAGAAAAACAAGATAAATCGATGACGATCTGCTTGCTGTTCAGCACATCCCAGATCAGATGACACTTCGGAATCAACTCCACCACCCCCATCGGTCGCTCTCGCACCTCTAGTACCTTCCCTGGCATGGTTTTAAAACATGCGCCTCGAGGCATAAGCCTTAGTCTGGATATTTGAGGTGCAAGCATCAGAGACCTGATGCGGTACCGAGGCCGTCGAGGCGGTCCCGAGGCGCCACCTTGGTCTGCTGTGCATTTTTTGGTAAATAAATAAAAAACTATATAAAGCAATACTTTTTTAATTATATTAAAGTATAAAGCATATTTTAGTTACAAACATACAAGTCACAATTATAATACTGTATTATAATATCATTATATGTTGCTCCCATAACATAATATTTTATAAATATACAATTATACATTTATGTTACAATCATCATTGAATCAAAAAAATGATGCAAGTGTACAATTATTGTTTTTAATTAGTATGAACAAATTTTATATCAACAAATGTATTCAATTGCTTGTACCGCTACAATGAGTATAATATATGTTTAAGAGACTGTATATTTTTGTAAGAATATTAGGAATTCACATATTTACAATATTAATATTACTCAATCACAAATTAAAACTGGCATATACGGTTAATATGGTGTATTTTGTATATCTATTAAATTTAAAATATCAAATTTAGGATTTATGATCATATATTATATCAATATTTGAAGTTTATGATTTTATGATAATATAATTATGTTTAATAATAATCTTGACGTGTATTTTCTCTATAAACTGAGGCTTACGCCTTGACCGCCTCGAGAGGCTTACGCCTCGCCTCAATATCGGAAAATTGCCTCGAACCGCCTCGCATTTTTAAATCCTTATTCCCAAATACCCCCACTTCATCCCCACCACCTCTGCTAGCTCCTGCGCTATCCCCAGCAACCCCCTAAACCCCGCTATAGGCCCCCTCGCCACACCCTTCCGCCCTTTCGGTTGCCCCATCCTCATCCACGATGAGCCTATCCCTACCGTACCGACTATTACCACCTACACCACCTCTCTATAACCCCACCATCGCTAATGTTGTTATCACATTGCTTTTCTCTTCGCCGAAAGTCCCTCCACCATTTGCACCAACCTCCTCCCCCCCAAACCACTTCGTAAACAATCCCATCGCACCCCTCACCCGTGCGGAAACCCCTCGACCCCCTCCTTAGCCCTGATCACCACCTCGCAAGCCGCCGGCCTCATGTCGCCAGCTAGCCCGAAGCTCCAGATCATCTTCAAATCTCGTGCACCACCTATGCGCCGCCTCCACCGCCCGCAATGCTTCCTTCGCTCGATCCCGCTGTCACTGTGCAGATCACCAACGCCACCACCAAGTTCCATCTTCTAGCCACCACTTGCCACAACCATCCTCGGTGGAGCCTCGCTACCATCTCACACGAGTGTGATGCGATCCACATCGCTGCCACCGTCGAAAGCGCTGCTCGTGTGGCCCCCATAGCTTCCGCCGTCGCAGTTGCTTCGGCATGAAATAAACCCTAACAAGGGTTTTTCGTACGAGAGGGAGTGACCCATCGAAGGTTGAATCCCGTGACTCTAGGGATGCTGGATTGATTTGGAGATTTTATAAAAAGGAACTCTTATCCAAAGTTATTTATAGAAGGGTAAAACTTAGGTGGAATGAGGGGGTACGAAAATTGCAATCTCACCCCATGGAACAGAAATACTTAAACTGAAGTACTGGAATAAAGAAATTTAGGCTGCTACCTTTTCCAATTAGGATTAGGAATGAGGGTTTCACCTATTTAAAGACCCTATGGTCTAGTTCATTACCTACATTTCCTCTCCTCCTAAGTTTGTGCCATTCATTTGCTATGGGTTCTCTAAAGGTTAAGATGCTCGATATGAAGATGCCCCATCATTTTTTTGAGTACCACGTTAAGGTGGCGAAATCCGCGTGGACACCAACATTTGTGCCACATATGCTCTTCCATCGTGATATTAATGGCTCCAACCACTACACCATGTGCGCTTGGATTCCTTCGTTTTCTCCACGTCATATCTTCCAAAATATGATCGAGAACGCTGAATTAAAATTGTTAAGCTTCAAGCTGGAAGGTTCAAGCAATTCGTTGGGAGATGAATTTTTCAAGCTATGGAGAGTTAATGCTTTAAATTAGGGTCGAACTATTTTAATTTACAGTTAATTGAGTCATTGCAATTTTATTTTAAATAAAGGGATCGCATTTGATCTCTATTTAATTAATTAGTCGGCTATATTAGTTAGTTAGTTGGTTAGAGTCCTAATTAGGATAAGCTAGCCATTTGAATTTTGATTTGTTTTTATTTGTAATCCCACCCCTCTTATATACAAATGGTAGTGGTCCTTTGTTTAGAAAAAAAGTTGAAATCATTTTGAGAATCATCTCATCTCCCTCTCTACCTTTCTCTTCTCGCCCCACGTGATCTATGCAATTCTTTCCGAATCTTGCGCAACCGGTGCGTTTTCTCTTCTCCCTCCCTCCAATTTCTCCCACCAAATAAATTTCCACCATAAAATTTTAATATTTTCATCCATTGCAAATTCCGATTTGCATCAGAAAGCTATATATATATGCATCTTTATATAAAAGCGTGCATGGAGCATATTATAACTGTTCAATTGTAATTTTGTAAATATTAGCAGTGAAAAGATAAAACTACACAACATATTTAAAATGTTTTTAGTTAGAGCTTGGTATGCGGACAATAACATGCAAACGATATGTGATTATTTAGCATTATGCAACAAGCAAGAATCTATGTAGCCGTCCCTACTTAAAAGTAGGAGAATGCTTTGCCTTTTCATGCAACAACTTGTGCTGAAGTAACCAACAATGAAATGGGGGTGAGCACATGCGATAGCTCCTCATGAGTACATGCTTCCAACCAGGTGATGGCAGAGGCCTACAAGTTGTAGAAGGGGGGGGGGGTGCCAACAACAGTGGGAGGGGTGACATTGGGGACTGACTGCAAAAGCAATGGTTTGCCACCTAGAAAATGGGAGAAAGATGAAAAAGGATCAAGTTTGCGAGAAAGAATATAATTATGACGTCATATTAGCCGCATGTGCGACAGTTAAGTGGGCTCCATACTAAGGTAGTGGCTTCACCTCTCCTTCCCACATTTACACCTTACAACTTCCTCATGCCTTGCTGAATCAATTTGAGGTAACGACTTTAGGGAGAAACGGCACTGCCTCATCTTGCCTTGCAGTGTCTTAAGCCTCGAGGCACACTTTCACATACCATGACAACTAGTGAGCTTATTGGTGGACTAATGCGGGGCAAAGCCTCAAATTTTGATTTCAGTCACCATTTTGGTGACCGATCAAATGAAATTTTGGATGAATTTCGGTCAGTTTTTTAACTGAGCTCCCAAATTCCGGTTGATATAGGCCATTTCGGCCACCTACGGAAAGCGAAATTCGGCCGAATTTCATCTAAATTTGATCCCATAATGCAGTGAACAATGAAGAGGTGTGAACCAGGTTTGCAACAAGTCAATCAATTGAGGGGATGGATGGATTTTTTGGAAATGTAACCTTTGGTAGATATGAGAACGTATTGTCATGGAATAACTTGATTTATTAGGTTACATTTGATTAGAATGCTAATGTTCAGAAAAACTGAAAGCAACAAAAAAATAGTTGACTAATTAGTCATTGACCAACTGAATGGTAATCGGTTGGTTAATTTGAAAAGTTGTTGACCATTTTTCTTATATGGATGTTATATTGGAAATTAGGAAATTGATGAAACATGTCTTAAGTTTGACTCTAGCTGTGGAGTATCCATGTAGTGTACCAATTGGTCGGGATCACTATTTTCTAAAGAAAAAGGTGGGTACCACTAGCTCACCGATGAATTCTTTACTTGACCTGAAATTTTCCGGATAAGTTGTTATGGCGTATAATCATTGAGGTGGGAGCTTCTTTGGTTCCATACTGAATACAACTCCTAAGTTTAATATAAGATAAAGTACTTGATACTTAATAACCGTCTTTGGGGGTTATGCTCCTTTGTGGGCCAGGGAAACCTGTAGTAGGTCTAATTATATTGCCATGTATTCTTTGAGGAATGGGGCACCAGCTGTGCCTTGTGGGTGTGTGCATCTATTGTTTAGACATTGTGTTAAATAGGCGTGGCTATTATTTCTCCAGTGCTTCTGGGCAGACTCACCCTTAAGGCGCCATTTGCTCACTGGTGAAAAAAAAGATCAGTAGTAATATATTGAAGAAACAAAACATTGAGAACGATCTTCTAGTTTATCTTAAGTGAATTGTGCAGTAATTATGCTTACACCTGGTTAGATATTAGGTTGCCATTATTGAGCCCTTAGATCTGGAACTTCCTCATGAACTCTCACGTTTAGTTAGTAGACAAAAAGAACATTAAATATGTTAGAAAAAAATGCGTAGATCTATTCTTACTTTTCTCTTGTTCATCTGTAAATGTTTGTTCAAGAAAATCATTAGAACACCAGGAATTCCCATGACTAATTTATTGTGACCCATATTGGTGATTGCGTTTAGACATTTTTCATTTGACTTGTGCATTTGTTCTTGTTTTTCCGAAAGTATTTTACACTTTCTCTTATGTGAGCAGGATCAAGCATACATATATTCTGGAAGATCCTTTTGCAGATCCAGCTGAGCTAAGTGATTTTATCCCTGAAAAATCTCCTGAAGGCAAACCAAATGATGAGGTAGTTTGGTAGCCAATGATTTTAAGTAACATTGATAGCCCAATCCGTGCTTTAAACTATTCGAAACTACTAATTTTGGCTTTATGATGAAATCTCGTACTTGCTATTTTATTGGAAAAGTCAAAGGGAGGCCACTTGTTTTGGTGGCTGTCCACAAACTTTATTTCTAAAATGTAAAAAAGGCAATCCACAATTATCTTCCTACTGCATGCTCCGATAATGAACCACATACTGAACTATACTTTCATAATAAGGTGTAGCAGAATTTATAACGCCCAAATCACCACGGAAGTCCTAATTACTCCAAGTATTGCAGAGAAACCACCCGATTACCACCTCTTCTACCTTCTATGAATTGGTACATGAAGGAGTCCATCGAGGCTGGGATCTAGCCAAGTAATGTCTGCTCTAGAAAGTGCATTAAAAGATAACGTGCGTCACATCCTCTTATCCAGTCGTACAGAACAAACATGTGTCCGACCGTTGTTCATAGAATTTAGTAACACATGTTTTCCTTTTGAGGGTCAAATAAGAATATTCAGGTCAACATGAACTATAACCTTCCAAATACATCTGCCATATCAAAGTAGTCCTTCACATGAGCTGTATGCTAATAAGCATCCTGGAAGCTGTTGATATCGAGACATTCCCTCCGTCCCGTCCTGACAATTATATACATGGAAATTGAGTGACTGGTCTGTTAGTAGCAGGTGTTGTCTACCACATGGGAGATCAGGTTTCGAATCTCAGTGGTGGGTCTTGTATGGGCCTCTATTGGAGGTTCATCCCATCTTTCAAAAAAAATTATATACACCATCCTGTGGCTTCAACCCTCATAAGCAAGGGGAGATGTAGAAAATTCTCCATAGTAGTCGTCATATGGTAGAGAGCTATGATGGGGAGCACCACTGTGGTTACCAAAAGGCCATGACAAACATTGTGCAATTGATGCTTGAAAATTTACTGTTCCCAAGTTTTCTTCTTAGGAAACACCAATTTCTCGAATTACTTTCATGACTCTGTTCTCGAACAAAGGAGGTTGGGTGAGGAACCTTGCCATTTCATCATAAATTGTACACTTATAGAAATAGAACAAGGTGTTGGTTAGAAAGCCGTCAACTTTCACAAGTATCCTCCCCAGTCATTTAGCTGAGAGGGCTTTATTTCGTACCCCCATGGCCTTCACTGATATTAGAAGGTACAGGGGACCCCTTTATATCTAAAAGAGCTTGGAAAAATATGAAAGGTGCCTATCAAGGGATGTTTGTGAAGTCAAAGGTAAAATTAGAGCTAGACAAGTTCCAGTAAAAGAAAAGAAGCACAGTCCACAGATGAAGCTAGAGGCTTCACTCAACCATCGCTTCATCCCAACAGTACCGGGGAACCTGACAGTTTCATTTCCTATCGATATGCTTACCAATCCTTTTGGCATATCTTTCAAAAGCGACGACTGACAGTTGCTCCAGAGAAGCAATCCATCATTCAACAGAATTAAGTAGTTCTTCAGCTTTCAGACCTCCTATTCGCATCTCTGTTCTCAACAGCTTTTGGTCCCAGCACAGATCAACTTTAGTTCATCAAACTGCTTAATGCAGTCGATCTTTCGAGTAGGATATCCAACATTGTCCGATCTTGTGATCAAGTTCCAGCCATTTGTGGCTTACTTTCTCCGCATTAAGAAAGAAGTAGCTGCCACTCAAACTATCTTTGTTATCCAAGTAATTAGCAGCAAGAGCATCATCTACCAAACGACAGTTGCTCCAGAGTGCAGGCACATACTAATTCACTCTGAACCCCTCTCAAGTGATTGTCAACCAACTTGTTGCAAAGGTTCATGTAGGCAAAGACCTTCCTTACTTAGGTAAGCTAACATTAGGCGATTATAGTAGAGAAGTTTGGTCAGATAAGGGTTTAGGCGTGACCCTCACAATAGCCATAGATAAGAGGTAATAATTAAATAGCAGAAGAAGAGCCTGTTACCATTATTACAAAAGCTGATATCTGGTAAATGGTTGGAAGGGTCGATGGATTAATCAAAACAATATTCATGTGGTTGATAGGAATTTTTCGGTTTTTGTTGTTTTTTAATATTAAGTCTCTCGTTTTTAATATTAAAATTGTTTATTACATAATCTTAATCTTTATAGATTTGTGGTCTTAGAAAGAGAGCAATACCAATTGAATTAGAATGAAACTGTACACATCTAACTTTTACTTTAAAAAATGATGAAAATTCCAAAATAATATTAACATAATAAAATATTATTATTTCAATATTAGACCCACTGGTGGATTAGAGTTAGTCTACTTTGTCACTCACCCAAATAATGTAGTTGGACTGATTAATCAGTCTGGTCGAGGGACTATTTCAACACCATGTTACTAAATATTGTGATATATGGTCGATATGTTGATATTAAAGGGAGGGGCTTTCGATATTATCATGCATACTTACATGATATCAACGAATATTTCATTGATATCTCGTGAAATATTGGTTTATCGGTCAATATTTGAATAATTCAATACAAACTTTCCTTGATATCGGCTGATATCAACAGATTTAATCGATATTAGGCCGATAATTTGTCAATATAACCTTTTTTTAATTTGGTTGATTTTTTTGGGATTTGCTTTTGTAGCTACTTAATGATCTAGTGGTAGTACAGTGTGTCTACCACACAAAAGACCATGGTTCAAATCCCACTCTTGCAGTGGTTGCGTTAGGTAGTCGACGACCAACGTAAAAAATAGTCGAATCTTTCAACATGGATTTGAGCAAGAATCCATGTAGCCGACCCTACTTGTAGTGGGAGAAGGCTTAGTACATTTTTTTTGCTTTTGTAGCTACTTCTAGTATGAAAATTGTATTTTGTAGCGAGACCCTCATTTTGAATGGGGTGCTTGGGCTCCTTTTTGGCAATGGAGATAAAACAACTCTTGAGCTGATCAATGAAAGTCTGCATACATATGTTATCCTTGTTGTTATATTAATATTTAATAGTTGATTATTAGTTAGTATACGTGGTATCGTGATGCGGAATCCCAAACCCACGACATAATCCAGTTGGCATTGATTTTCTTTGGTTTAGTTAGAAAGATTTGTTTCTAATCTATTTTTGTTCATCTTCATTCAAAAATATGATTACTATGACATTATTAAAAATATATATGTTATTATGCTAATTTGCATGTTTGTTTGCTACCGGTATATTTAGCATTTTGTTTATACATAATATGCGATGTGATATAAAGTTAATGTGCTAAATACTCCTTTTTGTCTCTACGTTGTTATTGTTCGAATTTCATTTTTTTCTTTTCAATACCTTCTAGCGTCAACAATCAACAACCAACATGGACAACAACGATATGTGTGATATAATGTTTATTCATATTTTAAATACACCTTAATCTCTAGGATCTATTTGTATGTTATTTATTATTTTAAAAATTATGATGATCTTAATTTTTGAAAGGCTTCTTTATGCCATTTCAGGATTTCCACTGATATCGTCGTTATATCCCTATATATCCCTTTTCCAGTTGACCAATACAATACGTATATTTCAAACCTTGTGCAACACTATTTGTCAAGTGAAGCATCAATTCGTTATCTATGAGGCCTAGTTAGTCAACAAAATCTTAGAAATTCATCATGATCAAAGTTAATGTATTTTATCGACCCAAACAATAGGTATAATGTCCAACAATTAACCACCTCTTACTTGCGAAACTATCGATAACCTGATGTTTATCTAGAGCTCGATATACACAAAAGCACAATCAAGCAACGACATATGAAAATCTCCTTGAAGTCATTGCCATCATCCTTGATACCTAGATAGCATTGTCGCAAAAGTTGGCATTTAATTTTCAGTCAGAGGGGTCCTTGAATAAAGAATAAATAATATTCCGACAACTATTCATAATTATTTGGTTATGTGTTTTTTTAATTATATTACATACTATGACGTTGGGACTCACTTGTAGCATCCGGTTTCCAATCAAACCCGAAGTCGTCCGATTTTGGGTCTAATGAACCCAAAAACGTTGTCGGTCAATACTAAACAACTTAAAACGATCAATTAATCGTAAATCAAAAGTTGTTCGGGAGAAATTGACCAAAAATCGGTCAAATCCGTAACGCGTGCCGTGAAAAGCCGCGACGCAAATTCGGAAACCGCGGAACGAACCGAGACCGTCATTAGATCCGATTCGACGATACAAAACCAACGGAATCGACCGTTCGTCAATCGGAGGTCGTTTGGTATTTTATATCACAAAATTTAACCCTAAACAAAAACCGTATCCGAAAATTTTGGGTATTCAAAACCCGACCGAAAGTATATCAACATTATACTCATTTTGATCGTCGTTGAAAGACGATCAAAACGAGACATTTCGCGTCGAAATCCGACGTTCGAGGCATGAATACGGTCGATTTTTATGTATAACGAATAAGATGATTTTGGTAAAAAAAAAACGAAAATAATAATGAATATTATAAAGTCTGTTGACTGTAGCAACAGTAACCAAATTCCTGCCGTTTCAGCCCACTTGGCCTCCTTACAAATTCCATTTGTCAACAACTCTTTTTCCCATCTCCCTTATTTATACCCCCAAAACCCTATTCTCTCCTTTCGACTTTCACATTTTCTCCATCGAGAAGGAGAGATCTTCTGCACTGTTGGAGCTACCGAAGGCTGCATCTGCTGTCCCTGTAAGCCCCTGTTTCTTCTCCATTTGGCTGCTGCATGCAGCCATAGCTACTGCTCCAGCCACAGCTCTTCCTCTTTTTCTATTTTTTTCTCTTTCAATCTCAAAAAGATAAGCTCCAGCTCACTGCCAAATTCTTCATGTACTACTGCTGGATGTTGTAGCAATTCTTGCTACTAATTTTGGAGGTTGAACAACTGATAATACAACTGTTCTTGAAGAAATACCTGCTGTCCAGATCTTGCATGCAGACCTTTCCTTCAAAATTTGAAGAAATTGGTACATTCCTTATACCACTCCTATTGCTGCCATACATGCTTATTTCACTTGATTACATATCCCTAGTTTCTCTCTTGCTAATATGCATGTGTTTTTCCCCTAATTGTATTGTGTTAATAGTTCTGAAATTGTTTATGTCATGCTCTTAAAGGATCCTAAATTCTTCTCTTATAAAATCCCATTCCTATTCTCTTGCTGCCTTGCATGTGCAATTCTTTCCCCTTTCTTGCTTTCATTCATGATTAAGATATGAATCCTCTTGTTATTCTTTATATGAGTTCCATGTCATTTGTTTTCCTACAAGCATGATCCTCTTCTATAGATCCCTATTCAAGTGCTGAAATAATTGTTCTGATGTAGATTTTTGTAGTATGAGTATTTTAGGTACAGTCAAGCAAGATTTAGGAATTGCATGTTTCTAGTAAGAAACTTACTTTTAGATCTCACAATTCACATTCCATTTATTTGTTATTCACTGTTTTTCTGGAGTATCTAGAGTATCTCGTGACCATATGAACTTTTATTAAGGAGAAACAAAAACCTAGTTAAGTTGGTAATGTTATAAAAAAAAAATGAAGAGGCACCAACAAACCAACCCCATATATATATAACCACAAAAAAAAAAAATTATGATAATGAAGAACTAATAGAGTGAATCTTTAAGATGTTCTCATTATTAGTGCCGACATCAACTATCACAGGAAGCACTTAATGCATATATAAGGTTAACTTCAATTTGAATATTTATCTCTTGGGAATTTACTAAGTGAAATCTAGGAACCATGGCTTGCAAAGGAAGTGTTATACAAATTAATAAACTTGAAAAAACAATATCAAGATAGATAGCAGATCAATAAATCAAGTATACTGTTAATAGAAGTAACACAAGTTGAAAACTATGTAAAGTCACAAATTTCAATGAGTTTGTGTCCGATTACAAGTACTTGCTAATATGAAGATGAATCATGAATATAATGATGAAGTTACAAGCCGATAGTAGACCCTCGGAAAATGAGACATCCATGGTTATACGAGAGAAATTCAAAGACTATATACTACTCCAAAGAACATGTGTTATGATCCATCAATTATGATAATGCTTTTGAACTACTCCTCATAGTCGCGCCTTCTGGGCTGAGGAGAGCCTCAAAATCTTGTTCACAAGTGTTAGGAATGAAATGATATATTGTTATGAGTCAAGAGAACCGATATGTAATCTTAGTGTCACTATCAATGGGAATCTAACATTATATCAGTTTTATGTTTACCTCATAAGCACGAGCGTTTGGTTCAAGGGGGCTATACAAGATGAAACCACTGAGGCTTGCATAATATCCTAGAATCATGGGTATATCTCTCTCCCACGAAGAAGCCTTCCCTCTAAAGACTTGATTAAAAACTTCCAGCACCATGAAGTTGTATCATTTACAGAAAAGAAATATTCAAGGATTATAAAAAAAAAGGAAGTTAAGTACTTAGCAAATTGGGTACATATTAGTTGAGAATGCACTCATCAGATCATCACATATGGCGGCTCTCTTATCAGTGTTTCAAAATCTCTCAACTATACATACACCTAAGATTAGATGTATGCACATCAAGTGAACAAGGAATTGTCAATTATATTACCAACCAGATAATTTGGTAAACCTCAAATGAACCTTATAATTAAGAGAGCTAGATCTGTATCAAATATTAAAACTCTTCTTTTATGAAGTTGGTAAATGATTTCCAAGATTGTAGATTAAGAGAGCTAGATCTGTATCAAATATTAATACTCTTCGTTTATGAAGTTGGTAAATGATTTCCAAGAATTGAAGATGAAGAGAGCTAGATCTGTATTACAAATCTCAAAAAGGGAATTGAGAAGGAAAGTAGACAAGCAAATGAAATTGATTGTGAGTCGGTAATGACTTATAAATTATATTGCCGGTCGTGGTGGCCTTTTACACCGGATCGTGCGAGGGGGCGGTGACCCTCACCTGGGCGGAAGAAAGGAAGCCCAGTTTGGGCAGCGGCCGCCAAGTGCGCGGGTCTAGGATCCCAGTCCCTTTTCGATTTTTTACGCGACGTCGCAGTGTTTTTACGCCTCGTTGGGATCCCGACTTTAGACCATTCCGCTGACCCTGTTTTAGGATACCCAGGCGGGGGTTCCTTGGTTTTCAGTTTTACGTACGAGCTCGGTTGCCTGTTACCGGTCGGGCTGTTTTTCTAGAGCGACTTCCCGGGAAGTCCCTCTCACCCGTCTCAGTGGCGTAGTTGGGGAGTAGACCTATCCCTCTATTGGACCGGCCTTCCAACTAGAGGGCGAGACGGAAGAGCCATTTGCAGGCTTCTTCACCGCTTGAGTTTTCTTTCGCCAACAGACGGCGATTCTACATCCAGATCATTCGTATCTACATCTATATCTTCATTATTGAGAGTACATCGGAAAGAGTTACAGTGAAGGTTTGGAGGAAATCACAATTAAAATTGAGTTGATTTGAAGTGACTTTAATCTGATTCAAAAACCCTATAAGTTAGTGGACGTGTTGGGAACTTAGTTAGGATGCATTACACAACACCGCATGCCTACGGAGGCCCCCCAACCGTAAGGTACTTTTAATACCTTAGAGTCATAGTGTGAGGCTACACATAGACCAAGACCACGGACTATCCACTAACTTAGAAGGAGTAAATAGAATTAAGGATCAAATTCATCATCATCATATCAGTCCATTATCAAAAACCATGACATGATCTCAATGACAAGAAAGTAGCCATCAAGTTCCGCAACATGATCTCCAAGAACCAAAATCATGATCTTAAAACACAGGAAATCATTATATGTTAGTGTGGTCATCTAAACTTTATATATATATATATATGGGATGAATGGGAAAAAGGGGAGAACAAATGAACTTAGTAACAAACAGTTGAAAACATTTTTACTTATGCAAGTAGATGTAAATAGTGTTTATTCCACCTTTCTACTTGCTCTCTTTTGCACATTAAATTACTTGTTATCTATTTTAAACTACGGGTTTGTATTCACGTTTGTGACTCCTTTTCTTCCTTGCACGCATGGCAGGAAAGGAGTCTATTGTTCAGTAGCTATACATGGTTCCAGAGATAGAGTTTATACTAGAAGGTATGTGTTTTGTTTATTTGTCAAGTTTTTGTCCTGTTATTAATGTAATATGCTTATTTTCTCTTCAGTCAGATTTTTGGGATATACTGGATGTACTGTCAGACTTTGTACAATAAAATATATGAAAGTTAATGAAATGAGATTTTGGTGACAATTGTTCGATGAACTTGTGGTTATGAATGTTTATGTAATTGTCAGATGAAATTATTTCATTCGCGAAAAATTTTCCCCGTACTTTCAGTTACTTAATGCGATATTAATGAATGTTGTGACGTGAAATGTGTGATTAACGGGTACCCGGATCCTGAGGGGTTTACAGTTTGGTATCAGAGCAGTGGTACCCCGATACGCACATTCGCGGTATTATAATTCCGATCGCATTAAGTTCTCGAATAGCGACAGTCTTCCGACTTGTCGTGAGTCCGAGAAGGGAAATATGACATTCAAATTAAATAACCACAAATGTCACCAATTTCATTAATTTTCATATTATATCCCAAGAAGAGAAAAAGCATATATTATAAGTATCTTCAACTGGTACTTTTACTACTAATTATGGTTCTCATGCAGAACCATGGCATCCTGACCATGGCCAGGTGGCCAGTTGTTTATCATTTCTCTGATAGTCAGGCACTTGCCCGTACAGATTGGCAGTCACGAGATGATCGTAGATTGTCTACTTCTGAAGCTTGATGAGTTCGATTTGATTTTGGGCATGGATTGGTTATCTACTCATCATACACTAGTTGATTGCTTTAGGAAGACGGTTGTCTTCAGGATTCCTGATATACCCGAGTTCACCTTTGAGGGTACTACACATGACTCCACCATGGAGTACATTTCAGTATTGCAAGCCCAACGACTTGTTGATCAGGGTTGCGATTCATATCTTGCTTTTGTTCGGGAGGTATCTGACCATGAGCCGATGATACAGGACATCCGAGTAGTCTCAGAATACCCTGACGTGTTTCCTGATGAGCTACCAGGATTACCTCCTGAGAGGGAGATCGAGTTCAAGATCACATTGTTGCCAGATACACAGCCGATCTCTATGGCACCTTATCGTATGGCACCAGCCGAGTTGAGGGAGCTGAAGGAGCAGTTGCAGGAGTTGCTTGATTCGGGATTCGTGAGGCCGAGCACTTCACCTTGGGGTGCTCCGGTTCTATTTGTCAAGAAGAAGGAGGGATCCATGAGACTATGCATCGATTGCAGGCAGCTGAACAAGAGAACGGTGAAGAACCGTTATCCCTTGCCACGTATCGATGATTTGTTTGACCAGCTCCAGGGATCTTCTATTTTCTCGAAGATCGATCTTCGCTTAGGTTACCATCAGTTGAGGATTCGCGAGTCAGATATTCCGAAGACAGCCTTCAGGACTCGTTACGGACACTATGAGTTTGTGGTGATGCCGTTTGGGCTCACCAATGCACCTGCGGCTTTCATGGATATGATGAACCGTATCTTCCGTCCATACTTGGACAAGTTTGTAGTGGTATTCATCGATGATGTGCTCATCTATTCACGGAATGAATGAGATCATGCGAATGATCTACGGATTGTTTTGGATATATTGCGGGGGCACAAGCTATATGCCAACTTGAGCAAATGTGAGTTCTGGTTGTCCCAGGTCTCATTTCTCGGGCATATCATTTCTGGAGCAGGCATTGCAGTTGATCCTGCAAAGATAGATGCAGTTATGTCTTGGGAGCAGCCCAAGACTGTCACACAGATTCGGAGCTTCCTATGGCTACCAGGTTATTACAGACGCCTTGTCAGCGGATTTTCACGCATTGTTCGCCCTCTGACACGACTGACGCAGAAGGGAATCCCATTTATTTGGGACGATTCATGTGAACAGGCCTTCCATACACTGAAGGAGAGGTTGACTACAACGCCTATTCTTGCTCTTCCTTCAGGCACTCAGGATTATGCAGTCTACACCGATGCATCTGGAGAAGGTCTAGGAGCAGTGTTGATACAGAGAGGACAGGTAATTGCTTACGCATCACGGCAGTTGAGACCGCACGAGCGGAACTACCCCACACATGACTTGGAGTTGGCGGCAGTTGTCTTCGCCTTGAAAATCTGGCGCCACTACCTATATGGGGTGAATTTCGAGATTTTTACAGACCACAAGAGTCTGAAGTACATCTTTGATCAGAAGGAGTTGAACATGAGGCAGCGCAGATGGCTCGAGTTGCTGAAGGATTATGATTGCACGATCTCTTACCATCCCGGTAAGGGAAACGTGGTAGCTGATGCACTTAGCAGGAGAACGCATGCTGATGGTACGGCGAACTGGCTATACACGTAGGATACGCTTGCAGCTTTGACCGATTGGCATCCTCAGGAGAGCGCATCCATTTCTACCGCCGTGCCTCCACGATACAGCAGTCTTTGGGAACGTATTATAGAAGGTCAGAAGACCGATCCTTGGATCCGAGATAAATGCATGCACGCCATCAAGGATGAAATTGATGATTTTGTCGTAACAGAGTCTATTTTATGGAAGGCAGGGTCGTTGTAACCAATGACGAGCAGCTTCACAGAGACATTCTCGATGAGGCACACAGTTCACGATTATCTATCCATCCAGGTAGTACGAAGATGTACCGTGATTTGCGTCGACATTTCTGGTGGGATGGAATGAAGCGCGATGTGGCGCTACATGTTAGCAGATGCATGACCTGTCAGATGGTCAAGGCTAAGCACAGGAGACCGCCAGGATTACTGCAGTCTCTTCCCATTCCCGAGTGGAAGTGGGAGAGCATTTCTATGGATTTTGTCACAGGATTGCCGAAGACGCCAGGAGGCCATGATTCCATTTGGGTCGTTGTTGATAGGTTAACCAAGTCAGCCCATTTTATACCTGTCAACACGACTGACACTCTATCCAGATTGGCCAAGCTCTATGTACAGAACATTATCAGACTACATGGTATACCACGGGAGGTGGTGTCTGACAGGGATTCGAGATTTACATCTCATTATTGGCATCAGTTTATGTCAGCACTACAGACAGAGCTGAAGATGAGTTCTGCATATCATCCACAGACTGACGGTCAGAGTGAGCGCACCATTCAGACACTAGAGGATTTGCTTCGTGCTTGCACTTTGGAGTGGAAAGGGTCCTGGAAGGACCATTTGCCTTTGGTGGAATTCACGTACAACAACAGTTAACACTCCAGTATTGGTATGGCATCATTCCAAGCCCTATACGGGCGGAGATGCCTCACACCTCTCAGTTGGCGTGAGGTAGGCGATCATGCTCTTTACTCCGTGGATCTCTTGGAGGAGACCGCGAGAGCTGTTAATCTTGTGAGACAGAGGCTTCTGACGGCACAGAGCCGCCAGAAGAGTTATGCAGACCGTCGGAGGAGAGACTTAGAGTTTCAGGTAATCTAATTATTTTCTCCTCATCTACATCTATCAGCTATCTATGATGTTTTCCACATATCCAATCTGAGGAAGTATGTCCATGACCCTCGCCACATTATCAGTTACGAGAATCTCGATGTAGAGCCGGATCTGACTTATGAAGAGAAGCCTGTCCAGATACTTGACCGTGCCGTGAAGAAGCTTCGCAGCAAAGAGATTTCATTGGTCAAGGTTTTGTGGCACCGACACGGCGTCAAGGAAGCGACATGGGAGACTGAAGCCGACATGCGGGCACGATACCCGCAGCTATTCTGATGTAATCATCAAAACAAGCTTTTGTAATTAGATAAATTATAAATATATGGCTTGTTTTCTCTTTGAGGTTTTTATGGGTTCAAAACCCTTTGAGGTTTTTATGGACATATGAAATTCAAACAAGTCACCGAATAGCCTTAACTCGAGTCTCGAGGACGAGACTCCCTTTGAGGTTTTTATATTTGTAGCATCCGGTTTCCAATCAAACCCGAAGTCGTCCGATTTTGGGTCTAATGAACCCAAAAACGTTGTCGGTCAATACTAAACAACTTAAAACGATCAATTAATCGTAAATCAAAAGTTGTTCGGGAGAAATTGACCAAAAATCGGTCAAATCCGTAACGCGTGCCGTGAAAAGCCGCGACGCAAATTCGGAAACCGCGGAACGAACCGAGACCGTCATTAGATCCGATTCGACGATACAAAACCAACGGAATCGACCGTTCGTCAATCGGAGGTCGTTTGGTATTTTATATCACAAAATTTAACCCTAAACAAAAACCGTATCCGAAAATTTTGGGTATTCAAAACCCGACCGAAAGTATATCAACATTATACTCATTTTGATCGTCGTTGAAAGACGATCAAAACGAGACATTTCGCGTCGAAATCCGACGTTCGAGGCATGAATACGGTCGATTTTTATGTATAACGAATAAGATGATTTTGGTAAAAAAAAAACGAAAATAATAATGAATATTATAAAGTCTGTTGACTGTAGCAACAGTAACCAAATTCCTGCCGTTTCAGCCCACTTGGCCTCCTTACAAATTCCATTTGTCAACAACTCTTTTTCCCATCTCCCTTATTTATACCCCCAAAACCCTATTCTCTCCTTTCGACTTTCACATTTTCTCCATCGAGAAGGAGAGATCTTCTGCACTGTTGGAGCTACCGAAGGCTGCATCTGCTGTCCCTGTAAGCCCCTGTTTCTTCTCCATTTGGCTGCTGCATGCAGCCATAGCTACTGCTCCAGCCACAGCTCTTCCTCTTTTTCTATTTTTTTCTCTTTCAATCTCAAAAAGATAAGCTCCAGCTCACTGCCAAATTCTTCATGTACTACTGCTGGATGTTGTAGCAATTCTTGCTACTAATTTTGGAGGTTGAACAACTGATAATACAACTGTTCTTGAAGAAATACCTGCTGTCCAGATCTTGCATGCAGACCTTTCCTTCAAAATTTGAAGAAATTGGTACATTCCTTATACCACTCCTATTGCTGCCATACATGCTTATTTCACTTGATTACATATCCCTAGTTTCTCTCTTGCTAATATGCATGTGTTTTTCCCCTAATTGTATTGTGTTAATAGTTCTGAAATTGTTTATGTCATGCTCTTAAAGGATCCTAAATTCTTCTCTTATAAAATCCCATTCCTATTCTCTTGCTGCCTTGCATGTGCAATTCTTTCCCCTTTCTTGCTTTCATTCATGATTAAGATATGAATCCTCTTGTTATTCTTTATATGAGTTCCATGTCATTTGTTTTCCTACAAGCATGATCCTCTTCTATAGATCCCTATTCAAGTGCTGAAATAATTGTTCTGATGTAGATTTTTGTAGTATGAGTATTTTAGGTACAGTCAAGCAAGATTTAGGAATTGCATGTTTCTAGTAAGAAACTTACTTTTAGATCTCACAATTCACATTCCATTTATTTGTTATTCACTGTTTTTCTGGAGTATCTAGAGTATCTCGTGACCATATGAACTTTTATTAAGGAGAAACAAAAACCTAGTTAAGTTGGTAATGTTATAAAAAAAAAATGAAGAGGCACCAACAAACCAACCCCATATATATATAACCACAAAAAAAAAAAATTATGATAATGAAGAACTAATAGAGTGAATCTTTAAGATGTTCTCATTATTAGTGCCGACATCAACTATCACAGGAAGCACTTAATGCATATATAAGGTTAACTTCAATTTGAATATTTATCTCTTGGGAATTTACTAAGTGAAATCTAGGAACCATGGCTTGCAAAGGAAGTGTTATACAAATTAATAAACTTGAAAAAACAATATCAAGATAGATAGCAGATCAATAAATCAAGTATACTGTTAATAGAAGTAACACAAGTTGAAAACTATGTAAAGTCACAAATTTCAATGAGTTTGTGTCCGATTACAAGTACTTGCTAATATGAAGATGAATCATGAATATAATGATGAAGTTACAAGCCGATAGTAGACCCTCGGAAAATGAGACATCCATGGTTATACGAGAGAAATTCAAAGACTATATACTACTCCAAAGAACATGTGTTATGATCCATCAATTATGATAATGCTTTTGAACTACTCCTCATAGTCGCGCCTTCTGGGCTGAGGAGAGCCTCAAAATCTTGTTCACAAGTGTTAGGAATGAAATGATATATTGTTATGAGTCAAGAGAACCGATATGTAATCTTAGTGTCACTATCAATGGGAATCTAACATTATATCAGTTTTATGTTTACCTCATAAGCACGAGCGTTTGGTTCAAGGGGGCTATACAAGATGAAACCACTGAGGCTTGCATAATATCCTAGAATCATGGGTATATCTCTCTCCCACGAAGAAGCCTTCCCTCTAAAGACTTGATTAAAAACTTCCAGCACCATGAAGTTGTATCATTTACAGAAAAGAAATATTCAAGGATTATAAAAAAAAAGGAAGTTAAGTACTTAGCAAATTGGGTACATATTAGTTGAGAATGCACTCATCAGATCATCACATATGGCGGCTCTCTTATCAGTGTTTCAAAATCTCTCAACTATACATACACCTAAGATTAGATGTATGCACATCAAGTGAACAAGGAATTGTCAATTATATTACCAACCAGATAATTTGGTAAACCTCAAATGAACCTTATAATTAAGAGAGCTAGATCTGTATCAAATATTAAAACTCTTCTTTTATGAAGTTGGTAAATGATTTCCAAGATTGTAGATTAAGAGAGCTAGATCTGTATCAAATATTAATACTCTTCGTTTATGAAGTTGGTAAATGATTTCCAAGAATTGAAGATGAAGAGAGCTAGATCTGTATTACAAATCTCAAAAAGGGAATTGAGAAGGAAAGTAGACAAGCAAATGAAATTGATTGTGAGTCGGTAATGACTTATAAATTATATTGCCGGTCGTGGTGGCCTTTTACACCGGATCGTGCGAGGGGGCGGTGACCCTCACCTGGGCGGAAGAAAGGAAGCCCAGTTTGGGCAGCGGCCGCCAAGTGCGCGGGTCTAGGATCCCAGTCCCTTTTCGATTTTTTACGCGACGTCGCAGTGTTTTTACGCCTCGTTGGGATCCCGACTTTAGACCATTCCGCTGACCCTGTTTTAGGATACCCAGGCGGGGGTTCCTTGGTTTTCAGTTTTACGTACGAGCTCGGTTGCCTGTTACCGGTCGGGCTGTTTTTCTAGAGCGACTTCCCGGGAAGTCCCTCTCACCCGTCTCAGTGGCGTAGTTGGGGAGTAGACCTATCCCTCTATTGGACCGGCCTTCCAACTAGAGGGCGAGACGGAAGAGCCATTTGCAGGCTTCTTCACCGCTTGAGTTTTCTTTCGCCAACAGACGGCGATTCTACATCCAGATCATTCGTATCTACATCTATATCTTCATTATTGAGAGTACATCGGAAAGAGTTACAGTGAAGGTTTGGAGGAAATCACAATTAAAATTGAGTTGATTTGAAGTGACTTTAATCTGATTCAAAAACCCTATAAGTTAGTGGACGTGTTGGGAACTTAGTTAGGATGCATTACACAACACCGCATGCCTACGGAGGCCCCCCAACCCTAAGGTACTTTTAATACCTTAGAGTCATAGTGTGAGGCTACACATAGACCAAGACCACGGACTATCCACTAACTTAGAAGGAGTAAATAGAATTAAGGATCAAATTCATCATCATCATATCAGTCCATTATCAAAAACCATGACATGATCTCAATGACAAGAAAGTAGCCATCAAGTTCCGCAACATGATCTCCAAGAACCAAAATCATGATCTTAAAACACAGGAAATCATTATATGTTAGTGTGGTCATCTAAACTTTATATATATATATATATGGGATGAATGGGAAAAAGGGGAGAACAAATGAACTTAGTAACAAACAGTTGAAAACATTTTTACTTATGCAAGTAGATGTAAATAGTGTTTATTCCACCTTTCTACTTGCTCTCTTTTGCACATTAAATTACTTGTTATCTATTTTAAACTACGGGTTTGTATTCACGTTTGTGACTCCTTTTCTTCCTTGCACGCATGGCAGGAAAGGAGTCTATTGTTCAGTAGCTATACATGGTTCCAGAGATAGAGTTTATACTAGAAGGTATGTGTTTTGTTTATTTGTCAAGTTTTTGTCCTGTTATTAATGTAATATGCTTATTTTCTCTTCAGTCAGATTTTTGGGATATACTGGATGTACTGTCAGACTTTGTACAATAAAATATATGAAAGTTAATGAAATGAGATTTTGGTGACAATTGTTCGATGAACTTGTGGTTATGAATGTTTATGTAATTGTCAGATGAAATTATTTCATTCGCGAAAAATTTTCCCCGTACTTTCAGTTACTTAATGCGATATTAATGAATGTTGTGACGTGAAATGTGTGATTAACGGGTACCCGGATCCTGAGGGGTTTACATCACTTGACCTCTCACCACCCCTCAGGATCTCATTTAATTGAGGGGGCGTCCATCCGTCTACATGGCAAGCGCAACACCTAATGATGCTGGAAGGCAGATCGGGTCGGTTGACTCAGATCCAGAATTGGATGACATTTCTGAGACAGTGGATAAATCCGAGGTCACTTCATCCGGGGCACAGAAGTGGATTCTTTTCGACAGCTTTGAATGTTTGTTCGGGGCTCCGGGAAAGTCGATGTCTCGGACGCTGAAGGAGACTCAGGTTTGCAGAAAGGAGACCACGCTCAACCAGAACCATCAGGGGCGAGACACGACGCCTTCCGGGGGAGATGGGCACCCAACAATGGGGAGTGCGCTCTGTGAGAAATTGGAGCAGATCGGGAACATCAATTCGATGGAGGAGGATGTCTCAAGGGAAGGGGCTCTGAAGGAAGCTGCTTCATCGTGCCCGGTTCTCGACGGAAAGGGCGTTGTGGAGCATGACATGGAGTCTGAGGTGGATGGATGGGGACGGAGGGGCCTCTTAGGTCAAAGAATAACACTCTTCGTTTTGGAGCGTGCTATGCAAGAAAATCTACTAGAGCGAGGAAGCACCGAAGGGCGGCGTTGCTAGCCGCAGCAGAACATGAGTACGAAGAACGTATGTCGCACTCCGCCGCCTCGACCTCATGGAGTTCTAAAAATCAGTTTCGGGTTTTCGACAGGGGGTGACTGAGCTTTTGGGTTTGGTCCCACCAAAGTTGCAACAACATTCTTTATGTCGTTGAAGATCCTTTCGTGGAACGTCAGAGGGCTGGTTCGGTCGGAGAAGAGGATGGGTGTTAAGAATCTTATCACAGATGTCGGAGCGGATATCTTCCTCCTTCAAGAGACCAAGTTGCAGTTCGGAGCGGAAGCCGAGCCGAGAGGTCTGGATGGTGGTGGGCATTTCATGGTGGCAGAACGGCGCGCGCAAGGCGCCTCGGGCGGAATGCTCTTTTCATGGAGGGGATTGCGTAGACAAAGTCCGTTCACTGTCTGTTCACTGTCGAAGAATCAAAGTATGTTCACTGTCTTTCGGTGCGATTGCGTAGGAGAGCGGATGGCGTGGAGTTCCTCCTCATGGATGTCTATGGCCTGTGCATCGAAGACAGGAGTGCTTTGGTGGTGACTTCCGCGGGATGGCCGATAACCTGGGGCCTTCACTCATCGATGCTGCGGGATTCGCCATTACTTGGCGTAACACTAGATCGCGGTCCAGGCTGGACAAATTCTTGCTTTCTCCAGCGGGGGCAGAGAGTTTCCCTCTCTTGCGTGCATGGGCTCCTCCCCGTTGACACTCGGACCATACGCCCATCATCTGGTCAACTGGGGAGGATGGCAGACACACATTCTTCTTCCAGTTCGAGAAAAGTTGGCTGCAGGAGGCTGGATTCGTAGAGAAGGTGGGGGAGATTTGGAGAGGATGTCCGGCGGAGGGCTCGACGGTCTCGAAGTTTGCGACGAAGCTCTTGAAGTTGAGGTCCTTCCTCTCGTCTTTCGGGAAGGAGACCAGATCGAGCGAAGGGCGAGGAGGGGAGAGGTCCAGACATGAGCTATCTGAGCTGGAGTTCAAGGAGAGGCATGATTTCCTTGAGGAGCTCCTATTGGAAGATAGAAAGCAAGTGGTGGAATGACGCCCAAGATCCAGGCAGAAGTGGCTTCGGGAAGGGGACGCCAACACTGCGTTCTTCCACTCGGTGGCGTCTGGGAGGCGGAGAAGAAATCACATCCACGAGATCCGGGTGGGAGGAGAGCGGGTTGCGGGGGAGGCTGCTATTGGTCGGTCTTTGAGGAAGCACTTTGTGGATGCCTCGAGAAGGAGAGAGGGGAGCGGTTGTGGGTGGTTGGGGACGGGAGCGGAGGTCCTGTTAGTGGAGCAGGCTGAGGGCCTTCTGGACCCTTTTTCGATGGAGGAGGCGAAGAGTGCGGTATGGGGACTCAATGCGGATGGAGCTCCTGGACCGGACGGATTCTCGGTATTCTTCTATAGGGAATTTTGGGATCTTTTGAAGGAGGAGGTCATGGACGTGCTCAATGAATTCAGGGAAGGAAACAAAGGCATAGAGAAGATCAACTGGGCGTTCCTATTTCTGCTGCCTAAGAGGGACACCCCCGTCTAGGTGGAAGACTTCCGGCCTATTTCTCTCTCAAATGGAATTTGTCTCATCATTGCGAAGGTTCTGGCGAATAGATTAAAAGAAGTACTGGATTCGATGCTTCTCCAAGGCCAATCAGCCTTTATTTCGGGGAGACAAATGGCGGATGGCTTAGTGATGGCGATGGAGATTTGTTTGGATTGGCAACGCTCGAAAACTAGAGGGGCTTTATGGAAAATCGATTATGCAAAGACGTATGACTCCGTTGATTGGAGGTTCTTATGGATATCTCTTCAGAGGGGAGGATTCCTAGAATAGTGGGTGGCTTGGATGAAGAGACACGTCAGCACCTCCTATTTTGCTATACTGGTGAATGACAGACCGGAGGGGGGTTTCTTCCAGCCGCAGTGGGGGGTGAGGCTGGGTTGTCCGTTGGCCCCTATGTTGTTTGTTATCATGGCGGATACGCTAGGAGTCCTTCTCAAGCAGGCGAATGCGGCTGGCTAGTGTGTGGGATTCCACAGAGAAGCCAACTCCATCCCTCTACTACAGTATGCATATGTTACGATACTGTTCCTGGGGGCACCGACGAGCAGAACGCTAATGCAATACAGCTTACAAACATCTTTGGCATGCCTTCAGGCCTGGTAATTAACACGACTAAGTCGACGGTCATTGCGTTTGGGATGAATGAGGTGGACAGAACTTGCTTGGCGGAGTTAGCTGATTTCTCGGTGGGCAGCCTGCCGATTCGCTACTTGGGTTTACCACTTGTCGTTGGGAAGCTAAGGAGGGCTGATTGGGATGAGTTGGTGTTGAGGATGGAACATAGGATGGCAGGATGGAAGGCTGTTATTCTATCTCGTGGGGGTAAGCTAATCCTTCTTAAGCACGCCATGTCAGCTATACCTATCTTCTTCTTTTCCACTAGACTGATGCTAGTGGGAGTTAGAAGAAAAATTAAATCTCTGATGAAAAGATTTTTCTTGCTCAAAAGGGAAGCAACAGGAACCCGGTTTGCACTTGGTGAAATGGGAGGACATCACGAAGGGGCGTAAGGAGGGGGGCCTTGGCGTTAGGGATATGGAATGCATGAATAAGGCTCTGATAGCTTAATGGGCAATCCGAATTTGGGGCCCGTCCTCAATGTTGGTGGTTAGACTAATGAGGAAGATTTACGAGGTCAGAGGCGAGTTGGATCCAAAGAGAGTACGGTACGAGTCCCCGCTTTGGGCTGGTATACGTGCGGTTATGCCATGGTTAGCGCCGAGGATCAGGTCGATCATGGGGGACGGACATACCTTCAGATTATGGCGTGATGATTGGACTGGGATGGCAGTTTGGAGATCAGATTCCCTCACCTTTTCTCTTTGGTGGAATTGAAGGAGGCAACGCTTTCGTAGACGACAAATGAGGACGTGTGGGCCCCGTTGTTCCTTGCTGATCTCTCTGATCAGCGTTTGGACGAATACCTGGCCCTGCTGGCTGCCCTTCTACCTCACGATGCTGTCTCGCTGGACCGTAGCCATTTTTTCTGGGGTGGCAGTGCTTTCTCGGTCAAGAAGGCGTACATCGACTTGAGGAGGGACGAGGAGCTTGACAATGAGCTGTGCCAGGACATGCGCGTGGTTTGGGCGACAAAAATACTGATTAGGGTGAAGGTCTTTCTCTGGTGCCTGAGAAGGGGACGACTGTGCGACAAGGCCCGGAGGGGACGCCTCCTACGACTTGCCGACTCACAGTGTGACATATGCGACGAGACTGCTGAGGACTCTGATCACCCGTTCTTCAAGTGCTCGTCATCCGAGTGGATCTGGTCGGAGCTTGCGATACCCGGGTTAAATTGCGATGGGGAGGGGGTCTTCTGGAACTCCGTTCGAAGGATCGACGGCAACTCTAGCGACGACTGTTCGAGACCTTTTGTCGTTCTCTGGGCCATCTGGCTCGGATGCAACGACCTGATCTTCAAGAATCAGAGATTCTACAGTGAAATATTGTGTCCCATTGTAACATGCTATATAATTTCTGGCTTTCACGGTAATGTACCCTAAAACTTTTTTCCTGTCGAGGGGAGTCACCCGTTTTACCATAAAAAATTATACTAAATACAAAGATTATACCAATTCAATACACACATATATGGTCATTAGTGAACAAGATAAAAGTACCGATTAAGTTTTAGTAAAAGTCAAGATGCACATATTGGTGGGTTTAATTCCAAAAAGAAGAGGTAATGCATCATAATTTCTATTTAATAATGGTAGTTGGAGCCATTTTTTAGAAAAGATACCATAGCGAAACTGAGATGAAGCTTTCACTTTCTTGTGCTACTGTAATATATTTATATCTCCGAATCCTTGAAAAAAATAGAAAAAGACAATAAAGTGCCGTTACCCCTTTTTTGGCTTATCACAATAGTAATTTGTTTTTCTCATGTTGAGTGATTACTTTAGTATCATCGTGATTTTTGGTAGGATGAGCTTCAGATAAAGATCGATGTTTCTCTCGACCTTTCCCTTCCTTGAATGCTAGAAACTGATTAGACCATTACCTAGGGCCTTGTATTCTACCGGGTCTCTGTGTCAGTCTCTCATTCGCATTCGCTCCTTCCCCGGGAACCCCTTGAACTCTCAAGCCATATCAGAGGCCTCTAAACTGCTAATGAAGACGGGATTGACTTCATGCGGCGAAATTCCATATGACAACGTTGGGTTGCAAGTCTCTTTGGTTCGACGAGTGGCCTGGCTCTATCCCTGGAGGGGGCAAAGGAGGAGGAAGATGATGAACCTCTCCCTTTCCGCATCGACTATGAGAAAGAAAGGGTGAGACGTAGTGATGATATCATCTACGTCTGTACCGCTCCTCGTGGAGTAGATCCCGCATCCAACCAAGCCTTTTTTGGATCAGGGAACGGGATAATTCCCACGACCGCAGGCAGGCCAGCTGGGCCGTGAGCGCGGTGGGAACGGGCTTCCCAAAAAGCCATCCCGGGCCGGCCTAACATCGAGCATGCTTTGTTTTTCAATTTACAGACTATAAAGTGTTTTTTCATGATCAAAAGAACGAGTGAAATTTAAATCGTAGTCAAATCACACAATTCTTCATTGTCTGCAAGCAGACAAAAAATGGATGTAGGAAAAGCTGCTGATCTTGATAATGGAGGAACTCTCACTATTTACTTGTGTAGAATATACATTGTGATATATTTAAGGTTGTTTAATTCATATTTATTAACTTTTATAAGCTGACATTATGCGTGTTTATCATTGTGTATAAAAACTAACATAGCTGTGTGTCTCTTCTAAAAATTTCTGTTGGAAATTTTAAAGTCGGCCTACATGGCAAAACATGATTGGTTATGTACCTTTTCCTTCTTGTTTATACATTAACTACATTGTTGTCTTTAAGTAATAATTTGCTGTATTGTTCAAAACCCACAGTTTCAAACTTTTATTGTTATAACGAGTCCCAGGTAAGCAGCTTCAGAGCATAGTGTCATATAATTCGAAAGGTAAAATATTAAATTGAAAAGATTAAAATGAGAAAGGAACGATAACTCTTTAAAGGGCGCTATTATCTATTGCAATACCCAATTTATCCTATTTATATATTTTGCAAGCACTAAAATATGAGGGTGAAGTTTATTCTTGCCACCTCAAATTGAGCATTTTTGTTTTGATTCTCATTTCTAAGAAATTAAGATAGAGAATGCTTATCATAACCTTTAACTTAATTTTGTAGGTCGCCCCTGAGCGCCTTGAAGATAACTGGGTTCCGCTGGATGAAAAATTGGGAACTGCTGAGCTCGAGGAACTTATTCGTGCTAAGGAAGCACACACTAATGCTACCATCCTTGAGAGTGTATGTAATTCCTCAAGAAAATCTCCTATCTTATTTATCAGTGGGGTAAAATTTGTGTTTGCATGCGTGGAAATGGGGGGGGGGGTGCATGTCCGTGTGTGTTTTAACTTTTAACAGATCTTTCCTAATATCTTCTCACTATTTGTTCATAGATTGGGGATTTTCCTGATGCAGATATAAAACCCCCAGAGAACGTGCTATTTGTTTGTAAACTTAATCCAGTTACACAGGTAGAGCACTTTTAACCATTTGCAGTCTTGTATTGCACAATATTTATCATTATTGCCAAAAAAAATACTACTTTTTGGTTCATCTGGCATCTGAATATTGTTTCTTAATGCACTATAACCTCTCTTCTTATTGCCTCATAATGCAGGATGAGGATCTTCACACTATATTTTCGCGCTTTGGAAATGTCACTTCGTAAGTGTGACATTCCCACTTTTCTGTTTAGATGGTGAAATTACTCCTAGAAAAGTGATGCAAAGTGCCTATTTGACTATTACTGAGGGTAGTGTAGAGTGGGGATGAGTACCGGTGGAAGGAGGCTTATGTGTAGGGATACAAATGGTTGGATACGGTTACAAATATATGCATTACCATATCCTTATCTATTTTAAAATATCAACATAAAGCTTGATACAAATATCGATAAGCATGAATAATGTGTTACATATATTAAAAAACAAATACATATGTAAAACAGATACGAATCGGAGACAATTAAAATCAGAATAGATTCATAGATTAATTAAAATTTACATGTTTAAGGATGGTTCACACATACACAATTAACTAAATGTATCTATTAATTTCATAACAATATTATTAACAATGGTTCAAATAGCCATAATTTTTTTTTGCGAAAACAACTATGCACAAATCTTCAACTATCTGTGTATTAGAATGGACATGCAAATATGCGTATGAATATTTATAAATATCGAAATGATATCAATATCTGTATCCATTTTAAAGTAGATATGAATACGAATGTCAAAATCTTTATATAAAACGGATACAATAGCAAATCAGATTAAGATATATCCAATATCCATTTTCATTCCTACTTCTGTGTTCCATTTCCTCTGTTCTTTTGTATTCTTGCGACCTTATAAGTGCTATTTTCATATTATTTACAAAACAGATACAAAACGGAATCATCCTTTCTCTTGTATCAGTTCCATGTTATTTACATACCTATTTATGCTATTTTCTCTCACCATTGAAATCTTTTCGCAGTGCTGATATAATTCGTGATTACAAAACTGGTGACAGTTTGTGCTATGCCTTCATAGGTGACTATCCAAAGTTATTTCACTTTTTTTGGAAATTACATATATTTTTTTCCATTCAATTATTATCTCTTTTCAGTAGCCTTTTGTTTATGATCTTCTAGTAGTGGCTAATGGCTATTTTGGCTTATGGAACTTCCCGTTACTCCCATGAATCTAACTATTTTTATATTTCCTTTGAAAGTATTCATGTGCACATTATGTCAAAGGACTTGAACTACTCTTTATAGGCATGAAGTACTTTGATTATAAATTTCCATTTTTCAAAATAAAATCTGTGATATTTTGAATTGGTTTTCATTATAATTTTACTAGAATTCCATATTGGTTGATGACAATGTCAGTCAGATGGGGAGATGGGTATGGACTATGGAGTGGGTTTCTGGCCCGTGTAAGGGCACATTTTATAGGAGACGAGACCTTGTATTGACACATATAAACATACATTATTTACACATTGCACATACATACACTCGTAAGGATGTTGTTATTGTTATATATAAAATTTTGATAATTAGACATGCACACACGGATATAAACACAGACACCCACACCCACACACACACTATATGCCATACAGGTGCATTCATGCGCACATGTTTGTATATATCAGACACCTCGATTGTAGCAAACTGTCGGTTAGAGACTTAGATTTTGGATTCCCTTGCAGCTCAGAGTGCATCACTCTTTTTAAAACACCAGTGCCATCAACTTGTAACAAAAGTCAAAGGAAGCTGAGACTGTAGAGAGCCATAAACCTCCAACCTTTCCTTTTGCTTGAGATACATGAAAACCAGTGACAATGCGCAGGATGAACAATGGACTTTTCATTTCGAATCTCAATTCTAGGATGAACAATGGAGTTATTACTTCTTCATAAACCTAACATTTATTATTGTGCATTTTTATGATTAAACCTATGTTTCCTACATTATATAGCACGTATTCTAGTAGAGTTACTATATATAAATATGAGCAACATAAATAATGATTCATTACTACTAAACATTATATAGCACATGTCTTTTTTAAGCAAATCATTGTTATTTCTATGTTATACAGCGATTAAAGAGCATTGGGGACCTTTTTCTTGAAAAGTTGGGTTTTATTGCCATTTTGTGATTTCCCGAAAATATCAACAGAATTTCCCTTTTGGACAAAGAGAAATGACACAAAAATTGATTATTGAGGCCATGGTTAAAGCCTGAACTAGAGGATTGTGTCTTGGTCTTGAAGATCAGTCTGGAAATGATAAGTGCATGCTTCGTGCTTTGTGAGCTATCTAGAACCCTAGTAGGGTTGCCAATCTCGACCTTCTTCGGTTGTTTGTTTTCAGTTAGTCAAATCAAATAGGTCAAGGAATGCTTACTGAGTTAGGAAGCTGTTTTGATGCTCCTTTTTGTTTGACATTGGTTGGCTGGACATAACTTCGCAGCTTGGAATTTCACTAATTCAGATTTATATGTCAAGACTTACGGGTTAGCCCCTTGTTGTTGAAGCTCTCTTTTTTTAAGTGTTATGACAAGCTTCTAGAACCGCAATATTAAAAAACTTGCCATGAGGCACCAAACTTATTAATGGTGCTGGGGTTGCAAAATCACGACACCCTTGACAAAATTGAGTATGAATAATGTGAATTTTTTCTGGATGATGAATGTGAAAATTTTTTTAAGCACTTAAGAATCGCCTCACTTCAGTCCCCATTCTTAGCCTTCTGGACAGGGTGGATTTGTAATTTACAGTGATACATCATGTCGATGATTGGAATGCGTTCTAATGCAGAGCATAAAGGTGATTGCTTATGTGTCTAGGGAACTTCAACAATAAAAGTTGAATACCCCTATACATGACCTGCGATTAGCAATTGCAGTATTTGCTTTAAAAAATTAGAGGTATTACTTGTATGGTGAGACTTGTCAGATTATCGCCAATCATGGAAGTCAAAATATATTTTCTCTCAAAAGAAGTTGAATATGAGATAGAGAAGTAGGTTGGAATTGATACAAGACTATGATTATATTATTGAATGCCATCGTGGAAAAGCTAATGTGGTGGCTGATGCCCTCAGTTAGAAATCTAGCAGTTGATTTCATATGTAAAGGCTAATATGGTAGACCTATATTATATGATAACATATAGAGAGCTCAAGTATATGATCAAGACATCAATGGAACAGAAGAGAAAGTGGAGAAGGGAGAACTTTCTGTTGTCATCAAGGTTGCAAAAGTCGGTAGTCGGTACTCGGTCGGTTGGGTCACTGACTAAGGATTAATCGGCAGTCAGAGGACTAATCAGATTTAGTTGGATTTTAATCAACTTTAAATTTTATGATTATTTTAGATATATAACTCATTTTTTATACATATATTTACATAGATTTGGTACATTTTTATACTATCATAATAAAATAAAAAGTATTTGAATTTAAATAAAACACTAAGCACATTATAATACGTTTTCTTATAAAAAGCAAAACATATAAGAATATGGTTTCTCCAAGCAAAAAAATTGATCGACTAGTGTACCTAGTCGGAATTAGTCGGTACTCGGTGGGCCACCCACTAACTAGACTAGTCGGACCTACTAGTCAGGCCAGTCAGGCGACTTTTACAACCCTGGATGTCATGATAAATGAGCATGCCCAAGCAATGGTTGTTTGTCTCGAAATCTACAATATTTAAAACAAAATTCTTGAGGTAGCTCATAATTCCATGTATGCAATGCACTCGAGAAGTCCGAAGATGTATAGAAAATTAATTAGTGGCCACGAATGAAAAGAGAGATTGTAGAATATCTCTAGATGTTGATTTGTCAGCAGACCAAACCAGAGCTCATGACATATACAATTTTAAGAATTATAATAGACTAGCTAAATCCTCCTACTTTTTAGCAATTCACGTGACATATGAATGAGATCTCCTAGGTAATATTTTTGTGGATGAATTTGTAAGATCGCATAGAGTACCTTTATCAATTGTTCATGATAGAGATCCTCACGTTGCCATTAAATTTCAGCCTAGTCTAAACAATCTTATGGGTATAAAATTAGCTTCTAGCGTGGATTTTTGATCCATAAATTGATGGCCAATCCGAGTCGACTATCCAAGCATTAGAGGGCATGATGCAAGCCTGTGTATTATGCTTCAAGGATAGTTGGAATAAGCAACTTCCACTTATGAAATTTGTATACAATAATGCGATCATGCTAGTATTGGAATGACATCATATGCCGCCTTATATGGCAGAACTCTTGTTTGCTGGAATGAAGTAGGACAACATAACATAAGTTGGTTCATTCTGGACAAATACAAAACACAATAAAAAGTTGATGACCTCAATAGAGATTTAAAGACCGCACAAACTCGAAGGAAAAGCTATGCGTATAAGAAAGTAAGAGATCTTGAGTTTTAAGTAGGTGATCAAGTGTTTTTGCGATCATTTCCTTGGAAGGGTCTAATTAGATTCAAGAGAACGCGAAAATCAAGTCCATTGTACATTGGCTCGTACAACATTTTCAAAAGAATTGGTAACGTAGCGTGTTGTCTTCGACAACGAAATTATAGATGATAGGTACATGTAGAAGTTCGTCTCGTACAAGTGTTCAATAGCCATAGGGCTAGGGATAAGGAGCATGTATAAAATCTACAAGGAAATCAGTGATTACTGACGTAAAGTGGTTGTTTGAAGGGAGAGGGAGCCCCTCATTGTGGGGAAGGGTTAGAAATTTCTGTAGAGGGGTAAGGTGAGGTGGTTGCAGTCTTTATGTGAGACGAAGAGGTTGTTAGAAGGGAGAGGAAAGAGAGGTGGGGTCTAGATGGAGTTGTTGCAGAGAAAATCGATGAGGTGGTGACTGACACCATCGAAGAAGGTCAAGACTTGAGGGTCTAACTAATTACCCTCTTGTTTTGTACTAGAAAGGGAGGGCCAACTTAGACTTCCAAAGTTGGGTGCTATCTGCCTAACAAGGGAGAAATAGCCATATGGGATCCTCAATTTTTCTATGCGTAAAGAGGGGGAGAAAGTTGAGTGGTAGTTTTCTAGTTTGGGGATTGCTTTATGAAATTAATTTATTGTATTTTAGTTCTTTTATCGTGATCCTAAATGATTTGACCCATTGGAGTTAATGGAAAGTATATGTGTTAATACAAAGATTAGTAGGGTCGTGTAAATAGGAATAGATAACACCACATGTTGTATTGGCAAAGTTTGTAAGGGCTTGTTGTCAAAGTTATGCTTCTTCAGTTTAGTGATATATGTAATGTCCATCTACTATGTAGATATGAAGTATTGGTAGTGTTGCAAAAGTTCGGTATTTGGTTGGAGGGTTCACTGAATAAAGAATATTTGATATTCGGTATTATTCGATTATGTATTCTTAATTATTATATATTGTAGAAGTTTACTTTATGTTTCTGTATCTTTTATTGATTGTTCTTTTCATTTGTTTATCATATGTAATTTGTCCATAGACCTCACCCTATATAAGAGAGTTTAGGGCTCAAGGAATAAACATAATGCTTATTTTTTCCAACATGGTATCAGAGCGGCGGTCCTAGACCGGAGCTATCGTATCGAACCCTAAACCTAGCCCTTCACCTTCAAACCTCTGCGGGCCGTCTCCTCCACGCGCGCCGCCACCTCCACACGCCGCCCACACGCGCCTCCTCCACGCGCGTCGCCTCCTTGCGCGCTACCCTCTCGCACGCGACTGTGTTTCGCGTGCCGCCGGTGCCTTACGTGCCTCACGCGCGTCACACACGGCTGTGCGCCTCACGCGCCTCACGTGCAGCTGTGCCCTTGTGCTGGCTGTGTCCCTAGGGTTTCACCACCCCTAGGGTTCAGTTGTCATCTTTATAAGGGGCTCTCCGCTCGCTTCCAGGTTGATGGGTTTGGTTGCATATAGGTTTACACATGCAACTAAACATAATCATGTCAGTGTAGACCAAGACTCATCTTGTCTACAACCCTAGTTTTCTCAGTCGAAATGTCAGAAAGGAAGATCGAGATCCCCACTACAGACGCCTTCAATGGTCCTGCGCCTGTTGTGAAGATGGATGGATCTAACGATGAGTTATGGGCCATGCAATTCATAAGCCTAATGGAGTCAATGGGTAAGAAACATATTCTTATCGAGGATGAGCCAGAGGAGAAAACATGGTTATATGCCTCATGGGAGGTTGATGACGTATATGCTTATGTCTGGTTGTCTGGTACTCTGATTCCAGACATTATTAATGATGTCTTGCATCAATCTACTGCCAAAGCCATGTGGGACATTCTTGCTGCCACGTATTCACAAGCCAAGAATGCGACAAAAATCCTACAACTTCAGCATGACATCTTTATGATATAGTCGAATGATCGTCCCCTGCATGCTCACTACACTGCATTGAGGGGAATGTTCGAGAGGCTTCACAGTTTCATGCCTCTCACGGCTACTCCAGATCAGTTGAAGACATCGAAATGCGACGATGGTGGGAGTCTTTCTAGCCTCTCTTGACTCACAGTATGAGGCAACTTCCTCTCAGATTTTGGCAGATGCTACCATTCCTCCCGTGGAGGAGACCTTTCGATGATTGAGCCGAATTAACATCTCAAGCCCTACTACTGTGCAAAATTCTTCTGCTATGACATCCTCTAGAGGAAGAGGCAATTCATCTCATTTTCGTGGACAAGGACCACGTGGTAGGGTTGGCCGTGATCATGGATTACAGTGCACTTATTGTCGTCGGATTGGTCATACAAAAGACACATGCTACTCCAAGCATGGTTTCCCAGCATTTGCCCATGCAGTAGAACAGATCCAGCATCATGGTGCTACGCCAACGTCGAATCCACGATATGATGACCTAGTGTCTCGTCTACGTGATATCATGCCACCAACCAATACTCCTCCACCTGTTTCAGAGAGCAGCTTGGACGTTGCTGCTGCTACAGAAGCTAGTTCCTCAGGTAGTGCTCATACTTCTGCTTTCTAATAGGGTTCACGTACCTCAGAATGGATTGTAGATTCAGGCGCCACACATCATTTGTGTGGAGATAGACATCAACTCACATCCTACATGCAAGTTTCCCCAGGAAGGACCGTCGTCATAGCAGATGGGACTCATTCTCCTATCACAGGACAGGGACAGATCGTCTTAACACCTTCTATGCAGTTACAGAATGTGCTCCATGCTCCTAATTTCTCAATGAATTTACTGTTAATTAGTCAGATTACTAAGGATTTACATTGTCAAGTGATATTTGACCCATCATCTCTTGTGTTTCATGACATTCTCACGGGCAACGTGTTTGAACATGGCTGTGAGAAAGGCGGGCTGTATCGAGTGGTCCATACACCTTACGTTGGAGCATCATCTCATTTCGCCGGACCTGTCTCTCACTTATGGCATCTACGCTTTGATCATCTCCCGTTTCAGAAACTGCGTTGTTCTTCCTCAGATCTCACCCCGCTCGTCGTTCGATTGTAAGCTTGTCAGTTAGGGAAGCATCATTGGTCTGTCTTCCCTAGTCGTCCGAGTGGGAGCAGTTGCTCTCCATTTGAGTTTTTTCATATTGATATTTGGGGTCCAAGTCGTATTCCTGATCATCAGGGACACATGTTCTATTTAGTTGTTGTGGATGATTTTAGTCATTTATCTTGGATCTTTCTGTTAAAGAATAAAT
This sequence comes from Ottelia alismoides, assembly GCA_037367405.1. NCBI lineage: Eukaryota > Viridiplantae > Streptophyta > Magnoliopsida > Alismatales > Hydrocharitaceae > Ottelia > Ottelia alismoides. The sequence goes on from JAZKJV010006435.1 coordinate 186,235, forward strand.
CTGAAGCGGTCATCACTATTATGAATTTTATTAAAAAAGTGAAAAATGTGTTTTCCATACCTATCAAGATTATGAGAACTGATAATGCCCTTGAATTCTGTATTCGAACATTATCTCAGTTTCTTTCATCCCATGGCATTCTTAATCAAACGTCTTGTACCTACACGTCCCAACAGAATGGTGTCGCGGAAAGAAAACACCGCCATCTTATTGATGTCACTCGTACGCTTCTTATCCAGAGTTGTGCTCCGCACTCGTTCTGGAGGATGCGGTTCTTACTGCATGTTATCTCATTAACCACATGCCCTCATCTGTGTTGGGGGAAAAGATACCTTTCTCCCTCGTTTTTCCTAAGAGTTGTTTTCTCTAGCTCCACGTGTCTTTGGGTCCGTGGCATTCGCTCACCAGTTGTCTCCAGGGGTTGATAAGCTCTCTCTTAGGGCTGTCAAATGTGTTTTTGTCGTGTATTCCAGGACTGAAAAAGGGTATCGTTGCTATGATCCGTTACGTCGAAGATATTATTTCAGTGCATATGTCACGTTTTTTGAGTTCGTCATGTTTTTCTCTCCTACAGGCGACTGGTTGACGCCTTCAAATATGAATGATGAAATCTATATTCCTCATCCACCCTTGTACGCCCCACAACAAGCTCCTACATCTCCACCTCTGTCATCGCCATCACCACCACCATCTCCACCACTGCCACCACCTTTACCACCTCCCATATCTTTGGTTCCTCCTCTACCACACCACTACAATCGACGGTCAAACCCTGCTCATGATCATGGTCAATCATTAAACATGCCCCATGTTTGTTCCGATAACATTGTTTCTAATGATGGGACTGAGGGCATTTCTCAACAGGAACATGCAGGGGATGACACGGATGTTGGTATAGCTGATGCATATCTTGATTTGTCGATTGCACTAAGTAGAAGATGTCATGTGCTTCATATCCGATTGCTTCTCATGTTACCTTTCAGCGTCTGGCAGGAGATTTCAGGAGATTTGTAGATGCTTTATCCGCTGTGAATATTTCCAAGGACCCACCAGGAAGCATTAGTTGATAGTAAATGGCGTCTGGCTATGGAGGAAGAGATGGCCGCCCTTCAGTCGCGAGGTACTTGGAGTCTGGTTCCAGCTCCTACTGGGGCATCTATTGTGAGTTGCAAGTGGGTGTTTACGGTGAAGCATAATGCTGATGGCATTATTGATAGGTACAAGGCTCGACTGGTTGCTCGGGGCTTTACTCAGACGTATGGGGTAGATTATCTTGACACGTTTTCTCCTGTTGCTCGTCACTCTACCATACGGATTCTTTTATCTGTTGCTTTGATTCGAGATTGGCCCCTGTTCCGATTAGATGTTAAAAATTCATTTTTATATGGTGATCTTCAGGAAGAAGTTTACATGCAGCAACCACCTGGGTTTACTGCTGAGGGGGAGTGTGTACATGTATGCATGCTTCATAAGGCGATCAATGGCCTAAAGCAGAGCTCAAGAGCTTGGTTCCAGAAGCTCTCTGATTTGTTTGAGAAGCAAGGGTTCAAAATGTCAAATGCAGACCATTCTCTCTTTATACAGAGGACATCCAGAGGTATGGCTGTCATTATGGTGTATGTTGACGATATACTCATTACAGGAGATGATATATAGGGAATAAAAATAGCAAAAGAATTCTTGGGCCGTGAATTCGTTACCAAAGATATGGAGTACTCAGATATTTCCTAGGATTGGAGTTTGCATGAAATGAATAAGGACTCGTGATGACTCAGAGGAAATATGTCACTGACTTGCTAAGTGACACATGCATGCTTGGATGTCAACCTGCATCTACACCCATGGATCCAAGCATGAAGTTGCATGATGACGACACTGAGGAGGTTGACAAAAGAAGGTACAGATAACTGGTAGGGAGGCTTCTTTATGTTACTATTATCGGACCAGATATTACATTTGCATTAAATAAAGTGAGTCAGTTTATGGAGCAACCTCGCCAGGTACACATGGACGCCATACATATGATACTAAGGCATCTTAAGTCATCTCCAGGTGCATGATTGATGTTTAGAAAGAAGGGCACTATTACTATCTCAGCATGTGCGGATGCAAACTATGCAGGATGCCGGAAGGATAAGAAATCTACACCAGGCTTTGCTATATTCGTTGGGGAGTCACTTGTCTCATGGAGGAGGAAGAAGCAAACAGTAGTTGCGGGATCTAGTGCAGAATCCGGGTATAGAGCTATGGCCAAAGCATGTGCAGAAGTGATGTGGGTTCGTGCAGTTCAGTGTTCAGAAAAACGACCGAGTAAGTCGCATACTTAGCCACATACTCATACTCTATGATGAAATGGTCATGTATGCGGGTTGACCCGTATACTCGGTTGAGTATACCCCCTATGCGGCTGCATACTCGGCCGCTTTTCTGATAGAACTTTTTTTATTTATTCTAAAGCCAATAGCCCCCCCATATAATTGCAAACTCCCCGCATAAAACCGCGTACTCCCCGCATAAAATCGCATACTCTCCCGCATAAAGCCACATACTCCCCGCATACTCTCCCAACTGAGGATATTACCATAATATTAAATATTTATTTATATTTTTAATAATAAAAATACCAAACTGCATAAAACCGCATACTCCCCGCATACTCTCCCGCATATCGCATACTCTCTATGCAGTGACCCCTCCGACTGAATACCGCATAGTGCCTTCCTGAACATTGGTGCAGTTTTGACAGATCTACATATAGATGTTCCTCTTCCCATGTCACTGGAATGCGACAATCAGGCCGCATTATTCATTGCAAACAACCCTGCATTTCACGAGAGGACGAAGCACATTGAGGTGGATTGCCATTATATCCGTGATATGATCCAGAAAGGTTTCATTTCTACAACCCATGTCAGCTCAGGAGATCAAACGACAAACATTCTTACCAAAGCTTTACTTCGGGGTTCCTTCCAGAAATGCTTATCCAAGATGAGCATGATAGATATCTATGCTCCATCTTGAGGGGGAATGTACAAGTTTAGTTTATGTTTCTGTATCTTTTAGTTATTGTTCCTTTCGTTTGTCTATCATATGTAATTTGTCCATAGACCTCTCCCTATATAAGAGAGTCTAGGGCTCAAGGAATAAACATAACGCTTATTTTTTCCAACGTATATATATATATATATCATGCCTAATGTATATATTCCTATATATTTATACATATATGGTTATCCATGCATTGGAATCCAAGGAAAAAGTACCCATTAGCCAATTACGTATATGGATTTTAAGTTGTGGTGATATTGAGATAAACTGGAACCTTTAAAATATAAAAAATGAGCAATTCATTGCAATAATCGGCCGAATACCCGATTATTCGGGCTGAATATTCGGGAATATTCAAGTTGGACCGATATTGACCGAATATCAATATTCTATTCGTTCATCCCGACCTCTCCAAATAGAATATTAAATCCGAAAATTTGGTCCTTTCCGTCGAATATTGCAACAATAAATATGGAATGTTTGGGTTAGGTTCTCTAGTTTCAATTTGCACGTGTTTTATCAATATTTTTTGATTTTGTTTTTCGTGCACATTTATTTTGGGCAAAGAAAGACATATTTGGTTGATCCTCTAAAATAATCTTCGGTTGACTTTTTCAGAGTTCGAAACAACAGAGGCTTGCGAATTGGCTTATACTAAGGTATCCAATATGCTTAGAAAGTAGTCATTTCCGTTGTTAACTTTGTATGGTTTTCTTGTTTATCTAAGTTCAGTTGGCATGCCAAGACATTAATTCGGGTAGAATGTTCCCATCATAGAAGCATACTTAGTTTGTTTATCATTCTACTTAAATTTTAAGTAATATTTGTCGTCAGTTTCTGGCCTTTTGCAAACATAAATAATTACTTCTCTTATCAATTGGATTATCCAGACATTTTTATAAATGCTGGATAGTATTGTGATGTAGTAACATAGATAAGTAATCACGTTTATTCTGAGATGTGAAAGGAAATGCATTCCCTGATAGGAAGATGTAAATAATCTCTTTTCCCTTTCTTAAAAAAAGATTGAACTCACTATTTTTTTAGCCAAGTCGGGAATCATCCTTCCTTTCTAAATAAATTGACTGGTACCATATATGCACTTAAATATTATTCTCGATGGACACTAAATCTGTACTTTACTATTATAGCTTTGTTGATTTGTTTTTATAGGAATTGGCTTTAGTAATAACTTGTTCTTTATGTCTTGGTTTTGTCATGGTCACATATGCATTCATCTTTATGTAGCACCTCCTTTAGTCATGTGTGTAGGGGATTTTTAGTTGAGTAATGATAATAACTTTTGCATTCCAGACAATGGTTGCACTTGTGGTGGACGCTTAGAAGGTTACTTAAATTAATAGAAACAAAAACTATTTGCATATTATTATTATTTGGGTTGTGAAGCATCATTAAATGAACTTTGCTCCTTTTGTGTTGTTATTTCTTGTTTCTCATTGCCATCCTTGAGTGTGAATTTTGTCCTTGCAAAGATTGGACCCAATGGGAGCTGTGTATCCTTTAATATCCATGGTGAATATAGAGAAACCAAGAATAAATCTAAATTTGTAAGTAGAGGACTGACCTGATCCAGCGATGAATATAGAGAAATCAATGTTGGATGAAAGTTTGTAAAGGGATGGCCAACCTCTAGCTATGTTGATTTCTCATTCTTTTGATGTGACTTAAATAAAGCATTGTTGCTGGGGCATTGTGTTTAGCCTTGGTTGAGAGTTTGTATAGTGTTGTCAGCCTTAACATATATGTATTTGTAAATGAAGTAAAATAGGGGAATGAAGTGCAGGAATAGCTGACACTTTGGTGTCTTCTGCTGTTGAATGGCATACGAACCGTGTTATGCGTTGGCCTTTTTACGACATAGGCTATGTTTCTAATTGGAATTAAAGCTGGAGAAGTTGGATGTTACTGGATACTGTCTGTTTTACTTGGTTTGTCTTTATATGCCTGGTCCGGGGTTGTGCTATTTATTGTTTGATTTTGATGCAGCGTGACCCCAAATTATAGGGCCACATTTATTTAATTAAATAATAATCAATTTTATTTACGTTTTTAGCGGTCGTATTGGTCTAATTAAATAATTGAGATCGCCTGTGATCTCAACGTTTATTTCGTAGAGTTTAAATGTAATTTGGGTCAATTAAATAATTTAGAGTCCAATTAAGGTAATTAGAGCTCAATTAGGATAAAATTAGTTGTTAATTTTGATTTATTTACTATTTTTGTAAACCCTCTCTCCTATATAAAGAGAGGGTAGCCCATTGTTTTAATCAGTCAGTTATGAATTAAATATTGAGATCTTTATCTCTATCCCCTCTCCTTCTCTCTCTCCCTCCACGCGATCTCCGCGGTCTTCTCCTTCAACCCCTCGCATTCCCGGCGAGTTATCTTCTCCAAACCCCTCGTTCCGACGAGTTTTTCTTCCTCTCAACCCCTCCAATTTCTCTTCTCAACACTTCTATTTCTTCCACCAAATTTCCACCATAAAAAAATATTATTTTCGTCGACGCCGAAGTTCTATTTGCATCAATTGGTATCAGAGCATGGCAACCGAATTGTCCCTACGATTCGACGATCCCGTCGCGCATTGGAAGATGCAATATCTCATGATTCGCGTTCACGCGCACGTCGACACAAGTTCATGAAGCGCCTTATGTCAAGCCTCAAGGTTCAAGCAATTCGTCGGGAGACGAATTTTTTAAAAGCAGAGGAGAGTTGATGCAGCATGGACTCGACATGTAGGGCCGTCTAATTATTTAAATTGTGGTCGTTAATTTTATTTACGTTTTTTAAGTTGTCGCAATTTTAAATAAAGAGATCGCGTGTGATCTCAATTAGTCTTAATTTGAATTTCAAATTTGGTAGTTAGTCGGTTAAATAGTTAGAGTCAGTTTAGGATAATTGGTTGTCGGTTTAAATTATTTTCTATTCTTGTAATGTCATCCCTCCTATATAAAGGGATGAGGGTCCAATATTTTAGTCAGTTCAAGATGTGATAAAATAGAGATTTATCTCTCTCTCCTCTCCCCTCTCTCTCCTTCTCCCCGCGTGATCTATACGTGTTCTTCTTCCCTCAAACCCCTCGTATTCCCGACGAGTCTCTTCTCTCTTCCCCTCGCGGTCTACGCGTTTCTTCTTCTCTAACCCCGCGTATCCGGCGTGTCTTCTCTTCTCAACCCTTCCAATTTCTTCTTCTCAACCCCTCTATTTTCTTCTACCATCGAAAAATCCACCGTCAAATCTATTTCCCGCGCCGCGCCGAATTCCATTTTGCATCATCCAAGAAGAAGTGTATATGCGCAAGGGGGAGTGTGCATGCTTCATAAAGCAATATATGGTTTCAAATCAAGTTTAAGGGCTTGGTTACGAAAATTATCTGAGGTTATATGTCTCCATGTGCTTTTAGTTCATCGTTCCATAAACTCTTAATCTGCTTGTAGCCCTTTGAATCGCGTATCTTGTGGTCTAATACCGTCCCCTCTTGAGTATGTCTATCTATCGCCACCACCCCCAACCACACTATCATCCTCCGCATCTCCACTACCATCGCTTGATTTTGATTTTGTTCTACATTTGGTGGAAACCTTGTCATCAACATCGTCGTCAATTTTTAACCCTCCAAGAGGGTCTTGTCTTACATTCATCAACATTTGCATCCATCTGTGGACTTATACTTGATTTGGCCTTCTTCGGGCCTCATCAAGTATTGGAGCACCATTAAAATCCGTCCACTTCTTATTGGCATCTTCTTCCCCATTGTCATATGCATTTTGAAAATATATGCAAGGTCGATGGGATTTTTGTAGCCTTCTTTGTCATTCCCCTCTCTTGCATGTTTCATCTTCAACCATAAGTTGTAATACACGTACACAAGAATGTGGAACTTCTCTTCTCAGAATTTGTTATTCTTTTTGGAACGAACGAGGTTGAATGTACTCAAGTTCCTTTCATATCCTCCATCATATGTGGTTTGGGACATCACTTTTACTGCCTCTTTCTATTAGTTATGAGCTTTTTAACACCATTCAACTTTGAGAGATCAAAAGAAAGGAATGAAATTTACAAATAAAAATCTTGCTACTTGAGAAGTAGCTTATGCATGGATATTTAGAATCTTATTTAGTGTCCCCGATGAATCTCTAAAAACCTTGACATGCATTAAGTTAAATTGTATTGTCACATAAAACTTTTGTTAAATAACTTGTGATGTGTTTCCAATCTCAAGTGTTTAACTTCCTACCTCATCCATGCGAAATGTTTGCATCTTTCCATCCTTTGTGATCTTCTCTACAACAATCTGAATGATTGCTAGGAGATTCACTTTAATACCAATATTTTTCTAATATTGGTCCTTTGGATTGAAATTATAAATTATTCTCATGCACATATATTTCAAAATTCAAAAAGAGTATACGTATGCTTTGACAATCAACATTATAAATAAATATTAAACAATTCAACATTATAAATAAATATTAAACATACATACCGGCCTTGTGAAGAGGACGGTAGAGCATTTTGGACCATCACTCGTCAGTGATATCTCAGTAGGCCTTGAATCCTTTGCGAATCCTCAAATCAGAGCCGACTAGTTGCTTGTTTGTTGTAACTTATGTCACGTCAAACTAGAAGTGAAGATCATTGATCAACAATTCCACTTTCTATCCTAGTCTCTTCGAGCCTCAACTATCTCAAACCATTCACTTTTATAATACAAGGGTTCGAATCTAGAAAAGTTTTCTGTTATTCCAAGCTTTGCAACCTTATGAAATTACTTGCAAACCTTGTGATCACATGCCTAACTAATTTCTTATTGCATATCCTTCTAATCAATGTCTAAGCCCTCAAATGGCTGTAAATTAATGTGGTGATCATTCATGCTAGATCTACTACCTTTACCACATGTTTCCTCTGGCTGAATTCCTTCAAGGTTAGTCAATACAATGTGGTGCATCATATGATTTCCAGAAAATACCGTAGCTGCTAATAGTTTTGATCATGTCACATCCTTTCTTGAAGTTGCTGACATTTTCAGTAACTATTTGCATGATGTTATCTTTCCAACCTCTTTAATGACCGTCTTCATCAACTTCAATTGATACCATGCTAAGATAAGCCAACAAATTTCAGCAAATCCATCTTGCCATCACAGTACATGAGGACGTTGATCTGCTTCCTCGTGTAACTCTTCCAACCATCACAAATCAAGGTTGACTCATACTCTGTCCACATTCTTTTTAGCTCCATGTTACATCGGAAACGATAGGAAGCTTCCATATTACTCAACATCACGAACACATGTCTTGCCATGGAGAAGAAAGAGATGAATGCCCCTTCCGACCCATTCCCTGGCATTCTAAATGCACCCTTCATCATCTTCTATCTTATGCCCTTGCTTTAGTTGTAATGCATGGAATTACTCCTCTTAAAGAGGGGCACAACTCACTTCCGTTTGTGTTTTCGTGGGTAGTGGTACTGGTGCACCACAATAACCACTCCCACTACCAATGGCATCATAGATATTGCTCTTTCGCTAATATTTCACCAAGTTATCTCCTCTCAAACTCACTCCTCAACGATTCTTGTATTGCGATACCATGTGCCTTCCTCTTAGTTAGGGTCTGAATATCGATAGGGTAGGCATAGTTATCGCCATTCGAATTAAATAAAACATTGAACTAATTCTCAAACATGAACTCATTGACTTTTTCGTCCCTTCTCACCTTTTATTTATCCATCGTTTTCTTTCGCCACAAGTTGTCCACGAACTCTTTGACATCCCTCAGACAATGTGTGCACTTGGTAACATTTTTGCTGTTTACACTTGCCAACAAAATGATTCTTCAGTCTAATAATCCCCTTCCTCTGCGTCTCTTCCCTGGAAACTTATATTCTTGCTTGGATTTGTTGTCATCTGGTGCAGTGCATACTCCATCACATGCCTCAGATTCCGACGTGGAGTATGAACTATTGATATTGATTTTTAAACAAAATGTGCAAGAAGACACATGAGGCACACACCAAATTAATGAGTTATTATAGTCCATGTGTGGTGGATAAATGTGATTCATGGAGGAAAACATACGCACAACACCGAACTGATACCAACAACACCTAATTACATTCTCTGTGAAAAGAGATATGTATACCCATAAGTCACCTTTCCCAAAGACCATTATGTCAATCTGTCCACACTATTGATGAGAATCAAATGCAAGTTCGCAAGGTATGTATCTAACTGTTGGACTCCACCCTATATCTCTTCGTTTTTGTGAATTGCCACTAGCCATGTGGTAAGGAGTGGGCCACTTGAGGTTGAGCCTCTCAACATCTTGTCTTCCGAGGACGAAGAAGGCAACAAGGGGAGTCTGAGAAGTAAAGGGGAGTGGATGTACGTTAGAATGGAAAGGAGGGAGAAGATGATGGCATGATTCACGAATAGGAGTTGCTATTCACTGTAAACTTGTCCTTTACTGTCGGAACCCATCAAAGATAACATACAAAAATAAGTGGAAGTTAACATAGACTTATGGTATGTAATGGTTTACAATTATTCAGGGTTCTATGTGTAATTTCGTAATTATAAAGTATTCAATATGTATTTATGAAAGTGTATGGGCCATGCGTATAAAAATCCCAATAAAAAGCCTAAATATAAAATTTATAGTTCTACATGATAAGTGCTTTTATGTTACATACTTTTAGGAACATCAATGCTTATCTAAAGTTTATTTAAACAAATTCATAAAAAAAGAGATCCTAAAAGTAACCACCTTACAATTCATTGGATATAGGGTTTCTTATATACTGTAAAACCCTAGAGCCTAAGAGGTGATTATCATATAAGAGATCCCGAAGGGTTACAAATAGGATTATGACAAATAGTAAGATAATCAAGCACTTTCTACACTTCCCCTCAAATTGGAGCATATCTATCGATCATGCACAACTTGGAAGTCAATCATGATATATGTTTCTTGGGTAGTGCCTCAATGAATATTCTCGCCAGCTGGAACTATGTGGAGATTTGTAAAGTTGTGATCTTTCCTCTTCATAATACATCCCAGACAAAATGGCAGTCTACTTCAAATATGCTTGGTTCGCTCATGGAAAACATGATTGTTAGCAATGTATATAGTGGACTTGTTCTCGCGGTATCGGGGAACGAGAATGGTGGCAAAGAGTCCGAGCTCCTGCTGAAAGGGGAGGCAAGCCAAGAAATCTCACATGTGGCATGTGTCATTGCCTTGTACTTCGCTTCTATACTTAATCTGGAGACAATTGTTTGCTTCTTGCTTCACCATGTAACTAGGTTTTCACCAAGTCATAACCATTGGTAGATCTTCTTTCCTCATGAGGACTGCAGTAATTAGCATTTGTATAAGCTGTGATGTCCATCTGACCGTTAGCCCCATAGAAGAGGCTTTTTGTGGAGAGTCGTTCATGTATCGAATGATCAAGTGAACATCATGCCAATGATTGTAATGAGATTTTGTCCATGTGCTGGCTAGCTCCACTCACAAAATATGATATGTCCGACCTAGTGGCAATAAGGTAGAGCAGCCTGCTTACTCGGTATCATGTAGTATCTTCAAACATAGGATTTGTAGAATTTGCATGTCTCTGCAATTTTGTTAGGATGCCTGATAGTTTGCACCCAAATAAGCTAGTTTCTGTAAGTTTCCCCAAGCAATACTTCTGTTGTGATAAGTTGACCAAGGAGGCCTCCCAACAGGTCGAATGCTCTCTATTGTTCTCTCTTTCTTGCTAGTTACATGTGATGTAAGGCATTTTATATAGCCCCTCTTGTAAGATCAAGTCCTACTCACATTAGATGTGTGACTAAACTTGTGGATGTGGTAATTGGACCCTAGAGGGATCCAATCACCCATAACTATATATGGCACACACTCTAATTGTGGACGGACATAATCTATGGTGAAGAGTTCTTGAATATCAAAGAAAGTGGTCAGGTGCGGCGAAGTGAATTCAAGCATTGCCAGCCTTGAAAGTTTGAATAGAAGCAGAGAATGAAGTTTTTATAAACTGAAAGGACTTGACAATGCTATTGAGATATAACTGTTCTTTTATTAAATTGACACAATAAGATGGTATAATTATAAACAAAAACAACAAATATTTATGACCTCATATGGTATGGATCGAGCAAGGTCCCTAAACGTCAAAGTGGACTAAAGAAAAAGTAATGACTGACGAGGCTCAGTGTATGGAGAAAAGGAGGCTCGATGATGTTTGCCAAACTAACATGCTTTTTCACTTAAAAGGCTTCAGAGATGATAGTTTTGAAGATATATGAGAAAGATCCCTAGCAAAGGAATGACTAAGCAAGGTCCTAGAAAGTCGATATGCGGTATTCATCCAGTCAGGCGATCTGAAGCGAGTAAGCGGGTAGGCAGAAGTATATGCGGGAGTATATGCGGTTTCTCATATTTTAATATAAAAATAATAATAAATATAATAACAAATTCAAATATTAGATATTTATGTTTTAAAAAATATATAATGGAAGAAATATGAAGTGAAGATTTTTTTTGTACAATGTGATTTCAACCAACTAAGTAGGGGAAAATGGCAAATTAAAAGTGGCAGTGAATACATTATTGTGGATTTTTTGTGATTTGTTTAGACCCAATAAAACTGGAAACAAAGGACTATAACCACTTGATGCACCCCTAAATGGAGAACTAACTAACTGTCCTAAATGGTCTTACACTATAACGCATCATTAGCGTGGGTCCGAATTTCCTAAAGAGGCCAAAAATAAACACTAATGTGGAGGGCTGGTAGAAGGTGAGGTGATGATCCCAGAAAATAAATAACAACAGTAACTGAAATAAACTTAGTTGAAATCAGATAAATATAATTGAAATCAGATCAATACTCGTACCAAAATGCTCTTGAATCGTATATTAAACCATAGTCCATCCTGGGTTCAGAAAGTAATTGAATCATATTAAATCATTAGATAATATCCATAGATTTTAACCATGTAGCATTGTCATTCTGTAAAAAAAAACCTACTTGTTAGCGGAGGAGTACACTCAAGGCGGAGGCAGAGGAGCCCTTGTTAGCGGAGGAGCACACTGGAGGCGAAGGAGTACCAATTGGCGAGGCACACTGGAGGCAGAGGAGCACTTGTTGGTGGCGCACACCATAGGCGGAGGCAGAGAAGCACATGTTAGGGCTTGGATTTGTAGCGTAGAGGGTGGGCTAGGGATTCTGATGGGGCTTCGAAGCATCGAGTGGGGGAGGGTGGATATGGCTGGGGTTATCAGGTGGGTAAATTAGGGTTATCGGGTCGGGTATGGTTGGGTTAGAGTCTATAGCACCTTAGCAAGCCCTATTATGTGTTGTTTACTCATACCGAGTATGCGCACAGATCGCATAACCAACGCATGTCTTATGCGCTGCACTACAGGGGTCTAGGGCCGTATATGCGGCCGCATGGGCCGACTTTCTCAACACTGTGACTAAGGTCCAGATGTCAAAGGAATGAAGGGATGGCCTAAGTTCATATGCCATAGTAATGGGTCAACAGACAGAGATGGTGCCAACAAAAGTAGAACATGTATATAAAGTTAGTGTAATCAATAGCACAAAACATACATTTTTTGCTTCTCTTTTTTTGCACAAATCATTTCTTTGTAGCCGTCTTTTTTTCTTGGCTATTCTTCTTCTTTTACTTCATACAGGTTTTTTGTACGATCGTCACTCTTTTTTTAAACAACTTCTCTCTCTCCCTCTCTCTTTTGTAAGCTGTGCACTTTTTGTAGCTATCATCTCTCTTTCTCTCCCTGTTGATTTCTCTCGCTCATTACCTACCAACATGAGGCCATAACTTTCAAAATTTTGCATGCAAGCAGCCCAATGGGCCCAAACAAAGCATCTCCACCCCTTTTTTTCATATATTTTCTAGCACAATCCCCTTTCTTTATTGCTAACATGCCCACCCGTATTTAGGGTTCCCTCAAAGGGAATGCATGTTCCCGATACGTCGTCCACTAGAGGGATCTACTAGGGCTTGTACGTATATCGCATGGGGCTTGGAGTAGCACTGCCTGTGCCAGAGCTGTCGCTTGAAGAGGATCTCTGCATCTGCAAAAGGATCAAGTTGTCTTGTTGTGATTGTTGTCTCGAGTTGAGTTGGGATTGACCGAATGGAGTGGAGATAGCATCACCTCGTGCGGAGGTGTACGACCAAAAGGTTGGATCGGGAGGGTAAGACGATGGTGCAATGATGATGTGGGACTTTCGACGTTACCACCTGCTGCCCTTTTTTCATTAGGAATTGCAACTGCGAGTCTTCGAGGAGGAGGGATATCTTCCCTCATTGAGTACGCATCATTCATATTGGATATTCGATCTGCGAAGGGTGCACATTGGTGTATGCTGTGGAGGAATAGCCCCTCACCCTTTTTCAACTTTCTTGGAATTGTACTTCCAATGAAAGTCGAGCAGCATCGGTGGGATCCAGATCGGTAGAAGAACCAGTAGGAGTGTTGTCGTCCTGTAACTTTGACAAGATGATATATCGTATATGATTTGATTGCAGTAATTGTTTGGCAATTTTCTAGGGTTTTTGAAACTCTAAAAATTCTGGAGCTACTCTGATCAATGTTGGCTGCACCTTGAATTACGTTTTCATCAGAAACCCGTGTTGAAATATAAATTTTGCAATTACTCTGATCGGCATTAGTTGCACCTTGAATTAGGGTTTCATCATAAACCCTTGTTGAAATATAAATTTTGCAACTGCTCTGATCGACATTAGTTGCACCTTGAATTAGAGTTTTTTAAAAAATCCTAAAACAAATAGATCGTAATAATCTTCAAAAAATAAATCAAAACCAACATGCCTGGATAAAAAAATATTCACAATCAAATACTAGAATCGACGGCTCTGATATCATGTTGAAATGTAAATATGGAAGCAAAATTGATAATCTGAAGAACAAAAAGAAATATAAAACTTGGAATATTCAAGTTTACATGGAACCCTACACCTGAAGGAGCGAGATGAAACCACAGGAAAAGCCTCAAGTGTCGCATCGTTTATTGCAATATCTCAATGAGTATAGGGATGCAACACTTCTTATATAGACACATAGACAGGCCAGAGTCTCATCTCTCATCCATGTAGGACTAAACATAAGCGCGGGTAATTAGATCTTGGAGAGAACCAATTACCCCTGTATTAAATACTCCAACATTGGTGTCCTTATACATGAGGTACTCCATAATGTGAAACTCAACATTACTGGTCATCTTTGTTATGACCCGATAGTTGTCTTATAGCCCTGACTCACTGTTTTTGTCCGTCTCTTTACATGTTTCTTTGTCAAAATTTATATCTTCCGTTGGCTGTTAATGTGCACCTTCAAGACCCGAGATCAGTGCACATAGTTTTCAGCACCTATGATTTTGATAGAGATCCCTTGAACCATCATTAAAAATGAGGAAAACATGGGCTTGGTCTCGGTAGGAGTTGTGGATGTCGTGATCAGGAATAAGAAGAAATATAGAGTGTTGGAGATGGTTAATAACACATCACACGTAGAAGGAAGAGTGATGCTTAAGCTGTAGAGGTGAAGCAACACAATGGAGTTGCTGAGTACTATTGTGGAGAGGTTGCACATTGTAGGTGTGCTAGATGAAGTTGATAGGTGCTAGAGGTGGGATTGCTAGGTCATGTACACGATGGTAGGCATCGGCGACGCTGGGCTGAGGAGCTAGGGCCTGCGAAGGGGGTTTCGGTAGTGTTAGAGGCAACAAGAGGCGTGGTCCCGAGGGGCCTACAATGTGGGCGACATCGTTTAACGAGAGGGGTCCACATGGGGCCTTGTGGCAGCAAGATAGGCCCACACAAGAGAAGAGGAGGCTCTGCGCAATGAATGGGCTAGTGGTGGTGTGGTTTTAGGGTTCAACCGCCGGTCTAGGACTGTCGATCTAATACTGTGTAGAGAAAAGTTGAGAATGAACTGAATAATTTATTTAACGCGTATAGGGTATATATAGCGTGGACCCTATAAACCAAGAGGTGATTATTTACATAAAGACCCTACAACAACAAAGCCTTTTCCCACTATTAAGTAGGGTCGACTACATGGATTCTTCGCCTCCATTCAGATCTATCTTGGGTCAATCTCGGGCTTATATCCAAAGAAACTAAGATCCCTTCGTATAGTCTCTTCCAATACTTCTTGGGCCGTCCTCGCCATCTCTTAGCCGGCTCAACATCCCAACAATCGCATCTCCTAACTGGTGCATCAACTGATCTTCTTTGCAAATGACCAAACCATCTAAGCGGGTTTCTCGCATCTTATCCTCGATCGGAGCTACACCAACTTTCTTTCCGATCGCATCATTCCGAATCCGATCTTTACGTGTGTGTCCACACATCCATCTTAGCATTTGCATTTTACAACCATTATCTGCACATGTCTATGGTTCATGTGCCAACACTCAAATCCATAGAACATAGCAGGTCTCACGGCTGCTTTGTAAAACTTTCCTTTAATTTTAAAGGAATTTTCTTATCACATAGAACAACAGAGGCTCCTCTCCACGTTAGCCAGCTTGCATTTATTCTATTAGTAACATCTCCATCAATTTCCCTGTCATGTTGCAAAATAGATCCCAGATATCTAAAAGAATCTCTCTTCTGAATGTTATCGTCACCAATTTTCCCCTCGATTCCTTCATCATTGCTTCCATCAAAGGTGCACTCCATATATTTCTTCTTAGCCCTACTTATACGAAATCCTTTAGTCTCCAATGCATGTCACCTGACCTCAAGCTTCTCATTTACTCCATCTCTAGTCTCGTCAATTAACACAATGTCATCAGCAAGTAACATACACCAAGGCAACTCATGCTGAATGTGACTTGTCAACTTGTCGATAATCAACGTAAAAAGAAATGGACTCAAAGCAGAACCTTGATGTAAACCAATGTTGATGTCAAAATAGTCAGTCTTCTCAGACAGGGTCCTCACACAAGATAAAGCCCTATCATGCATATTATTTATGAGGTTAATGTGTAGGACATGTACTTGTCTCTTCTCCAAAACTCTCTACAATATCTCTCGCGGGATAGAATCATAAGCCTTCTCCTATCAATAAAGATCATATGGAGATTCTTCCAATTAGCTCTACAAATCTCCTTTGTTCTCCTCAGTAAATGGATGACTTCCATAGTTGAGCGATTTGGCATGAATCCGAATTGGTTTTCTTTTACTTTGGAAACTTGCCTCAACTTTCTTTCGATCACACATTCCCAAATTTTCATAGTGTGACTCATGAGCTTGATACGTCTGTAATTTGAACAATTTTGAATGTCTCCTTTATTCTTATAAGGAGGCACCACGATACTCCAATCTTCAAGCATTTTCTTGCTTCGTCGAATAACATTGAATAGATTCCTAAGCCAAGTCAAATCGCGCTCACCTAAAACTTTCCATACTTCTACAGGGATGTCATCCGGTCCTACACCTTTCCCAGGTTTCATAACCTTTAAAGCCTCCTTTACTTCATTTCTTTGTATTCGTCTATAGCTTGCACGATTCAAGTAACTTTCACTACTAGCTAGATCACCCAAAGCGATTTCTCTATTTTCTTCCCTAATGAAAAGTTCATGGAAGTACTGCTCCCATCTAGTCTCTATATCCTTCTGAGTAACAAGCACATGACCTTCCTCGTCCTTAATGCATCTCACTTGAGAAATGTCTTTGGTCTTTCTTTCTCTTGCTTTGGCCAACCTGAATATATTCCTCTGACCCTCCTTAGTGTTGAGATTTTTATACAAAACTTCATAAGCTTTTGACTTGACTTCGCTTATTGCCTTCTTTTTTCCTTCTTCGTTATTTTGTTGTTTGTGACAGTTTCCTTTGTTCTATCCTTAGACATAGCTTTATAGCGTGCTCTTTTAATTTTTAGCTTCTCTTGCTCCCCTTCACTCTAGCACCGAGCCTCCTTTTGAGCTGGAGCTCCTTGCGTGACTCTCTTAGCATCTCTTTGGCTACCTTTCAGATACAAGATGCTACTACCTTCCACATCTCGTTTGCACTTCTGCTACAATCGCAAGACAAGTCTTCTAAAACCTTCTCCTTGAAGCTCGACTACTTTAGTGGGAGATTACACCATCTAGTTCTAGTTATCTTAGGAACCCTCCTTTTCTTTACCAACCCTTGTATTTACACATCCAAGACGAAGAAGCGTTGGGTTGTCAAACTCTCTCATGGGATTACTTTGTAGTCTTTACAACACAACCGATCTCTTCTACTCAACGCAAAGTAATCTACTTGTGTTCTAGTTGGGCCATTCTTATAAGTAATTAAATACTCCTCCCTCTTCATGAAGAGAGTGTTTGTTATGAAAAGATCATATGCCGTTACAAAATCCAGAATGACTTTTTCCTCTTCATTTCTATCCCAAAAATCATGTCCTCGATTAACACTGGCATACTCTGATGCATATTTTCCGACATGTCCATTAAGGTCTCCACCTATGCAAATCATCCCTCTTTGTAGGATTCCTTGTAAAATCTTATCCAGATCCTCCCAAAAAACTTGTTTAGTCCTTACATCTAAACCAATTTGCAGTGTATAGACAAAGATGATATTCAGAATTTCTTCTTGAAGCATCAATTTTAACAAGATAATCCGATCTCCGAATCTTTGCACCTCAACCATACAATCCTTCAAATCCTTATGAACAACCACTACAACACCATTTCTACCCTTATTGTTTTCTGAATACCAAAGTTTAAAGCCTATCTTCTCGATCTCCCTTGCTTTCTCTGCAATCCATTTAGTCTCTTGAAGACATAGTATATGAATCTTCCTTCTTTCCATCATATCCAACTATCTTATGGATATTCCAATATTCCAACTCCATTTCTACCAATATTCCAACTACCAATCCACAACTTCCTTTGCAATCTCTTTTGGAGCAACTTCTTTACTCGTATGCAACCATTATGCGAGAACCCTAGCAAATTTTGGACTGCATCTGGGCGGTGATGCAACGAAACTATCTTATTTACCCACATGCATTCCTCATGCGAGAACCCTTGCAAAATTTGACCTACATCCAGACTGCGATTTAGTGGCTCTCGCCAATTTTTCATTACAATCAGGCGATGCAACGCGTCGCAAGTAGGGAACGCCTCGACGAAATCTATATGTTTGCTTAAATCCATGTTGAAATGATCCGACTGTCATGTGGCAACTTTCTAAATATTTTTTTTTTGAAATACTATTTTTGAAGTTGACTACGACTGTTTTACGCTGGCTGTTGGCTACCTAACGCAATCCTCCTCATTTACCCGAGCTTGGGACCAGCCATGGCTGTGTTAATTTACATAAAGACCCTGAACGATGATAAATATGGGTGATAAATAGGATCAGGACTCAAATAATAATGAGAAGATAAAGTAATCAAACAACTTCTACAACGAGAAATCTTCTAAAAAACTCAAGAATTTGAAAAAGGATGCTACTACATACAAATACCCTAAAAACCCATTTTTTTAAATCGAGAAAATACCTCGTATTTCTTCTCCCATGCTCCTATAAGAAGCAACAACAGACAGTAGTCAAATTACATTCAATTTTGATCAATATGGGCGCTTTTGCTAGTCCAAAGGGTGTAAAAATAATGCGAGGAATCTTAGCTAAGTTGGCGACATATAGTGATAGATGATATATCATCGAAAGAGGAATAATGCCATCGTCTGAAACATGCTTCATGAAGGGGGTTACATGAGGGAGAATAATTCCCCTCCAGTAGTTGGAATGCACATTCAATGTACCAAGCTAAATAGAGAGTTCTATAGAAATCCCATAGATAGAGGTGAGCAAACAATTATGCTTAAAAGCTTAGACCCACCTCTCAAATGTGAGTCATCCATCTAGCGAACAACGCTCCGTTCGTCTCCTCCAGGCTCAAAATACCCATGCCACTATCCTCCTTGAGCATCGAGGTATTCCACCCCACCAATGAGCATCTCCTGTGCTTCCCCAGAGTTGAGCTAAGCTTATAAGATTTCAGTCAATATATTGGCAAGCGATATACTTGGCAATATCAGAAACCCTAACTCATCGTTATCGACATATGGTGATATTTCAAGCATTGTGCTCAACTATTTGGAGGCTCTTTAGAACACATGGATACAATACAAATACCTGATAGGTAAAGTGTTATATGCTACCATTATTCATCTTGGTGTTTCCTTTGCAATTCAATTGTACATGTCAATACATGGACAAACCTCCCTAACACATTAGAAATTGTGATGATATAAAGATATTTGAAATCAACACAAGGGGAGGGACTTCTTTTACTTGTCAATAATCTTTGGAGGTGTTCCTACGATGATGCATATTATGCATGTTACCGTAGTGATAAGTGTTTGAAAACTAACATAGGCTTTGATACCATTTTAGAAATCTAAGAATGCGGAAACCCAATTAGAGATAACGAATAACATAAAGAACACATGGATTTTACGTGGAACCCTACTCCCTAAGGAGAGGAATGAAACCACGGGAAATTACCTCAAAGGGCTGATGTGTTCATTGCACTTTCTCTCATCTGATACAGGTGGTGTGTGGCTTCTTATATAGCCCACACTGACTCTCCACATCCCAGAAATAGTAGATGTGAGACTAAACATAAGTGGGTGTGGTAATTAGACCCTATAAGAATCCAATTACCCGCCTACACATAACACATACTCTAACACTCCACCTCAAGCTGGAGCATGCAATGCTCAACTTGGTCATATAGAAAAAAAATCAGTCAAAGTCACTGTACACGACACTACAAATAATATCAACTCAATGCTTACTCAACTGTCAGTTGCTGTCGAGGACATTGCTTCTAATGCCGTGCAGGTGAGGAGGAACAAACAAGCTAGAGTGCGAGCCAAACTTGGTCTCCTCATCGGAGAAAATGTGCTCTGTATTATGCCTGTCAGAGTCACTGAAACTGAATGAGTATCCTCGTCGGAGTACTCTGGCCTGTTACATGTATAAGACTGTGAACCATGTGGACAACTACTCCATCTTTGAAGGGTCGAACTGAAAAGCTATGGAAACATCCTTGTCGGAGTCTATGGTCGTTGGAGAATGGGGTTTGAAAAGTCTCCTCATCGGAGAACCAAGTCTCTCCCATACTAGCTTAGAGAATTAGATCTCTATTCTGGAGTCCCAATGAAACCACATGAAACCCCTAGCCCACATGGTATAGAGAATGGGATCTCTATTCTGGAGTCCCTATGGATCACATGAAATCTGAACTTCGAGTCTGAATCTGAGCTGTAGAGTTTGAAATCTGGCTAGCTTGGAATATGAAGAATTTGATATCTAAATCTGACGTGTAACTCTACACAATACTCCCCCTTTCTCCCATACCTGTCAGAACACAATGACATCGACAAAGTTGGGAGAAGACAAAAAGAAAAGAGAGAAACAAAAATCCACATAGCCGATTTCAAAATATTTTGCGGCTATTTCTGTAACATCCGTAACCATACAATCCCGAATCCTACCCGATTAGGGTCAGTTTAACCCAATAAAGTTGTTAGTCGGCATAGGATGACTTATATCGACTAATTGGTCATTAATCAAAAGTCGTTTGGCGAAATCGACCAAAAATCGGTCACACTGTAATGCGTGCCGCGAAAAAGCCGCGACAGAAATTCAGAAACTGCGAGACCAACCGAGACCGCCTAAAATCCGATTCTACGAAACAAACGGAATCGACCGTTCGTCGATCAGAAATCGTTTGGTATTTTAATTTCGTAAAATTTAACACCGAACCAAAACCGCATCTCGAAAAATTCTGGTGTTCAAAACTCAATCGCAAGTATATCAACATTATACTCATATTGATCGTCATTCCGAGACGGTCAAAACAAGATATTTCGCGTCAAAATCCGAGACTCGAGGTGCGCGTACGGTTCATTTTAAATGTGTCAAATAAATAAGAAATGATAATAATAATTTTTTTTTTTAAAATAACGGTCGGCTACTGCCAGAATATATATATATATATATATCTATAACTATACTATTACTGGGTTTTTACAAAAACCTTCCTAACACGGACACGTGGTGCTTTGTGATATTTTCCCGCTCTCCCCCTCTCTGTGTACACCTTTTGCCGCCGTCTCTCCATCCACTCTCTCCCTCTCTCTCCATTTACTCTCCCACCATCAAAACACTCTCTCTCCATCCACTACTCTCTTTCTCCATTTACTCTCTGTTCATTAAATCTATTACTCTCTCTCTCTCCATCAAAATACGTGTATCTTCATTTTTTACCCTCTATGTTAAAGGTGGGTTTTCATCCAAACTCTAGGCACATGGCTCCCCTTATTGTCTTCATTTCTCCTTGGCCCCCAGTCACATGTGCACCATTCCAAAAGGAGGGGTGGCGTGTACTGCGCACATAACCGGGGCTTATTTCATATAAGCCCCCAGCAGTCTGAAGAATTACATGAAGGCCCTCACAATCGAAGTCATCTCCAGGATCTCGGCACAAGTTCGCTTGGGCTTTTTACATCGAGAACAATGTTCTTCGTATTCTGCAACCCCCATTATCAACTGTTATCTGGATTCTTATATTGGTCCTTCATAGAGATACTTTTCACAATCGATGGTGATAACTATAAATTTCACTTTCTTTCTTTCTTCTTTTTTATTCAATTTTGCTTTTCTTTATTGGAGATGACTGTAGATTTGTTTTAGTGTAATTTTGAACTACTAGGATGAAAGGATGGAATGATATTATGAACAACTCAATTTTATTAGTCTTAAGCCAGGTTAAAACAAATCTTAAAGATCGATTATCAAATAGTTGCTTTTTAGATACGACATATAATTGAATAATTCCAAATTTCAAAATCCTTTATATTAAAGTCAGTTTTTTAAATCTATCATGGACCCTCTTTTAATGCAATTAATAGATCCAATCCCATTCTTTTATTTCTAGTTCAAACTTTTATTTTGTTTGTAAATTCATATTGGCAATGTTTGCTCTTGCAATAATCGGCAGCATTTCAAGTTGTAACATTAGTTTGATAAAATTATATAAGATAATACGAAAGTTTTATGAATTGCATGGGAGCTACATTATTAATAGAAAAAAATTGAATATAGAAAATGGAGATACTAAAAAACAATTAACATAATTTATTATGTATTACCATATAAATAAGATGAAAGAATTCTATGGAACAAACAACTTTAAAGAATAATAGATATTTTATATTAATATAAATTTAGTAGAGACTCATATAGATAAAAGTTCAATGTCAATTCGTAATGATATACTTGAACGTCTGCGAAGATTCGATTGGAGTTTATTTACTGTTGTTTGATCATCGAACCATCCTACATCATCGGAAGTACCACGTACCATGGTCCAATCCACAAATCCTTCAATCATATGTAGTAAAAGTGATCCAAATTGTTCACTGCTTAAACCACAGACACAAGTTAAGCATGTGATCTCTAGATACTTTGGTAGTTTGCACATAATACCCTCGGAATTTTGTGTTACTGTGAATATGGTTTTATTCATTGAACTCATCAGATCTGCGATTGGATGACAACACAACGAGTAAAGTGTGCACTTCACTATATAGATTATTTTTATTCCTCATTTTAATTTACATTTTATTCCCTTTGTATTTTAATTATTTACAACATATGCTAAGGATTTTAAATGTATTTTTTAGTATATATTTATATCTATATTTACAAGTGTAAATAAATATGACTATTTATAATATATGTAGTACGATTTACCAATATAATAAAGATGACATGAAACTGAAAGAAACGTACTAATAGTCAACCTACAACCTGCAATAAAGAACAAATATTAGAAAGAAATATTTTGAAGGCCCTCCATATAACATTTGCATCGTTTAGCAAACAAAAGTATACAAACAAGAACGCTCTTCTATGTACCATATTCCGTATATGGTCTCTTTTTGTCGCGTAACAAAACCATAATAACTTGATTATGAAGAGCTGATGGAGTAAAGTAACAATGAGTAGAGATCTCAGTCCCCTCTCATACATACATTGGAACATATTGTTGAAATTTTGTATTTTTGAAAAGAAAATAGTATTTTTGCAGGTCCGCCTTAGTAAAGGTGAGTGCGCGTACACAGACATAACACATTCATAAGCAAAGCCTACATATCCTTTGTAATTTAGTAGTCATCCACAATATTCTTCAAATCCGCCGCGAAGTGCAGGGTCATGCACTAGTATATATATAAATTTGGTTTTTTCCTGGATAGCAGCCACCTAAGCAAAAAATTCTCCACTTGGACCCCCATTTCTTCCACTTGGCCACATCTAAAGCCCTTCTTTCCCTTAATTCCATCACCGAGCACTTCTTTAAATACCCCAAAAGCCAACGTTAAGAGCCCAATTTCCTTCTTTTCTTTCACAACTTGTGCCCATTCTCTTTCCCTTATTTTTCTCTCCTCTTTAACTCCTCCGTATCTTCCCCAATTTTCTTTAATTTCCAGCCTTCTTCCACAAATGTGAAGACTCTGTTTGCCGCCCATTAGATCCTTGTTGCATCCCCTCTCTACAGCAGCTATCGTTGCTCCTACTAAAGCAATTCAAGTGCTGGGAGACCACCTTCTTGCAGGAGCTTTTGTCCACCAAATCCTGGAGTTCCAGCTACTCTTAATTGCAGCAGGAGCAACAAGATCTTGCTACTAAAATTCTTGGACAGCAGCGGATCTCCAACTGGAACTCCTGCATTCAAAGGAAACCTCCAAATTTTTAGAAGATATAAAAGGTACATCCTGAGACCCATCCTTTGCTGCCATGCATGCATGCTAAACTTGATTATATGTACAATCCTCAACCATTCCCTTTGCTGCCATGCATGGTCTCTCCTCAAATTCAATAGCATTGATGGTTCTGAAATTGTTGTCCTAACATCTACAAATTAGGAGTTCAGATTTTCTTTTCCATGGTTATCTTGTTCTTCTCAGGATGTAAATCTTGCACCTGATCAAATCTACAATAAACTACTTACCTTTTATAGTAAACATAACACCTGCCTTCTGAATTTCATGGATTTTGTGGAGTTGGGGATTAGGTTCTTATTTTAATCTCTTAATTTAGTGACATATCCTGCTAACGAATATGAATTAGATACCACAGATATGACTTTGTTGAATCATGTACCGCAAACTTAAGTGAAACTCTTCATCATATAACAAAATTGGTATTACTGTCTTTGAATATGACATTGAATGATATGCTGCTAAATAGTTTTAGAAATTCATTCCAACTGAACCTGATTAACTATTTAAATAACTAAATCTATTCATGTATTTTGCAAAGCCAGAGCTGATTACCTTTAAGGTTACTCCTTGATTACATTAGAACATCTAAAAGCTTATGCATTACTAGCAAATGTAAATTTGATCTTTCATAGAATTTATTAGGTGGAACCAAAATTCATGTCCGATCAAGGGTTATGTAACTCTAAGCATTAATAGATGTACATGGAGTATAAACACCATATTAACTAAAGACCTCACAGTTTGGAGTCCTCCATGATCTATGTATTGAATTCCATATGACTGATATTCTTTGACCAGAAGTTGCGAATATGTTGAGTCACCCAAACAACCGACATAAATGGGTTAGCTTGTAAATTATCATAAGCCAAGATCCAATGACACTATAATATCTACCTGACCTCGATATCTACCTGGATATTGTATACACCTAAGAGGAAAAGAAAGGACATGATAGAATAAAC
Source organism: Ottelia alismoides (assembly GCA_037367405.1). Lineage (NCBI taxonomy): Eukaryota > Viridiplantae > Streptophyta > Magnoliopsida > Alismatales > Hydrocharitaceae > Ottelia > Ottelia alismoides. Next base: position 211,128 of record JAZKJV010006435.1, read on the forward strand.
TCTAGTGAAACCCTCCTTTCGTAGTTCCATGTAAGCTCAATTTACATATATATATATATATATATATATATGCAAGGAATCTTGTTACACTTACATCTGTTTCACAATACATATTAGATGTACTTTGAACCAGCCTCAATCTTGTCGAACCAATTGATATCATTATCTAACATTTTCAATATAACCACGCATATGTTAATAACAATCATGAACGACTAAATTTCTAACCATAGCTATTCTCTAGATCATCTTTTCGATATACATTCCTAGCTTATTAATAATTGTTGATACAAATATATGGTTTGATGAACATTGGTTAATTAGTTATGTCGGTCATGGTAACCATTATACCTGACCGAGCGAGGGTGCGGTGAAAAATTAAATTTGCGATTACTGTATGTACTGTCAGATTCCATGTACATGTTGTATAACAACAAACAACCAACAACAAAGCCTTATCCCACAATTAAGTAGGGTCAGCTACATGGATTCTTCGCCTCCATTCAGATCTATCTTGGGCCAATCCCGGGCTTATATCCACAAAACTAAGATCCCTTCGTATGGTCTCTTTCCAACACTTCTTGGGCCGTCCTCGCCCTCTCTTAGACGGCTCAACATCCCAACACTCGCATCTCCTAACTGGTGCATCAGCTGATCTTCTTTGCAAATGTCCAAACCATCTTAAGCGGTTTTCTCGCATCTTATCCTCGATCGGAGCTACGCCAACTTTCTTTCTGATATCATCATTTCGAATCCGATCTTTACGTGTGTGTCCACACATCCACCTTAACATTTTCTTTTTTTTGAGGCTAAAAAAAGGGGGAGACACTCTTTGGTGTTCGCCCCAAAAATGTATAAATGAAAATTAAAAAAGTTAATTACAACAAAAGGGAGGAGGAGAAAAAAGTGAAGAAACCCCAAAAGAAGAAAAGAAGAAGCAACCGAACAACATCAACCCAAACAAACAAGGCCCAACGCCTACACAGAACACCAGTCACCAATAAAGCGCGAGCAAAGGATAAGAGTATTTTCCCGATAGAACCGCTGACCGGAGAAGAGAGCATCGTTCCTTCCCAGCCAAATGCACCACAATCTTGCAATGGGGGCCAAGAGATCCCGCCTATCCTTGTTCCTATTGATCCAAAGAAGCTCGCAAAAAGCAGAAAGGTTGTCCGAGCTCGCCCAAGGCAAATCGTCCCAGATCCCACGGACCAACTGGCACCCGAAGAAAAGGTGATCAATAGTTTCCTCCTCCGAATTACAGAGGACACAGAAGGCATTGATGTTATCGAAAATTCTAACACAACGATCGCGTGTCATCAACCTCCGTCTACGAAGATGCTAAAGGAAGAATCCAATGTGCTCCGGCAACCGCAAGCCCCAAAAGAACCCACAATCGTGCACAAGGAGAGCAACATCGATAGGAGGAAGAGTAACCAGTGCCCGATAAGCCTTGCGCGTGGAGAAGGGACCGTCCTTCCAACACCAATGATCCACACACTCATTCGGCGTAGCAGCGTCACGAAGGGCATCCAACAGCGAAACAAAATCGTCCACCCGCTGATCTGAGAAGTTCGCGTGAAAGCGCGGACACCAACAACCATCCAACCAACAATCAGCAACCGTCACATTTTTATGGGACGCTAAGGCAAACAAGCGCGGGAAACACACCTGCAAAGGACCACAACCCGACCAATCGTCAAGCCAAAACTTGAAGGAATCCCCCTTCCCCAGCACCGGGATAAACAACGAAGCATTCCGACAAAAGCGTCCAGCACTCTACGTCAAAACGGAGAATGACGAACAATGTGGGCCCCCCGCACCACCCCCAGCCTATCGACGCCCAAGAACTCCCTGAGAAAAGAGATAAAGAAGTTATCAACCTTCCTCCAAATTCTACTCACCCGCTTGAGTAAAAGAGCATCATTCACCACCTCCAACCTCCGCACACCCAGACCACCATTCCTCTTAGGCTTAGTAACCTCATCCCAAGCGACAAGATGAAGACCCCTACCCTCCTCCCCCTTCCTTCCCCACAAAAAGTGACGCATACAACGTTCGAACCTCAATCAAACCCCCGCCGGCATACGACGAACAGAGAGGAAATATAAAGGGATAGAGGAGAGCCCAGACTTAAGAAGAACAAAACGCCCCCCTCTAGAGAGCAATGCCGCGCGCCAACCAGAAAGGCGCGTTTCCACGCGCTCAATAATCAAGCGCCAATCCCGGATTCTGGCCCGACCCACCACCAAAGGTAAACCAAGATAATCAATAGGGAGCTCACCAGGAGGAGATCCTAGCAACCGACCACACTCCGCAGCCTCCTCGTGACCTTTGCATTTTCATTTCCGCGACATTCATTCTCTGCACATGTCTATGGTTCATAGGCCAGCATTCGGATCCATAAAGCATAGCAGGTCTCACAGCTGCTTTGTAAAACTTTCCTTTAATCTTTAAAGGAATTTTCTTATCACAGAGAACAACAGAGGCTCCTCTCCACTTTAGCCAGCCTGCATTTATTCTATTAGTAACATCTCCATCAATTTCCCCATCATGTTGCAGAATAGATCCCAGATATCTAAAGGAATCTCTCTTCTGAATGCTATCATCACCAATCTTCACCTCGATTCCTTCACCATTGCTTCCATCAAAGGTGCACTCCATATATTCCGTCTTAGCCGTACTTATACGAAATCTTTTAGTCTCCAACTCATGTCTCCAGACCTCAAGCTTCTCATTTACTCCATCTCTAGTCTATTCAATTAACACAATATCATCATCAAATAACATACACCAAGGTAACTCATCTTGAATGTGACTGGTCAACTCATCCATAATCAAAGTAAAAAGAAATGGACTCAAAGCAGAACCTTGATGTAAACTAATGTTGATGTCAAAATATCCAGTCTTCCCAGACGTGGTCCTTACACACGATAAAGCCCTATCATACATGTCCTTTATGAGGTTAATGTAAAGGACATGTATTTGTCTCTTCTCCAACACTCCCCACAATATCTCTCGTGGGACAGAATCATAAGACTTCTCCAAATCGGTAAAGATCATGTGGAGGTTCTTCCTTTTAGCTCTATAAATCTCCATTGTTCTCCTCAGCAAATGGGTGGCTTCAGTCGTTGAGCGACCTGGCATGAATCCGAATTGGTTTTCTTTTACATTGGAAATTTCCCTCAACCTTCTTTCGATCACATGTTCCCAAATTTTCATAGTGTTACACATCATCTTGATAATTCTACAATTTGAACAATTTTGAATGTCTCCTTTATTCTTATAAAGAGGCACCACGATACTCCTCCAATCTTCAGGCCTTTTCTTGCTTCGCCAAATAACATTGAAAATATTCGTAAGCTAAGTCAAACCACGCTCACCTAAAACTCTCCAAACTTCTACAGGGATGTCATCCGGTCCTACACCTTTTACAGGTCTCATAACCTTCAAAGCCTCCTCTACTTCCTTTCTTTGTATCCGTCTATAGCAAGCACGATTCAAGTAACTTTCACTACAAGCTAGATCACCCAAAGTGATATCTCTATTTCCTTCCCCAATGAAAAGTTTATGGAAGTACTGCTCCCATCTAGTCTTTATATCCTTCTGAGTAACAAGCACATGACGTTCCTCGTCCTTAATGCATCTCACTTGAGAAAGGTCTTTGGTTTTTCTTTCTCTTGCTTTGGTCAACCTGAATATATCCTTCTGAGTAACAAGTAACAAGTATATGTTGTATGCTTATGAAAATTAATGAAAAAGAAATGTTGGTGGCACTTGTTGATGTTTATTCTATTGTTGATACAATGCTGAATGAATGTGAGTGTCATACGCAAGAGCAATAGCAACGTGAAAAAATTTCCCGTAAATTCGTACATTTAATGCGATGTCAATGAATGCTATATTGCGAATGTGGTGTAAATGGGCACCTGGATCTGAGGAGGTTCACAATTTTCCTTTTTTTATAACCATCTTTCCTTTTTTTTTGTAAACGAGCCATTTCATTTTTTTCTAGTTTTTCACCTCCTTTTTTGTTGAATAGAGATCATCTCCTTTTTTTTAAATATTGGGCCCTATCCTTTTTTAAAGAAAATTAGGGCCACTTCTTTTTTTCTTTTGCCAACTTGGGCCCAACTGTAGCAAGTCTCCCCTTTTTTTGTTTACAATATAGTCCGTTGGGCCTAAAGATAAGCATCAACAAACCCACTTTGGACCCAACTCTGACTAAGGCTCGAACTCTCAACCTCAAGATACCTCTATGCTATTTAGGGTTCGTCGTGGGAACCCAATTACAGATGTGCGGCTTGTGAACTCTGTGCTTGGAGTCGCAAGAGGGTACCGCGACCGCTCTATTTCGATCCTTGAGGTCGTTGCTGCAATTGCAATCGGTGGAAGAGATGTCTCTCCCAAGGAATAGAAGCCAAGTGTGGAGGAATAGACATCATCGATCCCTCGCTATTGCATCACCGCTTGTAGTAGAAAGCGTTGTTGGTGTGCGAAGTCCTTAGGTAGTCCGCAACGGGGCTCCGGCTGTGATCTGGAGTCTCAAAGGTGTGATCGATTACGAGGTTGGGGCTTCAAGCGGTGCCACAACTTGGAGCTCTGTTGGGGAATCTTGACGCACCCCTTTCTTTTCTTTTCTTTTTTTGTTGCTACGAAGACCACCGCCATGACTGATGCCACCTTTTGCTCTTCTTCAAAGAAACCCTTGAAGTTTGTTGCCATTAGAATAATAGTTCCATTAGGAACCCTAAAGTTTCTTGAGCTCGACGATTTTCGGATCTTCAGAATATGTAGAGTCCAAAGAAGAATGCACGCAACCTTGTTTCCATGAAAATTAGGGTTTCAAGAAACCCTAAAAACTGAACTTCGAACTTTCTTACAGATGTAGAAAAATATTCAATAAATATTCAAAAAGTATAATTAGGGTTTTAGTAGAAACCATAGAATTAAATCTCGAACATAAATAACAAACATAAAATCCTTAAGAATCGAACATGCTCTGATACCATATTAGAAAACTAAGAATGCGGAAACGTAATTAGAGATAAAGTATAAGAACTTAAAGAACATCAGGATTTTATGTAGAACCCTACTTCCAAAGGAGCAAGATAAAACCACGGGAGAATGCCTCAAAGGGCTGATGTTTTCATTGCACTTTATTTTATCTGATACATGTAGTGTGGGGCTTCTTATATAACCCCCATAGACTCTCCGCATCCCACGAATAATAGATGCGGGGCTAAACATAAATGGGCATGATAATTGGACCCTAACCGGATCAGATTACCCACCTACACATGACGCATACTCGAACAATAGGAAATGCACCACGTGTTTCTGCATCTATATTTGAGACAATGTGGTTGTTAGATTTATTATATTTACAATTATGTTAGTAATCATTTGGGTTCCGTAACCTTTAACCCTTCGGGTTCCGTAACCCCTCAGACGTATTTATGTATTTTTCCTCTTGTACTCTTTAGGGATTTCTCTCTATATAAGAGATCCTAGCCTTATGGAATAGATATCCCATTTGTCTCACTTCTCCACATGGTATCAGAGCAATGAGCCTAGATTGGGGTTCTGATCTAAAATCCACACCGCCACCTTCAAGCCTCGTAAAAGCCTATGCGACATCTTCCCCGAATTAAGGCCCCGCTAAAGACCCTCCAATCGCCTCCAGTGCAGCAGCTCGACCACAAAGGAGCATCTCGAGCATCTACCGATGCCGTCAGGCGGCACACAACACTCCCGCTAATGCTACCCTGCACTTTCAGGACCTCCTACGAAGGTCGTCAGCCTCACAGCTACCCTCCACAGGTATCGTAGGTCTCTTTGGAGATCCAAAACTCATCACGGACTGCTGCCAAGAATTCAGATCTGCTGTCCGTCGAGATTTTTCAACCCTTCTTCAAGGGCAAACATGAGTTCTAAGGTATTTTTTAAATCTTATATGCATCCTTAGTTGGTTACATGATTTTTCTTTCTTTTTTAAGGCCACTGTGGTGCCTTCTTCTACTGAGACAAAGCCCTTGGCCACGAATATTATGGCACAAGGCACTACTATCAAACTCAAGGACATAGAAATTACGTGTTTCGGTCTCAATCTTTTATGGTCTTCTATGGTGGTCAGAAGAAACTCTACATTTTGTCTAAAGATCCTTTAGATGAAAAGGACAAAGAGTATGACAACTGGTAGACATACAACTATTTGGTTATCAGCTGGATGACCAACATTGTTGAGACTCACATTGCCTCAAATCTTCTTTACAAAAAATACAACCAAGGAAATGTGGGAGGATCTAGAGCAAACATACTCCCATAAGAAGATGAAGTCACGCCATGCAGACATTTACTGTCGAATCTGATCGACATCTCAGGGTGATCCACCCTCATCGAGTACTACTGGCATCTCTCCAGCCTGTATGAGGAGCTTGTAATATTCCAGCTCTTTTGTTGCACCAAACAGATACAAGAGCGTTCTGACTGACATGTATACCGCTTCCTTGATGGCTTGCATTCTAGATACCATGCAGCGAAGGAGCAATTTCTTATATCAGGCACACTGCCAACAGTGAAGGCCATCTTTGGCCGACTTAAGGAGCTCGAGACATCCGCTGCCCGGCCTCTTGTCTTACCTTCAATAGAGAACTTTGCACACATTGCCTCATCTAGACGAGGAGGCAAATATAACTTGCGAGAAGGACGTGATCGTGATTCAAGTCGTGGCCGTGGACGGGAATCTAGACGAGGCCGCGGCTTTGGTCGTGGTCGTGGGCGGGACTGTACTTCCTCATCCACCCACTGTGGTAGGTGGAACCACCCGACTGAATGATGCTGGCGGAAGTTTGACATACCTTCTTATCGTACCAATAATGCTTATGAAGATGCCTATGATGTGGAAGAGGCATCGCTTACTTCTAGTGGTAAGGCCGTTCATCTTAATGATGCATATTACTCATGTCTGATGCATATCCTTCAGACTCCAGGCGTACCACCACCAATAACACTACCACTACTACTCTAGCTACTCTTTCAGATACAATAGCCAACCTTGTTGTCACTCCTTCTCCAGCTTGGATTATTGATTCCGATGCCTCTACTCATCTCACTGGAGATGGTAGTCTGCTCATCTCTTCCATACCATCTACCTATGTCAAGTCGATTCGAGTCACTAATGGGACTCAATCACCGATTACTATTGTTGGAACTATGGAATTCTCTTCCAAGCTCCAACATTCTGGGGTTCACTGTGCTCCTGATTTTCCTCTTAGCTTGCTATCAATTTACAAGCTTTGTGTTGAGCTTCATTGCTATGTGATATTTGACGAGACTTGTTATTTTTAGGACATTCGAACGAGACCGATTTTTGGTGGGGGTCGTGAGATGAACGATCTATATTATCTTGACATACCCTCAGACTCCAATTTTGTTAATGCTGCGTCCATCTCCGAAGATCCGCTCCTATGGCATCTGCGCCTTGGGCATCCCTATGCCAAAGCCATCTCCATGATGTTTCCTAAACTCTTTGCTTTGAAGCCCTTTCAGTGCGAGGCGTGTGAGCTCGGGAAACACCATCGAGCTTTGTTTCCTGTTCGTACTGAGTCTTATCGTACTGCTGCTTTTCATCTTGTTCATTGTAATGTTTGGGGACCTCGTTCGATCCACAAATTAATGGTCATCGCTATTTTATAGTTTTCGTTGATGATTATAGTCAATCTTCTTGGGTATATCTAATAATGAACCGTTCGGAATTTAATTAAATTGTTAGAAATTTCTTTCAATATGTTAAAACTTTCTTTTCTAGCTTGTTAAGATCATTCATACTGACAATGCTCTTGAGTTAACCCAACCGGACTTGACCTCTTTCTTTGCGTCCTAGGGAACTGTTCACCATACATCATGTCCATATACCTCACATCAGAATGGTACAACTGAGAGGAAAGTTTGGTATTTGCTAAATGTTGCCAGATATTTTCTTAGTCAAATGAGTGTTCCTAAACAATATTAGGGAGATGCTATCCCTACTGCAGTTTATCTCATCAACCGTGTTCTTCATCTGTTCTCAAAGGGGCAACTCCATTTTCCTTACTTTACCCTACCTAGTCTTCTTTTTCCATAACTCTGTGAAATTTTGGTTGTATTGCTTTGTTCTTAACTTTCATGCAACTGACACATTATCCTCTCGTGCCATCAAATGCGTCTTTCTTGGGTACTCTCGTACCCAGAAAGGCTATGGCTGCCATGATCATATTGGACGTCGATACTATGTATCTGGTGATGTCACCTTCCTTGAGCAAACAAGTTATTTCACACAGACTGGGTGTGGCATTCCTCTGGATCTCCTTCCTCTTCCAATCATCTGTACTCGCCAGCATACCTCTATACCTTCTACACCAGTGTCTGTACCTTTGCCTGTTCCTTTTATGCAGGATAATATGACCACTTCGAGTGCTCCTACCACTGCTGTTCAGGGTGTACCTGAGGAGCTTCCTATAGCTCTACACAAGCAAAAAAGGCAATGTACGTATCACCCTATGTCACATTTTACTTCTACATATGGTTTATCTAGCCGTGATAAGAGATTTGTAGATACTCTGAATGCTATTTCTGTTCCAAGAGATCATTTTAGTGCAATGCAAGATCATGATTGACGACAGGTCATGGATGAGGAGATGGATGCACTTACCTCCCAGGCACGTGGGATCTTGTGCCGTGCCCCCCAGGAGTTCACCGTGTGTCTTGTCGATGAGTCTTCACGACCAAACAGTCGCTTGATGGTTCTATTGATAAATTGAAAGCCAGACTTTTGCCAATAGTTCCACACAAACCTTTAGAGTTGATTTTTTTGAGACCTCTCCTGTTGCCAGAATGGGTTCGATACATGCCATTCTCTCTGTTGCTACCAACAAGGTTTTAGCCCATTTATCAACTTGATGTGAAGAATGCCTTTCTTTATGGTGATCTTGAGGAGCAGGTTTACATGATGCGACCCATGGAAGGTCATATCGATATTGTTATCGATATCGGAACTGTATCGATACGATATATCGTCGATATATCGACGCATATCGTCGACATCGAACCAATTTCACGAAGTGAATGGACTTCCAAGCCCAAATATCGACCATATCGACGATATATCTGTCACCTGTCGATGCCGATCTATCACGATACGAAATTCCGTGATGCAACCGCCAGGGTATGTAGTCGAGGGTGAGCATGTATGTCGACTATGCAAGGCCATTTATGGCCTGAAGTAGAGCCCAAAGGCATGGTTTGACAGGCTCACTAGGGATATCAACACACGTGGTTTCCAGAGGACAACATCTGACTACTCTGCCTTTGTTAGACGACGATCTACTGGCATGATCATTCTTGTTGTCTATGTTGATGATATGGTTATCACATGAGATGATGTAGATGGTATTCAGCAGACCAAGACCTTCCTCTAGAAGGTCTTTGTCACGAAAGATCTCGGCCAACTTCTTTTTTTTCTTGGCATTGAGGTAATACGCACTAGAGAGAGGCTCCATCTTTCACAGAGGAAGTATTGCCTCGATATTCCTACTGAGGCAGGTTTTCTTGGATGCAAGCCATCCGACATCCCTGCAGAAGTGAGAAAATTTTCTGCATTGACTGATCCAGCTTTCGAGGATGCAACGTGGTACAGAAGTTTAGTGGGAAAATTATTCTATCTCACTGTTACTTGGCCAAATATATCATACGTTGTGAGCAGAGCAGTCAACATATGGAGAAACCTCTTTACAGTCCCTGGCAGGATGTTCTTTTGATCCTTCGATTTGAAGGAATCTCCCGGACATGAACTCTTCTATGGGATTAATGGACACACTAATATCTCCACGTATACGGATTCTGATTATGCCAGCTCTCATGAGGACCGTCAATCCACTATAGGATATGTCATGTTTATTAGGGATGACCTTGTCACTTAGCAAAGCAAGAAGCAGATAGTGGTCTCCAGATCCAGCGCTGAAGCAGAATACAGGGCAATGACTCAGGCCACATGTGAGATCACATTGCCTGTTTCTTTCCTAACATAACTTGGCATGTCAGTCGCCACTCCTGTACCCTTATATTGCGACAACAAGTCTGCTACGTACATCACCACCAATCCAGTTTTATATAAGCGAACAAACACATTGAAGTTGATTGCCATTTCATTCGTGATGCAGTACGAGGAGGACGAATCAACACTCCACACATATCCACTGAACTTCAACTTGCAGACATCCTCACAAAGGCTCCTCCAAGAAAGCGCCTCATGTACTTAGTATCCAAGTTGGGCATGATCGACAAATATGCTCCAAATTGAGGGGGAGTGTTAGAATTATCATATTTACAATTATGTTTGTAACCCTCCGGGTTCTGTAACCCTTAACCCTTCGGGTTGCGTAACCTTTAACCCTTTGGGTTCCGTAATCAGGGGTATTTATGTATTTTTTCTCTTGTACTCTTTAGGGTTTTATCTCTATATAAGATATCTCTTTCGTCTCTCTTCTCCACAATGGTGACATGGAAGAGCAAGAAACAAGATTTCATGGTTCAGTTTAGTGATGAGTCTGAATATAAGGCAATGACTCAAGCCACTATCAAGTTGATGTGGATTCTATCTGTCTGCAAAGATCTTCATCTCCCTAATCCTGGTCCAATGCTGTCAAGATGCGTCAACTCTGCGACAATGTTCATTTCGAATAATCTTTCTTTTCATGAGATGACAACATGTGCATGTAGATTATCTCTGCGTAAGAGATATGATTTAGAAGGGACATTTAATCCAAACTAGTTGCTTCAGATAAGCAAATTGCATGTGTTCACTGAACTTTTGCATTGCACTCTCTTCATCAGATGAACATCAGCATGATGGATATCTATACGCCAACTTGAGGGGGTGTTAAAAGTCTTTTATCATAAGATATTTTCCTTTTTGTTTTAAGGTTAAGGGGTATACTTCTAATTTGATTGTTCTCTCTTCCTACTATATAAAGGAGACATCCTGTCTTCTAATTTTAACTCATTTAACCACTTTAGTGGTCTGGTGGTTGAGCAATGTGCCTACCAGGCTACTACCCAAAAGACCAGGTCTAAATCCCTCCTCGAGGAGGGTTGCGTTAGGTAGCTGACTACCATCATAAAAAATATTTTGGATCGTTCAACATGGATTTGACAAGAATTCATGTTGCCGACCCTACTTAAAGTGGGAGAAGTCTTTGCCATTTTTAATTTTATCCATATAACTTTTTAGAATGATTACTTGATTATGTATACAAGTGACTTGTCTTCTGAGAAAAAAATTGTCTCACAAGAGTGCATGCTGATTACATAGTTGGAATAGAGCAATTTTGCCGTAAGAATTACGAGGTCATTCCAAGAGTATCGCTGCTCAGCACATTTTACCGCATTGGATACATACATCAAGTAGTCTAAAAAGTTGCGAACAATGAATAAAAGTAAATGAAGAAAATTCTGAGAAGATGTTTCAAGAAATTGAATGAGATCTTGTTGGAAATGGATGAGGTGTAGGAAACAGGGAAGTTTGTTAGAAAAATAAAGTATGATGTGTTGTGTGTAATTGTTGACAGTGAATGGAGCTTAATAGTTTAACACATAATTTTGATACTGAGGGGAGCTTGATTATATAAAGGCAAATGTATATGTTTAGAAAAATAAAATGGGGGCATCTGTATGTGAAGCTTGATTATAGTGAATTTAAAAGAATAATTTTAAATATGCGAGGAAGCTGCATTAATCGGTTGTTTCAGACTTGGGGTGGAAGTGGTGGGAAGCCTGAGCATAGAAGGGACTTAAAGGAAACTTTGGAATATACCGATTGAGGCTTGGTGGACCAAAGATGTGATTTATTTGATATATCTTACTGAAGAAGCTGTGCAAGGGCTATCGATTTCCTCACTGCATAATCTATTATTTATCATTACGAATTATTGAAGATGCAGGCTCTCAAAGTCATTTCTTGCCTAAAATATCTTTCGACTCGACTGTCCTTTTGTCCCTTAGTCAAGGTTGCAAAAGTCGGTAGTCGGTACTCGGTTGGCTGGGTCACTAACTAAGGATTAATCGGCAGTCGGGCGACTAATCGGATTTAGTCGAACTTTAATCGACTTTGAATTTTATGATTATTTAAATATATAACTTATTTTTATACATATATTTACATAGATTTTGTACACTTTTATACCACCATAATAAAATAAAAGAAGTTATTGAATTTAAGTAAAATATTAAACATATTATAATAAGTTTGCTTATAAAAAAGCAAAACTTTAAAAAAATGGTATCTCTAAGCAAAAATTGGTCGAGTAGTGTACCTAGTCGGAATTAGCCGGTACTCGATCGACCACCCCACTGACTAGACTAGTCGGACCTACTAGTCGGGCCAATCGGGCGACTTTTACAACACTGCCCTTAGCAACATGTTATCTTTCAGTTTTCTCTTAGGTAATTTTCGAAGACCAAGTAGCTTATGGCACACTCTATGGCATTCCTTCTATGTTCTTGTTTAAAATATATATACATATTGCCTTCCTTATAACTTGGTTTTAACTCTCATCTTTCAATCTTTCTCTTAAATTCTTTATTAGATTAAATTGCTCATCATACGTTAGAATTTTCAATATTTCCTGCAAAACCTGTCATACTTGCAATCCCTGACTATTTCCCTTGTAGATCTCATGATGTTTGTTGCATATAAATCTTCTTATTAAATTTGCATTCCTCAGAAAAGCATGGTTTCCATTAGTTGAATATAAGCCACCTTTGTGGCAGCAGAAGAGTTGACATTCATTGAATATAAAGAACCACACATGCAATGAGTATATTTTTTTAATCTTTTTTGTGCTGTTTATTTTCTCGTGATGATTCTGAAAATAAAAATCAATCATTCCGTCAAAAGTTAATTGTTTCATTAAAACATTAATGGAAACAAAACCATGTTTAAGTGACGTGAAGCTCAAGTGACGAATGATTTCAAGACAACCTTTAAAGTTTGCGATGTTAACTTTCAAGAAACTCTTTAAAGTTTGCGATGTTGGTGTTGGTATTGTGGGTGAACGAGATTATTTTTGATGGCCTAAGGCACGGTCAGCCTTTGAGGGCGATGGTGTCGGGTTCCGATCTCAGCCGCCCTCTGCCTGTGTGCTTTGAGGCACACTTCAGGGGATGTGACTTCATACTGGAGGTGTAGGACGAGGGGCCTGTTGGTGAAGCTGCGAGTAGAAGGCTGGAGATGGATGGTGCATGGTCGGGGAAGACTTTCACGGAAGCGGAAGGAGTATCTTTTCGGAACTTTGAATCGTAGTTGATGTTTATGGAAATGGAAGGAGTGCCTTCGGGGACAAGTTATGGTGCAAGGCCCAAGGGGGCCTCTGGCGGTCTCGGGCAAAGAACATCCTATGCGGAGGTGTTGACTGGGTTATCGAGTTGTGCGAAGCAGCGTGTGGACATGGTTTCACATCGTGCCGGGTCCCCTGTTGAGTCGACTGGGTCTAGGGAGGTGGGGTCGGTGGATTCTCTAGAGGATCTACAAGCGGATCTGGATGGCAACTGGCTATTCGTGGATGGGTTGGGAGGTTTTCGTGGGGCTTTAGACCCGCTGGTGGACCCGATTTGCGCCAGCGATTCGGTTCCTTTGGTGATCCCAGACCTGCTTTTAAAGTTTGGTGAATGTGCTTGGGCCGCTACCCTGTGGTCCAAGGGTCCAAGGCGACACAACAATGTGCTTCTGGGAGCTTTATGGCGACTTCACATCTTCTTGAAGAGGTTTCGACTCCTTTGATGAGCCTTGATGGTGCTATCTTGGTGTTGGAGAAGGAGGTGTCTGATGGTCTAGGGTGCTCGGAGGTCTCTTATGTGGTTCCGCCTCCGCCTGGATCTCGACATAGTGACTCGCATGTGGCGGGAAGGTTTGGCTAGAGGTATTTTTGACCAGCATGAAGGAACGAAGAAGGTTGCGGCGTTTGACGATCTACCACAGGTTGGAGGGGTTCAACAGAGGCGGGGATATTGCAAGAGAGGGGCCGTTGGTTGGTGGGTCCGACAGTAGTGTGGTGGAGCATGTTGTGCAGCGAGAGTAGGGGTTTTGCTGAAGTGGTGAGGGGCAGTGGGGAGAGAGGAAGCGAGGCAGGTGGAGGATGAGGGAGGGGAAGAGTTGGAGGAAGGGGAAGATGGTCAGGGGGTGGGGGTATGGAGAGGGAGGTACTAGCGTTACTCGATTTGGTATTGCCTAAAGGGGTCTCGGAGTTTCCTAGATGAACCTAATCATGTGGAACATAAGGTGTCTGGGACATGCCGAGAAGAGGGTGGCTGTAAGGAAACTATTGTTGGAGTGGAGGGTGTATGTGACCATGTTACAAAAAACTAAAATCGCCTAAGATGGATGTGATGTGGAAAGAGGTTAGGGGAAACAAGTTGGGAGAGTTCAGTGGGGTCGCCTCGGATGTTGCAGCTGGAGGCTTGTGACAGGGTGGGATGAGGATAAGCCGGTGATGGAGGAGGTGCGGGGCACGTTCTCGCTCTCGGTATTGTTGTGGTGTAAGGCGTACAACTTTAGATATGGTCCTTGTAATGGGGTCTGCATCGCCAACTTGGTGGATAAATTATTTTTGACTAGCGCGATGTTCCCGGATGTGGCTTGGGTCATCGCTGGTGATTTCAATGTGACTTTGTCATCGGAGGACCGTCCTAGGGGTCGCGGTGGGAGCAGCAATTGTTCTGGGGAATTGGCTGATATAGTGAATGAGCTGGGTCTTCAAGTGGTCGATGTCATGGTGTGTCTCTACACGTCGCAGACCTCGAGATATGGATCCAGTATTGATAGATTTATGTTGTCTAATGAGGCCTTGGAGGTATTTCCTCTGGCTGGAGCCCAAGCCCTTCATAGGGCACAATCAGATCACATGTCGTTGCTTTAGTACTAGGAGGAGGAGGATCACCCTCATATGTTCTTCAAGTTTGAGAGGGTCTGGCTGTTGCAAGAGGATTTCCGAGAGGCATTGGTAGAGTTCTGGGCTGGATGCTGCCTGAGTGGGACGGTGACATGTATGCTCGCGAGCAAGATGACAACACTTCAAAGGTTTTTGATGAATTTCACATGGTCAATCGGGTGAAGCGTGGAGCAAGGAGGCTGAAGCCTCAAGAGGTGTACATATTGGACAGATTGGATGATGAGAGGGCGTTGATGGCAGAGCAGGTGGTTTTGAGAATTAGTTGCCTGGACAAGATTCTTCAGGAAGAGAAAAAGGAGGTTGCTTGTAGGCAGAGATCTTGATAGCAGTGGTTGATGGAAAGGAATGCAAATACGAGATTCTTCCTTGCCATTACCAATGGGAGAAGGTGCATGAATATGATATACTCGATTTTTGTTGCCGGCAAGGTGGTCAAGAGGAATCGAGTGGTGGGGATGGCATTGCGGTCGATACACTTTCAAGCATTCAGTAGGCGACACACACACCCAAGATGGGGATGGCAGGCGAGAGGTGTATTGCGGATATCTGGATCAGATATAGGTTCCTTGGTTAGGGATTTCACGAAGGCGGCGACCAAGCGAGTATTATTCCGGTTGAATGCCGATGGAGCACCGAGTCCGGATGGATTCCCGTTATCTACTATCGGGATTTCTGGGAGGTAGTCAAGAAGGATGTTATAGAGGTGCTAGCTGAGTTTCGAGATGGTAACCAAGGTTTTGAGAGATTGAACAAGGCTCTTATTTTTTTCTTCTGAAGATGGGCACGCCGATCAGGGTGGACAACATGCTGATTGCATTGTCCAATGCTATATACCCGATTGTCTCAAAAATCTTCGTTAATCGCCTAAGGGGGATGCTTGATCGGATCATTTCGTCTGAGCAGACGATATTTGTGCTTGGGAGAGCTATGGCTGACAGCTTAGTGATGGCTTCAGAGGTGGCGACGGACTGGAAAAGAAACAAGGCAAAATGGGTACTTTGGACGGTGGATTTCCAAGGCATATGACAGCATGGAATGGGGGTTCTTATGGGCTTCATTGGGGTAGAGGGGTTTCTCGGAGGTATGGATTGCTTGGATCAAGCGTTGTGTGATGATGACATCCCATACTGTGCTGGTTAATGGTAGATCGAAGGGGGTTTTCTTTCTACCCCAAAGGGGCATTAGGTAGGGATGCCCCTTGGCGCCACTTCCTTTTGTCGTTGTGACGGACTCTTTGGCAATGTTGATGAGGATGGCAACGAGCAGTGATTGGCGTTCTGGATATGAGAATGGTGAGATATCCATCTCGCTCTTACAATATGTGGATGCCCCTCTTCTATTTCTGGGGGATGGGGAGGAGAAAATACGTCAGGTGTCGCTCATTATGGGAATTTTTAGGGATGTTTCTGGTCTTCAGATCAATATAGATAAGTCGGCTGTGGTTTCTGGAAAAACGTGAATAGAAAAGTTGTATTCCTCATAGCCCTAGTGCTCTCTTATATAGGAGAAAAGCTCTAAAGGAAAATTACATAAGATAAACCGGATAAAGTAGAAAAACATAAATAGAGCCATAGAGATATAAGCATATCAACACTCCCCCTCAAGCCAGAGCATATATATCAATCATGCTTCGCTTGGAATGACAACGGTGAAAATGACCCATCGCAAGAGATTTGGTAAACATGTCTACAATCTGATCTCCTGATGCTACATGAGAAGTGGAAATAAGCCCCTTTTGGATCAAATCACAGGTGTAATGGCAAATGTCAATCTACTTCAATGTGCTTAGTTCTCTCATGAAAAGCTGGATTATTAGAAATGAACAGAGCCACTTGATTATCACATTTTAGATGCATAGGAAGAGACACCTCAACAGTTAGGTCAGTCAGAACTAACATAACCCACATCATTTTCGTGCTCCCTTGAGCCATGGCCCTATATTCTGATTCAACGCTGGATCGGGCAACAACTGTTTGTTTCTTACTCTTCCATGAAACCATCGATCTACCAACGAACACAAAAAAGCCTGAAGTGGACTTCCCGTCCTTGAGACACCCAACATAATCTGCATATACACATCCAGTGACTAAGAGACGTATCTCTTCTGAAAAGAAGGCATGCACCTAGAGAAGACTTCAGATATCTTAGGATTAGCCATAGCTAGGGAAGGGCCCCTTGCGCTAAGGCTTTAGGCTGTCGAAGCGTCATGCTTCTTCGCTTGGTGACTTATGGTCGAGGCACCAGGATCGCTCTTTCTATCGGGAATGGACT
This sequence comes from Ottelia alismoides, assembly GCA_037367405.1. Lineage (NCBI taxonomy): Eukaryota > Viridiplantae > Streptophyta > Magnoliopsida > Alismatales > Hydrocharitaceae > Ottelia > Ottelia alismoides. The sequence continues at coordinate 228,383 of JAZKJV010006435.1, forward strand.
ACTGGGGAGGGTGACGGAGGGCTTTAACTAGAACTCCCATTCGAGCCTTTTTTCATGCTTTTCCTGACAATAGGATTTCCCTAATCCTCCCTTCCGACTAACAGAACGTGAAATGTCGTCTGACCTCCTAACGGAGATTGGATCTAGCCATAAGAAGAATGCTTGGTATAAATAACTCGCTTCTTGGTCTTCGACCCCCTCAGTCACTACGAGCGCCTCCCGATCAATGCAATGGGATGTGTCTATTTATGCAAATTGCATCCATGTGGGCCTGTCTGGGTTGGTCCATAAATGTACTGACTCTGCTCACAGTAAATGATATATCCGGCATGGTAACAGTCATATATAACAACTTCTCCACTAGCTCTCTGTATCATCTCTTATCCAGTTCCGTTGGTCATCATCATAGAGCATAATATTGGGATCCATTGGCGTAGTGGTCAGTCTGCATCCGGACATGCATGTCTCAGATAGAAGGTCAGTAACATACTTCCTTTGCATCATAACCATACCCTGTTGATTTCGTGCGAACTCCAAGCCAAGGAAGTAACGTAGCTTGCCAAAGTTCTTGGTTACAAACTGACGCCATAGGAAATCCTTAGCTGCCTGAATGCCATGTTCATCTCTGCCAGTAACAACTATGTCATCAACATATACTAGATCAACAACCGTACCTTGCTGAGTTCTCTTTATAAAAAGAGAATGATCTACAATAGATATGACAATCCCCGTTCTGCTCAATCAACTCTGAAAGCTTCTGAAATCAAGTCCTCAGACTTTGCTTAAGGCCATATATGGCCTTGTGGATACGACATACCTTACTGAACTCCCCCTCAACAGCAAACCCTAGTGGTTGCTGCATGTAGACTTCCTCCTGCAAATCTCTATACAAAAAGGCATTCTTGACATCTAGGTGGAAAAGTGGCCAGTCACGTACCACAATGACAATGAGAATCCGTAGAGTAGAGTACCACACAACAGGAGAAAAGGTATCTTGATAGTCCACCCCATAGTTTTGGTTAACCCACGAACAACCAATCTGGCCTTATATCTATCCAAAGTATCATCAGCTCGCTTTACAGTAAAAACCCACTTGATGCCTACGACAGATGCACCTGGGGTGGCCTGTAGAACACTCCACGTACCTCGAGACTGTAAAGTTGCCATCTCCTCCTACATCATCAGACACCACTGACTACTCTGCAACGCCTCCTGATAGGATCATGGTATCTCCACGGCTGACAATCCCACAACAAACCTCTGAAAATCCTTGGATAGACTGTCTAATGAAACATGGGAAGCAAGAGGATGCATAGTGCATGCACGCCTCTATTTCCATAGAGCAATAGGTACGTCTAGGTCCTCAGAACTCGCAGAAGGTATTTCATCCTGGACATCCTGCATCTCAAGCTGTACATGCAAATCACCAGTGCCATTAGAAGAACTCAAATGCTCAGAACATACCTTGGGCATGCTGGATGATGGAGGAGGCACATGAGCACAAGGTCAACGTTGGCATACCTGGGGAAAGAAAGTAGGCGTGGTCAGTGGTGGTGGAGAAGGTAGTGGTGGTGGTAGCGATGATGTAATGAAGATGGGAGGTAGAGGCATATAGACCTCTTCCCCATCCTTAGAAGAAATAAACTTGTCACCTTTAGGAGGGAAATACATAATAGACTCAAAAAAGGTGACATACGCACTAACTTAATACCTTCGTCGAATAGGGTCGAAGCAACGATATCCCTTTTGGATCTTGGAGTACCCAACAAACACACATTTGACAGCTCTAGTGGAGAGCTTGTTAAGACCAGGAGACATCTGATGAACAAAAGACACTGAACCGAAGATACGAGGCATGAGTGAGAAAAGATCCATCTCAGGAAACATAATCAAGAACGGAATCTTTTCCCCTTGAACCGAGGAGGGTATACGATTTACCAGGTAACTAGCAGTTAGCACCACATCGCCCCAGTACGAATGAGGAGCATGTCTCTGAATCAAAAGGGTCCTGATAACATCCAGAAGATGACGATGTTTTCGTTCAGCCACCCCATTCTGTTTGGAAGTGTACGCACAAGATGTATGATGCACAATACCACGGGACACAAGAAATTGGGCAAGCTGAGTACTACAAAATTCTAAGGCATTGTCTGAACGTATAAACCCTGTTTTTGCTGAAAGAATATTCCTTATTTCATTAATAAAGGATTGAATAATAAGACTAGCATCAAACTAGTTTTTAAGAAGAAAGACCCACGACAATCTTGAAAGCTCATCAACTGCAACAAGATAAAATTGATGTTCATGATGATCTGGAACACGACTGGGACACCAAATATCAAAATGAATTAACTCAAACAGACTATGACTACTCCGACCCTAACTACTCTGGAAAGTGGATCGATAATGCTTCCCAAGCTGGCAGGTCTTGCACTGAATGGCAGAGTGAGGAAAAACCTGTGGAAAAATGTGGCACAACTTTTGCAGAGGAAGATGACCAAAATGGAGCCACATATAGGGAGACGCAGACCCAGTGCGAAGAGAAGAGGCACTAGGATAAGGAGATTGCACCAGTCTTTTGAGGCATCCTTGCTCACTGCTAGAACCAATCACCCTGCCCGTTAGAATGTCCTGAAACAAAAAAGCAGACAGATAAAAAATGACACGATAATGTAAATCTTTGGTGATTTGACTATTTGATAATAAATTCATAGAAAACTCAGGAGCATAAAGAACATTTTGAAGTCTTATTGTAGGAGTTAATTGCACACCCCTGACTATTAATGGGATACTGTGTCCCATCTGCTATCACACCATATCGTCCGGGCTGGGTTGGACTGAAAGTACTAAACTGACCTCTGTCACTACAGAGATGGTGCGATGCTTCTGAATTCATGATCCATTCTGACAAGTCTACCCTGTAAGAACTAGTAAAGGCATATGCTATACCTGATGTAGATGCTAATGCAGAGGCAACTACCTCTGAGGATCCTGAAGGAGAGCTAGTTGACTTAGGAGTAGGCATAATTTCCCTAAGCCTCATCACAAGTTCGTCAAATCTCTAATCAGATGTAGGTTGGGAACTGCCAGCCTGCTGGATCTGCTCTCTCACACGTGCTGAAGCCAGGAACCCATGCTTGGAATAACATGTTCCCTCAGAGTGACATGGACTGTGACAATAAGTACAAGGCCTGACGAGGGGATCGACTCCCCTCCCCTGCCACAGCCACCTCGACCACGAAATTGTGCAGGGCCTCCTCTACCATGAGATGCTGTCATAGCTGAGGAAGTCTGAGACAACTGAGTACTACCAGAAGTTATGGAGAGCCTACTTAACCTGTGATATTCCTCCTCCATCGGTGGTATTGTGGCGTCAGTAAGAATCTGTGCTTTAGGTGCATCATACTCAGGGTCGAGAACCGCTAGGAAAACACCTGTCATCACCGAATCCCTAGATTTCTCGAGATGCTATGGTGTGCCAGTCAAGGGAATGTAACCATGTAACTTCTCAGACATATCCCTTAGAGAAGTATAAAGGGTACGGAGAGGACGTCCACTTTGCTTCGACTTGAAGATGTCGTGCTGAAGTTGCAGAATCTTCGACTCGTTCTTTGCCGGAGAGTATGTAGTGGCGAGAATGTCCCACATAACCTTAGCTGTGGGCTGACTCAATATCTCATTGGCTATTTCCATGGATACTATTCGGAAAGCCATACACGTGCATAAGCATCATCTGCCTCCCATGAGGTGCTAACCCCATTCTTGTCAACAGGCTCCTCATGTGTGAGAATATGATTTCTTGCCATTACATTGCATTAGACTCATGAACTGCATGGTCCGTAGTTCATAATTTGTTCCATCAATCTTCACAATGGGTGCTGGACCTTTGAAGGCACTCAGAGATGGAATATCTGCTTTGTTGTCTGTCATGATGATAACAGTCTCTAAGACTAAGGTAGCAAACTGTAAGAATAATGTCTACACAGACATATGTGAAGATGATTGTGGGTGCAGAGTCATACCACAACCACTTCCATTCTTTAGCAACTCCTTTGGGTGACTAGAGTATTTTAGAAAGTCACGCTACACCCTAGAAACCCAAGAGCGAGGAGCCCCATGCAACAGGAAGAAGCCATAAGCGGCTGCGTCGAGGTGGCGGGTTGCAGTGGCAACGCGTATGCAGGTCACGTGCCTGCGACGCTGCTAGTAGCGCGTAGGCAACATACCAACAGTTGTGCGGGCGACGCGGGTGGTGCGGGAGGCGCGCAAGGGCGATATGCGAGCTCCGCGACAGAGCTCGGCGTGGCATGTTAAGGCTTTTGGTGGTGAAAGGATTTTAGGTTGTTAGAAAATAGGAATACAAGAGCGAAATGATAAACATAGCATAAAGAACAGAAAGATAAACTTGACACGAAGATTTTTACGTGGAACCCTACTCCCTAAGGAGCGTGATGAAACTACGGGAGAAGGCCTCAAAGGGCATATGTGTCTATTGCTTCCTCTCAATGGATACAAGAGGTGGAGGGCTTCTTATGTAGCCCTCATTTTGATTCTCCACATCTCACAACGGGTAGATGTGGGACTAAAGACTTGTACATGGTAAATGGATCTTGGAGTGATCCATTTACCCAAGTAGCACACAACACATATACTCCGACACTCCCCCTCACTGTGGAGCATGTAATGCTCAGCTTGGACAAACAGAAAGAGATCTCAAACTCACGTTACAAGACATTACGGACAATATCAACTCAACGCGCACAATTGTCGGCCATTGTCGAGGACGTTGCTTCTCATGCCGTGCATGTGAGGAGGACAAACAGATTGAAGTGTGAGTCAACTGAGTGTGCTATGAACTGTGCCTGTCAGAGCCACTAAAACCGGATAAGTCTCCACTTGGAGATCTCTGGCCCACCACAACATGGACAACTGCTCCATCTCTGAAAGGGTCGAACTGAAAATGTTGTGGAGACATCCTCGCTAGAGTCCACGGTCGTTGGAGAATGAAGTCTGAAAAGTCTTCACGTCGAAGAACTGGGTCTCTCCCATCTGGCACAGAGAATGATACTTTACTTTGGAGTCCCTATGAAACCACATGAAAAGCCTAGCCCACATGGCGTAAGGAATGAGATCTCTACTCTGGAGCCCCTATGGATCACATGAAAATCCTGGCCGACAAAACAAGAATGATGGGGACCACAAACAACCATGGTATATACATGCACATCTGAAAAGACCGCATACATGCGTGTGTCTGAGACTGAAGACTCAGAACCAATCTGAGGTCGAGTCTGAGATCTGAACTGTAGAGTCTGAAAAATTGGCTGGTTTGGAAATTTGGCACCTGAATCTGGAACAGTCCCGTGACTCTACACAATACTGCCCCTTTCTCCCATACTTGTCGGAAAACATTGACATCGATAAAGTAGGGAGAAGACAAGAGAAATGGGGAGAAAATATGAATCACAAATGCGATCTCAATTTCTTCCGGCTTCTTTTTTTTCTCGTTTTTTAATCAAATTTTTTTGAATCATTTTGGTTATTTTCCTTTTTAATAGCCAACTCATTTTTTTTATTTTTTTTCAAAATTTTCTGCGTACGACTTTTCTCTGAATCATTTTGGTTATTTTCCTTTTTAATAGACAACTTATTTTTTTCCATTTTTTTCAAAATTTTCTGCGTACGGCTTTTCTTTTGTACGCGGCTTTTTTGTTCAATTTTTTAAACCTGCCCAATGAGTCAAAAAAACTTGCAGCTCTCTCTCCATTTTTTTAAGCTGCAACGACCCTTTTTTTGCCCAATCGCTCCTTTTTCCTTATACGACCCTCTTAGGCTGAACTGCAACAATCCCCACAGTTTTCTTCCTTTTTTTACAAAGCAGATGCATAGACTTTCTCTCCCCCTTTTTTTCATTTAGGGTTCTCGCAAGAACCCTTTCTCTTGAAGATAAATCGCCGCTTGATCTCGAGGGCATCAACACGCTTCAGTTGCGTCGCTTGGGGAAGCGCCTCTGCATGTAGCATCACCATGAAAGGGAGATGGCTCAAGGGTGACGCAAGATCGGACAGGGGCGCCGCGAGGAGCTTCGTCGGTCTAGAGACATGGGGTTGGGGTTGCGCAAGTGGTGGCAGTGCCTCCTGGATATGAGTAGTGACCACCCACGATGTGGCTTGGTTGGAGGCTATCGCTTGGAGGCCTCGCTGGAGCTTGGTGCTGCGCGGATGGAAGGCTCCACCATGGGAAGGCTTCTCTTGGAAACGCCCGAGTTACAACCGCCTGAGGTTGTGCGATTGAGGAAGATGCGCAACTTCCCCAATGGGATTTTTCTCGAGAAACATGTTGGAGTTGGCCTGATGATACAACAAGGTCTTGGTTGGCGACCTGAATAAGGAGGTTGTTGCGACGGGATAGACATCGGGATTGCGCTGCGGCAGCCTTCGCTCATGTTGAACGCTGAGAAAAAATTAGGGTTTCCGTAGAAACCCTAGAACTTGAACAATCCCATATAATAATCTTCAAGAAAATAGCATCAAAATTGAATTTCGACCATATTATTAAAGAGCGTAATACTCATCGAGAATCGACCTGCTCTGATACCTTGTTATAAAATAGGAATGCAGAAGCGAAATGATAAACATAGCATAAAGAACATAAAGATAAACTTGACACAAAGATCTTTACGTGGAACCCTACTCCATAAGGAGCAGGATGAAACTACGGGAGAAGGCCTCAATGGGCCATATGCGTCTATTGATTTCTCTCATTGGATATTGGAGGTCTAGGGCTTCTTATATAGCCCTCACCGAGTCTCCACATCTTACAACTGGTAGATGTGGGACTGAAGACTTGGATGTGGTAAATGGATCCTGGAGTAATCCATTTACCCATCTACAACTCAAGTGGCCCACAACAGATACTCCAACATAGGGCACAAGCTCCGGTCTGTGACCGTCGCTTTGATACCATGTGGAAAACGTAAAGAGAAAAGTTATATTCCTCATAGACCTAGAGCTTCTTATATAAGAGAAAAGCTCAAGGGGAAAGTTACATAAGATAGACTGGATAAAACAGAAAAACATAAATAGAGTCGTAGAGAGCTGGAGGTGTAGAGCGTATCGGTGGTGTTGGGGTGCCCACTGGTCTCATTGCCGATCACGCACTTGGGGCTGTCTTTGGTGGCAGGGAGAGCAAAGATTAGAGACTGGAGAGCACTGCTGGAGAGATTAGAAGGGGAGGTTGGTTGGGTGGAAGGCGACGATGCTTTTAAAAGGTAGGAAGATGATACTTCTGAATCACGTTCTTTCAGCCTTCCCTATCTTTTTCTGCTCCACGAGGCTGTTGCTTGTGGGGGTACGCACAAGGGTCAAGGATTTAATGAGGGTTTTGGTCGGATGGGAGACACGCTAGGAGGGGCGTCCACCTGATCGATTGGGGCAAGGTAACAACGTTGAAGTAGAAGGGCATATTGAGAGTTATGCGGGTGAGCGAAATGAACAAGGCTTTCATGGCAAAGTAGGTGGTGCATTTATAGGGAAAGTCTGAGGACATGGTTTGCAGGGTGTTGAGGAAGATATATGGGGTATCCTTGTTAGTGATGGCCATTCCAGGGCATTTATCGTCATCATTGTGGAGGGGATTACTGATGTAATCTTAGTACTAACTTTGAAGTTAAGACCGATACCTGAGGATGGTGCTGCTTTTCGCTTTTGGCGGGATGATCGGATGGGGGAAGGATCTTTGGACGATCACTATGCTCACCTAATGCAACTGGCTTGCAACAAGGAGGAGGTGGTGCAACATGTTTCGGAGCAGGTGCCATGGTCTCCAGTTTTCTCTTCGGACTTGTCGGATTAGAGGGTTGAGGATTTCTTGGCTTTACAGATGTATTTATCATAGATCGAGGGACCGATGGCTATTAGGGATCACTTTGTGTGGGGAGATGTGAGATTCTCTATGAAGAAGACATAAATTTTTGGTAGAGGACGGAGAGGAGGTAGAAGAAATGGTTGTCATTGATATGCGGTTAATTTGGAGAAGCAGGGTTCTCACAAAAGTGCGTAGGGGGCTGATGTTGGATCTTGAGGTTATTGTATGTGACAGATGCGGGTTGGTGGCAGAAGATGTGGAGCACTTGTTCTTCTCATCTCCTTCAGCTCAGGTGTAAAGTAGGACCAACATTCCATGGCTTGCTGGCCAGGACTGTACCAGATTTTGGAGAGACGTTAGATTGGTTTGTGGATACGAACATGAAGAAAATTCTTATCCTTTTGCGCTTGCTTGGGCGATTTGGTGCACTAGGAATGATGTCATGTTGAGGGGCATGGCGGACTTTTTGTACTAAGAATGTAATTGAACACGGCAGAGCGTTGTGCACATTATGGAGAATGTAATATATGTAACTTATAATCATACTAATATTGAACACGACAGGTACGCCCTTCGTATGGCTGCGAGAGAACGAGAGCGAGAGATGGAGAGATCGAGAGAGGGAGGGATATGAGAAATGGGAGAGGGCTCCCTAGTGCGAGGAAGAGCGCGTGTGTCCATCCCCTCCCGGAGGAGGTGTTTTTATAGGGCGTGAATGCCCCTCGCGCTAGTCCGCCCTTACTCCCCCATGCCCGCCGGATCCCCGCAAGACTCAGTCTTGCCATAACCGTCGGCTCCGAAACCGTCGGCGGTTCTTTGACCACAAGTTCATATGGACTCGTTCTACAATAATCATACTAATATTAAGCTCTTTTGCACTGGGTCCCAACTTGAGATGCCACACTTCTCCTTTTTTTCAAAAAAACTTTCAAGAGTATGCTATCTATATTTTTAAAGTTTTGACACTGTTAGTTGCTGTTGGATGTTTATGTAGTTCTTACTTCTTAATTCTTGTACTTAATCAATAAAATTATGTCCGTCAATTTTTACAAATGCTGCAGATGGGAGATGCCCTGATTGATGATCGGAGGATAAAAGTTGATTTTAGTCAAAGTGTGGCAAAGTTATGGAACCAATATAGGCATGGCAGAAAAAGAGAAAGTAAAGGTACCTACTCCGATCAAAGACCATTATGATGTATTCATGTTTGCGTATTTGTTTTTTAGGTTAAAGAACAGCTAAAATGCAATCTCATTGTCTTGTGTTTCTGTGAATGAACTATCTCAGCCAAGTCATACTCCTCTTCATAATATAGTAAATGCAGTATGAATCTAGTGCCGTTAAATTGGAGAAAAAACGGTGTTTTTCTCTTTATCATCAATTTGGTGTGTCATATCATTAAGATTTCTCTTTGATAAGGATTTTTTTTGGTAATATAGGGGAAAGTTCTAGTTCTTTGATTCCTAAAGATATCGGGATCGCGAGTGAGCCTTTGACCCTTTAGCCATACAGTTGGTGAAAAAGTCCACAAGCACTTATTTCTTGAAAAAAAAGATAGAATGCGCTTTCTGGTTTGGATAGTAGACAGGGAACTGTCCATGGACAAAGCCATGTTTCTGACTTTCAGTTGTTCAGTTATTGAGAATGATGTGATTAGGTTAAATGGATAAATGGATCCAATCATGGATCTGTTTTATACTTGGTTAATTGACGTCCATGTATGTCTAGAAATTATTGCCAGGATGTGGGCCTATTTATGTACCATTGCACTAACGTTTTACTTAGAGAAGGATGGGTGAAGAAATCTGATGATTTCATGTCTTCTTCTTCCACGTAGAGCAGCATTATGTAGGACAAATCATGTAAAGACCTAGCGTTCTTGATTTTGTGAAGCTCTCTTTTATGATTGAAGAAGTCCAAATTGCTAGTTGGGTTGAGTTTAATCCATATTTCAACCCCATTAGGCCTTTCCTCCTGAAGTAGGGTGGTAGCATGCATGCCATCAAACCTGGTAATTATGTTGTTCTTGGTTCTTGATGCCATGTTGATTGTTATTCATTATCACTTAACATGGTATTAGAGTGCTTGCTAACGATGCCATGTTTAGCTGGCTTTCTTCAATTTTATTTAGTCAGCATTCTTCAAATTCGTATTTTGTATAAAAATATGATGAAGATCGGATCTAATATTTTATATTGCTTTCTCAATTTCCTTATCTTGATTGTTCTAAATTTGACCATTGCCTTATACTTGATTTGTCCTATCTGCATGCATATGTTGAGTCTCTTTCTTCGTCATAAAAAATAGGATGGACATGCAAATATAAAGGTTCTTTTATCGCCATCGTGGGAATGAGGGATGCGAGAAGATCGTGGAGAAGATTGAAGTGGCTACGACTTGCATTGGGATTGTTGAAATCTAGAATAGCAGAAGGGAATCGATAGAGCAAGAAAATAAAGAAACATGACACATTAAACACATGGATTTGCATGGAACCCTATTCCCTAAGGAGTGTGATGAACCCACGCGAGAAGGATTCAAAGGGCCGAATCTTATGTATTGAAGTTCTCAATGAGTATAGGGGGTTTGTGACTCCTTGTACAACCCCATAGACAGATCGGAGTCCGACATATAGTAGATGTGGGACTAAACATGAGTGGGTGATAATTGGATCCTAGAGGGATCCAATTACCCCTCTTTCACATACTCTAACACCACCCTCATGCTGAAGTTGAGAAAGTTGCAACTTGTAGCAAAAGGAAAAGATATACATCACATCTTCACACGATACATCGAAGAACATATGTTCATTGATGGTAGCATAGCCTCAAATTTCAGCAAAATTCGGTCGAATATCGATATCATGTCGAAATCAAAATTCGACCGAAATGGTCGAAATGACCGAAATATGGGTGTCATAGTACAAAAAATGACCGAAATTTAGGTCGAATTTCGACCGAAATTCCATTTCGATCGGTCACCAAAATGGTGACTGAAACCGATATTTAAGGCCTTAGCTAGTAGAAGACATCGCTCAGTGACATGTATAAGACTTTTAGGTCAGAGGAACGTATTCTTTGCCATGCGTGTAGAATCGATGCAATTTCAGGTCATCGTAACATATCTCTGTCATGCCAGGAGAAGAATCACAATAGAAGAAGAAAGTCCAGCACGGAGTAGTAGTCGAGGGTAGATACCCCAACAAAGTAGTCGATGCTTCGTAAAGACGATTGATAGTAGCAATAGCTTGGAGTGTCGGTCTGTCAATCATGGTTGTTCACAAGTCCTGAAGAATATGTTCATTTCTGACTCCCCTTTTCTCCCATACTTTATAGAACAAGAGTGTGGATAATCAAGTTGGGAGAAAACAACACAAAACTTTTTTTTACTTTTTTCCCTTTGATTTCCTTTTTTAACTAATCGTTCTCTCTTTTTTTGCTTAACCGTTCCTTTTTTTTCGGTTGGTCTCTTCTTTTTTTATACATATGGCCTTTTTTCCTTGTACGCAACCTTTTTTCTAGTCATTCATTTTTTTGGCTTTCCTTTTTTTACAACGGCAAACTTAGGCCCAAACAAGTATCCTCCCTCTTCTTTTTTAATAAGCAGTAGCTCTACTTGGGCTTTTACACAAAAATCTTTTTTTTTGAGAAATCATGTGACCTATATAGGGTTCCTTGGTTTCGGAATCCTCTTCACAAAGAGAGCCGCTCGTGGGAGGAGGCACCTCCTTCTCAGATCTTCGCTGCAGCGGAGGCGCGGAGAGTTTGTGCTCTCGGGATCGGATAACGCCACTTGGAGCTTCAGGTGTAAGGGCATGTGCCACCTGGAGTAGTAGAGCGGTCTTCGCCTGTGATGAGGTATGTACAAAGGGTCTTGGGGCTCCACATGTAGCTGCAGATTGCCCCCACCCATTTTTTTTCTTCGTTCTTTGAGTTTCCTCTCTTTTAGCCCGGAGATGCTTGCGCAAGGTGGCTTCTGCTCGGTCGAGCTCAGGCCCCTTGTGAACCACTGTGTCGTCTTCTACATACCTCCGATCACGGAGTTGAGATCAAGGTGTGATGGATCGGCTGAGATCGGGAGCTCTCAAGAAATAGGGTTGGAAGACCCCATCGTGGGTTGGGTGTGGGTATGAATTGGAGCTTGGAGAAGAAGGCCCTGAATGATTCACCTTTGCCAAAGAAGGTGGTGCATATGGTTGTGCTTAGGAGCTTGGGAGGAGAGAGCGTGGTGGAGGTAGAAGCGGGTGTTGGGAGATTCGAGGCCGAGAGCATGCGTGGAAGTGGGCTTCGAATGCGGAGAAGGAGAAGCGTGGTGGAGGTAGAATTGTGAGCATGGGGATGCAGGAGGCTTCTTCTCCAGATGAGGTTGGGGCGGACGAAGGATGGACGCTTGTTTCACACGGGAATCGTGGGCAACAGTGTTTCAGATGCGGCAAGGGAGGGAACCGTGCTTTTTCATGCACCCTTCCAACTCGTTGTTTCTCGTGCGAGGGTGGGGGGGCACCGACGGAGCTCCTGTGGTCATCAGTTTAAGATCTTGAGACGTGAGGTAGATATTGGGGTTGCCTCTGTGGCCGATCCTGTTCCCGAGTCGGAAGCATCGAAGGTGGGAAGAAGTGCGGTGCAACCTGGTCACTCCTTTGCCTCTATCATCACTGGGGAGACCCCGTTCAATGGGAAAGAAGGGCTCTTAAAGGAAAGGGGGTCTATTTGTGAATTCGATATGGATCAGCTTAACGTTCTTGTTTGGAGATGACTTCTCGGGAGATATTAGTTTGGGGGCTAGGATGTGCTGCGCGTGGGGGCTGTTGAAGCTGCAGTTTGCGCACTTGCTTGATTCAAGGCTGAGAAATGATGTTTCTTGGAGGCGCCCAGATTTATCGAAGGGGGTGATAGGGAGTTTCGAGACCAGTGACACGCGTGGTGGGTGTTCCCTTCTTGTCACGTACGATGGTGATCTTGGGCCTGGTGCTGAAGGAGCTTGGCACGGTGAAGCGGATCCTTGTGGATTGTCGCTCACCGGGATTTGACCCCTAGGTGGCCTTAGTTCTTGTGGACTATTCCGGTAGCACGATGACGGAATGTTATGCTATTTTGTCGCTGAGACGCGCTTCTTTCAGACTTCATCTCCGTTTTCTTCCGCCTCCACTGCCACCTTCCTCATCGGAATACATCGTAGCTGGTCCCTCTTCCGAAACTATGCCGCGTCAACTGTCGTCATTTACGACAGGAGCAGTTATCGAGGAGTCGTTTCGGGAAGGGGATGATTTTATCACAGTACCGATTGTTGATCGAGTGCTTACCTTTTCAGGAGAATCGGGTAATCGAGGAGTTGGCGGTGCCATACGTTAGGGATCCCGACTCCTTCAAGTCTCTTCAGACTATCTTTAGTGACCTTTGGCCTTCTTTGTTACTCGGGTGGGAGGATTCTTCGAGTTGCTACCTGAATCAGGGTTTGGAGATCTTTGTTCTTTCGGGTTCTGAAGCTGTTTGGTTGGTAGGTGGCCCGACCCATGGCTCTTATCGGATCAAAGCCCCAATCTCAGTTAGATCCCATGCTGGTTGAGCGGGGAGCGGAGGCTCTTAGGGAACAATGGCAAGAGGTGAGGAGCAAACTATGTGTGCAGGTTCCATGCTTATCACCGATGAGTCCTGAGTGCGGGAAATGCCATTATGCGGTTGCGGTCGAGGAACCAGGGGGTTGTGTGCTCGATGCCACGGAAGGAGGGTGGCTCGGAGGGTCGGTGGCATCCTCTAGTTCGACCACAGTTTGTTGGGAAGAAAGGAGAAGCGTGAAGAGGTATAAAAGGAGACGGTGCAGTGAGGCATTGTATGATGAATTTCCTGTTGTTTCGTAGCGTAAAGTATGTGTGGCCATGTTGGCAGGTGCTTTGCATTCAATGGATCCGTCCACTGTCCTAAATGATGGTTTTATTTTGGAACATTAGGGGTCTGTGTGACCCGCAAAAGAGAACAACATTGGGGTCGAGATTTGTGGATGGTGCCGCGATGTTCTCCTCCAAGAGATGAAGTTGGATTCTTGCTCTGGCCTTTTGTAGAGCTCGTTTGGTGCGGGTGCGCTCTTCGGTTTTCGAACGATAGATGCTATTGGGACTACTGAGGGCTTGCTAATGGCTTGGAAAGACTCTTTTTTCTCACTTTGGGCAGAGCTGAGGGGCTCTCATGTTCTTACTCTGCTCTTGGAGAGCGTCGTGTCGGGCACTATGTTTGCTTTCTCTTGTTTCTATGGGCCATGCCAGTTGGTCCTTAGGCAGGAGCTTTGGACTTGAGCTCAAGGATGCAAGGATTGCGTTTTCGGGTGTGCATGGCTTGTGGGTGGAGATTTTAATGCCTCCTTGTTGTCTTCTGACCAGCCTCGTTTGCGAGGGGGGCAGGATCCGGGCTCTGCAGATTTTGCGGAATTGATTGACGACATGGAGCTGGAGTTGTTGGACGCTACTGACACGAATGGAGGAGATTTGGATCCCGCTCCCAAATTGATCGTTTCCTGGCTTCAACTGAACTGATGGAGGCGTTCCCTCTTTCAATTTCATCAAGTCGGGCTCGTAAGATATCGGACCATGCGCCTCTTATTTGGGACTCCGATGATCTCTCTCCAACGAGGGGCTTCTTCAGATTTGAGAGGGCTTGTATCCTGGAGGATTCTTTTAGAGATTTTGTTTCTTCCTATTGGTCGTTTGTGATGGTGGCAGGATCTACGACGTCCTGTCTATCTCGAAAGCTGATGTCGTTGCGTACGCAACTCTGTGCTTTTAAAAAGGGACTAGGGAGACGTGGATGGCTCGAAGGGTTGCGGCAGAAATAGAGGTCTTGAGATTTGACAGGTTGGAGGATGAGAGACCCCTGGATACATAGGAGTCGATTCAAAGGACGATGGCTCAAAAGGTGATTTTATCAGAGGATTAGAAGCGGGTCACGGAGTGGAAGCAGAGGTGTAGGCACACTTCCTCAAGGAGAGTGATGCGAACACATACTTTTTCCACAGAGTGGCTAGCTGGAGGCGTCGTAATAACTTCATTCACTCTGTAGGAACATGGTGGAGGGAGATAGAGAAATTGGTTGTGAGATTGCGGATCATTTTCATGTTTTTTCAAGGCGATCTGCGGGCAGACCGTGGAGATGGAATGGTCTTGGGGCTTCTCATATTTCGGCTGCCCATGCGAACCATATGGTGCAGAGGGTGACTCTGGTGGAGGTCAGATCGACGGTGTGGAACCTGAATGCGGAGGGAGCTCTGGGCTCGGGTGGTTTCCCTGTCTTTTTCTATAGGAAGTTCTGGGATCTTGTGAGAGAGGAGGTATTGGAGGTTGTGGAGGAATGTTGTAGGTGCAACACGGGCTTTGAGAAGTTGAACAAGGCTATGATTTTTCTCCTTCCGAAGCGGGAGGTGGCAGAGAGAATCGAAGACTACATGCTGATTGTCCTTTCGAATTGTTGAGAAAAACCAGTGACTTGATATTCATAGAACCCCTGGGCTCTTTTATATAGGAGAAGAACCCTTAGGTAAATTACAAGTAGATGAAGAAATGAAAATACATAAATAACACCTAAAGGATTTTAATAATCTCAACACTCCCCCTCAAGCTGGAGCATATATGTCTATCATGCTCAGCTTAAAACAACATCTTTGGAAAGGGCCTCCAATAAGTACTTTGGTGAATATATCTTCAGTCTGATCTTCAGTAGAAACATGAGAGGTAGATATGAAACCCTTCTGAATCATGTCTCTTATATAGTGGCAATCTACTTCTATATGCTTTGTACGCTCATGGATTGCAGGATTATTTGCAATAAATAGTGCTGCCTGATTATCACATATAAGCTGCATAAGAAGAGTACATCAACAACAAGATTAGTCAGAACTAACCTGACCCACATCATTTATGTTCATCCCTGAGCCATGGTCCTGTATTCAGACTCTGCATTAGATCTGACAACTACAGTATGCTTCTTACTATTCCATGACACGAGTGATTTGCCAACAAATATAGCAAATCCAGAAGTGGACTTCCTGTCGCTAGGGCATCTTACATAATTAGCGTATGCACATGTTGTGATGTCAAGAGACGTGCCTCTGCTGAATAAGAGACCATAACCTAGTGAGGACTTCAGATATCTTAAGATCATAGAAACAACATCCATATGCACCTTCCTGGGCTGCTCTATGAACTGACTCACCTTGCTAACAAAAAAACATATATATGGCCTATTGATGGTAGCGTATAGGAGCTTCCCTACTAGTTCCTTGTATCTCCTCTTATCTATCTCCTCAGTATCCTCATCATATAATCTCATACTTGGGTCCATAGGAGTAGTGGCAAGCTTGCACCCTGTCATACCTGTCTCTAATAGAATATCATTAACAAACTTCTTTGGGTCATCACAAGACCATGCTGATTCCTGGCAAATTCTAAGCCAAGGAAGTATCTGAGATTGCCAAGATCCTTGGTCATAAACTATTCACTTAGAAACTCTTTTGCTGCCTGAATGCCCTGCTTATCATCACCATTGACGATAATATCATTGACGTGGACAAGAATAGCAACAATACCTCTCTGTGTCTAAGAACAAAAAGTGAGTGATCTGTAGTGGACCGAAGAAAACCCTGATGCTCTATCAACTCTGAGAGCTTCTGGTACCAAGCTCTAGGACTCTACTTTAGGTCGTAAATAGCCTTGTGGAGCCTACATGCCTTCTGAGACCCCCCTCAACAGCAAATCCCGGTGGTTTTTGCATATAAACTTCCTCATGTAAATCTCCATATAGAAATGCATTCTTCACATCAAGTTGATAAAGAGGCCATTCATGTGAAATAGCAACAGATAGGAGAATGCGTAATGTTGAGTCTCTCACCATTGGAGAAAAGGTGTCTTTATAATCCACCCCATATGTTTGAGTGATACCACGTGCTATAAGTCTTGCCTTGTAGTGATCCATACTGCCATCTGCTCGTTGCTTCACCGTAAATATCCATTTGCACCCGACAACAGATGCACCTGGAGGGGCAGAAACAACACTCCAGGTACCACGAGACTATAACGCGACCATCTCCTCTTCCATGGCAAGTCGCCAACTACTATCCTGTATGGCCTCCTGATATGTTCACGGTATAGTAATGGCTGAGAGGCTCATAACAAACTTCTTGTATTCCTCTGAAAGATGGTCGAAGGAAGCATGTGCAACTAGAGGGTACTTAGCACAATTGCGATGGGGCTTCCTTAAGGCAATAGGTACGTTAAAGTATCCCTTGGATCAAGCATATCACTAGTGCTATCAGTAGAAACTAGAAACAATGTGTTCATTACATACCTGGGGCATGCTGGATGACTAGGAAAACACAAGAGCATAGGATCGAGTAGAGGATTTATGAAAATAAAAATGAGGTAGGAACTGAGTCATGGTTGATGGAGGTGGAGGAGGCGGAGGAGGAGGTGGAGTTGACTGAGACTCATCTTGAGGACTTGTTGGTGGAGATATCGGTGGTGGAGAAACGAAGATATCCTTACCAAAGTCAACACTAGACAACCTGTCACCTGTAGGGGAAAAATACATAATAGATTCAAAAAATGTGGCATCTGCACTCACATAATATTTTCTTTCTACTAGATCAAAACACTAATACCCTTTTTGGGTACGAGAATAGCCAATGAACACACATTTGACAGCTCTAAGAGAGAGCTTGTCACGTCCAAGAGTAAAATTGTGCACAAACGCCACAAATCCAAAGACTCTGGGGGTAAGAGAGAATAAATCCTCATGAAATGCAATCAAGAACGGAACTTTTTCCCCAAGCATAGTGGATGGCATTTGGTTCGCCAAGTAACATACAGTAAGAACCGCGTCACCCCATAAAGAATGAAGAGCTAGACTTTGAATCAAAAGAGTCCTTGTGACATCCAGAAGATGATGGTGTTTGCGTTCAATAATACCGTTCTGTTGTGAAGTATAAGTACATGAAGTTTGATGAACAACACAGATAGATATGAGAAAGTCCGACAACTGTAAACTAGAAAACTCCAAAGTATTTTCTGTGCGAATAAATTTCACATTAGCAGGAAAAATATTTTTAATCTCAATAAGGAGTGATTTGATAATAGGACCAGACTCCGACTTATTCTTCATCAGAAATACCCAAGATAATCTAGAATAATCGTCTACAACAACCATATAAAGTCGATGTCTCTGATGATCAGGAACGCGACTAGGACCCCATATATCAAAGTGAACCAACTCAAACAACTAATGAACCAACTCAAACAACTAACCACTGTGACGACTTGGAAAAGAGGAACGATGATGCTTCCCAAGCTGACACGCCTCACACTCTAGACTAGTACAAGTAGAGATTTGTGAGAGGACATGACACAACCTTTGCAAAGGAAGGTGTCCAAAGCGAAGATGCCACAAAAACGGGGAGACAAGTCTATAAGGGATAGTAGCATCCCCTGCACAAGGAGGTTGGACAAGTATGTAAAGTCTCCTCTGCTCACGACCACATTCAATCAACCTGCCCGTGAATATGTCCTGAAACACAAGAGAAGAAGGATCAAATATGGCACGATAATATAAATCTTTTGTAATCTGGCTAATAAACAAAAGATTCATCTGAAATTTTGGAGCATCTAAGACATTTTCAAACGCATCAAGAGCGTTAGAACAATTTCCCCATGTCCAACAATGGGTAGATGAATCCCATTGGCAATAACCACTGTTCTACCTAGAGGGATTGACATGTAAGAAGTAAACTCGCCGCACATATGATGAGATGCTCCAGAGTCCATGATCCAGTCAGGCAAATCTGAACTGCTTCTAGTAGTAAGGGCATAAGAAGTACCTAACGAGCTTGAAGATGCTCTAGCAATATGTGCGACATCTAAAGAATCTGCATGCGAAGTAGTTGGAGTAGTCATCATCTCTCGTATCATGGAAACAATATCATCGAAGCATGCATCATGGGCCGGTACATGTGCAGACGGAGGCTCGGTCTGCTCAGCAACTCGTGCGGAGGTTGGATACCCATGCTTCTCATAGCATGTCTCTTCGGAATGATCAAGATGTTGACAATGTGAACATGGGCCTCGCTGACGACCTGTTCCTCGACCACGCGGTCCTCGACCATAGAACTTCGAAGTATTCCCTCTGCCACGAGAGGTTGCCATAGCAGAAGAAGTATGAGCCACAGTATTAGATGATGTAGTAATTCCTCTCATTCTCTTGTAAACCTCCTCCATTGGAGGTATCGTCTATCCTGTAGAAGTTGAGTACGTGTTGCATCGTACTCAGAGTCTATAGATGACAAAAATACTCTCGTCATAGTTGCATTGCGATACAACTGTTGTTGCTCAGTGCTCGTTCTGCTCAGCAACTCGGGCGGAGGTTGGATACCCATGCTTCTCATAGCATGTCTCCTCGGAATGATCAAGACGTTGACAATGTGAACATGGGCCTCACTGACGACCTGCTCCTCGACCATGCAGTCCCCGACTACATAACTGCGAAGTCTTCCCTCTGCCACGAGAGGTTGCCATAGCAGAAGGAGTATGAGCCACAATATTAGATGATGTAGTAATTCTGCTCATTCTCTTGTAAACCACCTCCATTGGAGGTATCGTCTCTCCTGTAGAAGTTGAATACATGCTGCATCGTACTCGGAGTCTAGAGATGACAAAAATACTCTCGTCATAGTTGCATTTCGATACGACTGTTGTTGCTCAGTGCTCGTTGTAATAGGCATGGATCTATACAGACGCTCAACCATACCTCTAAGATGCGAGAAGTGATCATGAAGATGTCGACCATTCTGCTTGGTCGAAAAAATATCGAACTACAACTGTTAAATTTTGCTCTCATTTTTCGCTTGTCCATACGTGGTTACTATCCCATATAGCCTTTGTTGTGGGTTGATTGACAATATCATTGGCAATCCCCGTGATGAGTGTCCCGGAGAGCCATCGAGCATATGCATCATCTTGCTTCCAAGAAGCATTAGCCTCAGTCTTGTCCTCCGGCTCTGGATCTGTCAGAATGTGCTCCTTGCTATGGCACTGCATCGGGATGCGAAACTGCATGGACCACAACTCGTACTTGGTCTTATCCATCTTCACGATGGGAGCCGGATCCTTGAAAGCACCGGACTAAAAGACATCAGCCTTGTTCTCTGACATGGTAGCAAGAATGTCGAAATCCGGAACAGAACTGAGTAGACTTTTATAATGAGTTACGCAATCATATATATAAGATTGGTTAAACCTGCAGACTCATACAACCATCCTCATAACTTGTTGTTTTATGTTAAGAGTTTCCAAGCGCAGGGGTGCACGTTGATGCACGCAGATGTTGCTCGCAGGAGCACGCAGATGCACATGGATGCATGCAGGATATATGCAAGATGCATGCACGACGCACGGTGGCACAAGGTGCATATGCACACCGTGTGCGCAAGGGCGGGCACGGGCGTGCGCAGGCGCAAAACGTGTGTAGGCGCTGGGGCGCAGTTGCGCAATCGGGCGACCGTAGGGAGTCGCACGCAAAGCAAACAAACCTTCGATGGGAAACTGCCTTTGAAGTTGAAAAACACTGCATTCGAGCAGAGAAAACAAACCTTCGACGACCCACCATCCCACAACCGTAACATCGAGGTGGATATCGACACTAAGATGCTTCATGCCTCGGAAAACCACAACGAAAACAACGACGATCATGCTTTCTGTGACTTCCAAACACCAACTACCTACCTTCCTCTCCGTTGCAAGGGTGGCCCTCAACTCGCTTCCTGCAGGAGGGTGTTGGACCAATAAGCACTCTCTCATTCATGCCCTCTCGGACTCGCCATTGAAAGACCACTCTTATGTCCCTCTCTCCCTCTCATGGCCCCCCACAACCCTGTAGAGGATGTTGTTAATTATCCATACAAAGGTCTTTGAAGATTGACCTGTCTTATAGGGACCTCGAAGTGAGATTTTTCTCATACAAACCTTGGAAGGATTTCGTATTGGAGTTCACTACTACGGGAGAATGGAGTTTAAAAAAGAGTCTCTCTACAGAACTCGAAGAAATTAGGTCATTCGAACATGGAGTGCGCTAGGTTACTCGAAATGGAGTGCCTCAAATCAGCAGAGTTTGCAATCTGGATGCTCTACACAATACTCCCCCTTTCTCTCATACTTGTTGGAATATGACGGCTAAATTGGAGGAAGAAACTGAAGATGGAGAACCAAAATCAATAATCTGTTTATTTTTTACTTTCCCTCTTTTAATTTTTTCCTACGTTTTTTTGTACAATCACCGTTTTCTCAAAAGAAAAATCTCCTCTTTTTTTCTCTCTTTTTTCGCGTGCAACTTTTTTCTGCATACGATCATCATTTTTTGGATGCTAGCCTCCCATTTTTTAAAAAGTCACAGCAAACCGGCCAAAAATACTGCAGCTCCCTCTCCCTTTTTCAAACTTCACCTCATTGGCCCAAAAGATTTGCAATCATTTCTTATTTTTTTTCTAATACAGGAGCATCGCACTTGGGCTGAAAATATCGCATGATCCTTTTTTTAAAATTCGACCCCATTGGGCCAACAATGGGATTTTGGGAGGTCGCCTTATTCACCAGTTAGGAGATGCAAGTTTTTGGATGTTGAGTCGGTTAAGAGAGGGAGAGAAAGGCCAAAGAAGTGTTGGAATGAGACTATCCGAATGGACCTTAGTTTTCTTTATCTATGCCTGAGAATGACCCAATATAGATTTGAATGGAGGTAAAAAAATTCATGTAGCCAAATCCTTTTTAATGTGGGAAAAGACTTTGTTGTTGTTGTGACCCCATTGGACCAACAAATAACCTCCCCCCCCCCCAAATAAATATGCATACCCCCTTTGTAAATAAGGCCCCTTCATTTATGAAGGACCCATTGGGGTTCCTGTCACACCCCCAAATTCCGTGATCGAGAATGATCGTGCAGACACAGTAGCTGGATGCTCGAGAATGATCGATGGAGCTGGACTTCAGGAGGAGTCCGAAAATGCGTGGATATTGCGTAGGTTATCCACGGGGGCCTGGAGGCTCAACCGTACGTTACAAGGGAGAAGCATCACAGATAGGGATGCAAACGGTCGGATACGGATACGGATATAGGTATTACCGTATCTTTATCCATTTTTTCATACGAATACGGATGCAGATACAGATATTGACGGATATTAAAACTATCTTACCATATCCTTAAAAAACGGATACGGATGTAAAGTGGATATTGATCGCACACGGGTAATGTTAGAAATACTATATAGAATCAACTTAAATATATAATATTTGGATGGAAAATACAGGATATTAATTCACTAAATATGTTTGTATCATAAAAATTATATAAATATGGTAAAAGAAGGTAGAGAATTATGTTATATATGGTTAAAAATAAATCTTTGACTATATTTATATACGAAAACAGATATACGGATAAGGATACGGATACGGATGTTTACGGATATCAAAACGATATCCATATCCGTATCCATTTTAAAACGGATACGGATACGGATGTCAAAATATATATAAAACGGATAAGGTGACGGATCGGATACGGATATATCCGTATCTGTTTGCATCCCTAGTCACAGAGGACACTGGCTCGGTAGTAGAGTGTCGTGAAGCTTGTAGCAGTGCGAGCAACGAGTACAGGCAGCAGTGCAAGACATGACGGTGGATGCATGCAGCAAGTACGTACGCGAGCGCAGAACATGGCCTTAAATTTCGCCGAAATTCGACCGAATTTCGGTTTCGGTAGGTGACCGAAATTCGGCCGAAATGGCTATATCGGTCGAAATTTGGGGGGGTCTAGTTCAAAAAACCACCGAAATGACCGAAATTTCGCCGAAATTTCATTTCGGTCCCTCACCGAAACGAAACCGAAATCCGACTTTTAAGGCCTTGGCGCATAAAGGCGGTATGTAGTGAAGCAATATGCATTGAGAAGTAATGCGATACGGTCTCATAGGCGTACACACGAAGGCGCATGGTATCGGTACTGATGCGTGGCGATCCGCAAAGGGATGGAGCGTTGCAGGTGCTGAGTACGAGCATTGTCGGGCATGCTCGGTAGTATACGTACGAGAGTGTTCTCGAGGCCACGATGACGAAGTTCTGGAGGACTTCCCCTTAGCATGTAGAACGTTAAGGAATTACCACACGAGGGTCTGGAGGCCGCGGGTTCCCCTTGGTGCAAGACCGAGTGTTCGATGGCACTCGATGAATTACGCGGTAAAGCTGCATCAGCAAGCGTTGGAGCGCAAGTGTGCTGATGACTGGACGTCAACCGTGCGGGAAGACGAAAGGACAACAAGGGAATTGAAGAGACGAGCAGACGAAGAGTTGTTGAGGAACGCGAAGGGTTGCCGAAGAACTCGAAAGGTCTCTTGTGTCTTTATGTATCATTATTGTAAATGTAATAATGAGTGTCCCTTGGGTTGCCTTGAGTCTTGTATAAAAGGAGAGGTGGTGGCTCATTTGTAAACACACAATGTACACACAAGTATAGAGTGTCCACCCACTCCGGAGAGAATTCCCCTTCTAATAAGAGAAGAGCTTTGTGCACGTGCTTGTGTGATTGTGTGGTTGTGTTCTTGAGCGTTCCTAAACGATCCATAGGGTCGAGCTTCTGCTTGTGTTTGAGCGTCGGTGCGTTAGCAAGCAGGGGTATCGAGAAGGGTTAGAGCACATCCACGACCGTTCTACTCGGGAAGGCTGGTTAGCTACGGGTTAGCTAATGCCGCACAGGATCGGTCGAAATCGATAGCGGGATTTTGACACTGGGACAGTTCCCATCATGGATTCTTCTTCTATGAGATTCATGGCTCAATGATGAACCCAAACATGATGAGAATTTCCAAAATTCATGTACCGCAAAGATCGTTGATTATGCTTTCCAAGTGATTATGGACGATATGCAAAACTTTGAAGGGATCATGAACGTTGAAGCATCCCGACATTAGGGTTCCAAGAAACCTAGAATTTTCTTGACGATGATATTCAGAACTTGCATAATATGAGTAATCTTCACAAACAAAACCATGCTGAACAAAAAAATCTTGAATTTGAACAAATCTTGAATATAGTCAACAATAAATTTTCAAGAACAAACAATATCCAAGAACCAAACCCGCTTTAATACCATATAGAAAATGACGAATGCAAAAGTGCATCAGAGATAAAGAAATATAAAACATTGAATATCACCATGATTTTACATGGAACCCTACTCCTTATGGAGCGGGATGAAATCACGGGAGAATCGCCTCATAGGCTTGATATTCTATTCAACTTTCTCTCAATTGTTACATTTGGTATGCGATTTCTTCTGTAGCCCCATCAGTTAGATCAAGTCTCATTTATAGACGATGTGGGACAAAACCTGTAGATGTGGTACCATCTCCACATGCATACTCCAACAGAAATGAATGAAAAGGAGATGCTTTTTATTCATCCTCTACCTCTCTATTTACCAATATAAGAGGTCAAAACAAAAGTGGAATGAAATCAAAGGGGAATAATATAGATATTTAAATATCTCATAGACTATCTCAAAAATCTCTAGATCCTCAGAAGAATTCTAATTATGTGGGGATTGTAGAGTATCTGTTATATATAGAAGCAAAATCTAACAAAGAGCAAGAAACTTATAGTGACAATCGTGATCCACCCGAATCTTCTTTTCCTTGACTTATATTTATCTTTTAGTTTAGATAGCGACGAGTGTGCATTGGTTTGCTTATACCTTGTGCTTTGTGTCATTTCATGCAGGTTCAGGATGCTTCAAATGTGGGGCATCGGATCATATTGCCAAGGATTGTCCTCAAGCCACCAAGAGCAAAGAGAATGCCTCAAATTATGTTTTGAAAGAAGATAATAGACAGAGGGGTGGCAGTCATCAAAGGTTCATAATTTTTTTCTTCTATTTAGCTTTTATTAAGTATGCAGTTCATTACTAGCCTGCACTAAAATAAGTGCTACTTTAGGTATGACATGGTATTTGATGATGATGATGATCCTAGAACTGGATGTCAAAGCCATGGTGATAAAACTGGTTCCGGATCTAAAAAGCGGAAGATTGAGAATCATCGTTCTGAAGTTCCAGTGCAAAAAGGTGACAAAACACACATCTCGGATTCAAGGAATTACAAAAATCGGCATGACTATGAAGATAGAGGACATCATAAAGAAACTGATGTTCGATTTGGGGATAGATCACGTGATGATGATTATAGGGACAAGGCATACAGACAAAGAGATACATATGTACATGATAGGGACCGTGAGACAGAGAGGTACCTGGACAGTGGAAGACATGCATGGAGGGAAGATTCGAGCAACAAGAAAAGTTCAGACTCAAGCCATAGGGCTAGGGATGCAAGGATTGATGGAGACACAAAGGCTGTTTCTAGCCTTGACAACGGGGCAGATCATGATTCGGAATCTAGAGAAAGGAAAAGAGAGAGATATGATGAACGACGAGAGGATAGCAGGCATCATGAGAGTAGTAGACGAGGGAAGGATGGCAGTGGATGGCATAGAAGTCCAGATTTAGGTCGCAGTGATTATGACAGCAGGGATAAAAGGTATAGAGATGACAGAAGGAGATGAAATCTTTTTCATGAGCTGGTACGTATTAACTTGAGCAGTTTGTGCCTTGATTTTTCGTGCTTCTGGGCCCATCTTAATAGCAATTTTGTGTTGATAAGATCTTTTGATGATCCGTTGTATATGCTGGTTAAATTATTAACAGTTGCTCTGTGGAATCTGAATCAAGAAGTTGCTCCCTCTGGATATTGAATTTTACAGAACACATATTTTCCAGGCATTGTAAAATGCAGCCATTCTTGTGATGAAGCCTACTTCTTTGGTTGATGCATTATTCCTTTGAGGCCAGAAGTTCAATACAATTATGGGTAATGCTCGATGAAATTGCTGGTCTCTTGAAGATGTACTGCACGCACGCACGCTTGACGCACATACGCATCAAGACTGTCAAATTTTAACGGTCTTAGAATTGATGAAATTTACCCCCTTCAGATGGAGAGCATACGAGACTCTGTTTCTGACGAATGACGAAATTGTAATGGCATGTTAGGGGGATATAGTGATGAATATACATATTTTTTATTTCCAAAAAATAAAAAATAGATGGAAAATAAGGGTGGGAGTAGCCAATTGGCTACTCCTAGGGAGTAGCTTCATTTAACCCATATATATATATATATATATATATATATACATACACACACGAAGGCTTATATCTTCCACATTTTTTAAGTTTTTGAAATACCACCATGTGTATTCATCTATATATCCCTCCAATTTGCCATTTGAATTTTGTCAGAAACAGAGACTCCTATGACCTCCATCTAGAACAGGCCGAATACAACAATTCTAAGATCGTTAAAATTACCTGTTCTATATGGAGGTCATAGGAGTCTCTGTTTCTAACGAAATTCGAATGGCAAATTGAAGGGATAATAGATGAATATACTGGTATTTTTCAAAAAATTAAAAAAATGTGGAAGATATAAGCCTTGGTACATGTAAAATTACATGCACCTTGGTGCAAGCTCCCCATCCTCTTATATATAGAGGATGGGGAGCTTGCACCAAGGTGCATGTAACTTTACATGCACCAAGGCTTATATCTTCCACATTTTTTTAATTTTTTCAAAAATACCACCATCTATATTCATCTATATATCACTACAATTTGCCATTTGAATTTCGTGTATACCACCAGAATATTTTGTATAATGCGTGTATGCTTTTGTAATTGTATCTCACTCAATTGTAAAACTCACATAGAACATGCAAAATAAGAAAACAAATATCAGGATTTGTAAAAAAAAGAATAAAAATGTAAATATGAATGACATATATATAAAATAACTATATCACAATGTAAATCCATGCCTCGCCTCCTAATAGGAAAGGGGTACCATCGCCGTTGTCTTCAACAATCAAGAGGGAGGCGACGGGCGGAGATCTTGGCAGCGCTGGTCGCCTGTGGCGATGAGGTGCGAGGTGGTCGAAGAGGGGCACCTCGCAAAGGCGGCGGAGCGAGATGATGTGGCCGCACGAAGAGGGTTGCGCCGCTGGAGTTGCGAGGGGGCGGTCGACACTTCAGAGTCGGCGATGAGGCACCACGTTGGAGGACGTGCAGGCAGAGCGCAGCCTGACGGAGAGCAGGGCCGAGGGCGGGTGGTAGGGGTGCGAGCGGAAGGCTACCGCCTCGCGCGAAGAGGAAAAATAAAAAAACACGCAAAAATGGGGCGGGGGGAGCTAAGTTAGCTCCCCCTACGGGGCAGCCCCATCAACCCCACATACATACATACATACATACGTACGTACGTAGGTAGGTAGGTATGTAGGTAGGTATGTAGGTAGGTATGTAGGTATGTATGTATGTATGTATGTAGGTATGTATGTAGGTATGTATGTATGTATGTATGTAGGTATGTATGTAGGTATGTATGTTTGTATGTATGTATGTATGTATGTATGTATGTATGTATGTATGTATGTATGTATGTATGTATGTATGTATGTATGTATGTATGTATGTATGTATGTATGTATGTATGTATGTATGTATGTATGTATGTATGTATGTATGTATGTATGTGTCTGTCTGTGTGTGTCTGTGTGTGTCTGTATGTGTCTGTCTGTGTCTGTCTCTGTGTGTGTGTGTGTGTGTGTGTGTGTGTGTGTGTGTGTGTGCGTGCGTGCGTGCGTGCGTGCGTGCGTGCGTGCGTGCGTGCGTGCGTGCGTGCGTGCGTGCGTGCGTGCGTGCGTGCGTGCGTGCGTGCGTGCGTGCGTGCGTGCGTGCGTGCGTGCGTGCGTGCGTGCGTGCGTGCGTGCGTGCGTGCGTGCGTGCGTGCGTGCGTGCGTGCGTGCGTGCGTGCGTGCGTGCGCGCGCGCGCGCGCGTGCGTGCGTGGGCGTGTGCGTGTGCGTGTGCGTGTGCGTGTGCGTGTGCGTGTGCGTGTGCGTGTGCGTGTGCGTGTGCGTGCGTGCGTGTAGGTACGCGTGTAGGTACGCGTGTAGGTAGGTAGGTAGGTAGGTAGGTAGGTATGTAGGTAGGTAGGTAGGTAGGTAGGTAGGTAGGTAGGTAGGTAGGTAGGTATGTATGTAGGTATGTATGTAGGTAGGTATGTAGGTATGTATGTAGGTAGGTATGTAGGTATGTATGGATGGATGGATGGATGGATGGATGGATGGATGCATGCATGCATGCATGCATGCAATGTATGTCTGCATGTATGTAATGTATGTATGTATGTATGTATGTATGTATGTATGTATGTATGTATGTATGTTGGGGGGGCGCACTTCAAATGAGGTGGAGTCTCACCAACATTGTGGTGAGCTATCACTCGGATTTTTCAGATCACAATGACGGTAGCATAAAAAATATTATCCAAAAGGGTATTTCCGTCATCTCGTTTTTTTTGTAAATTTGAGTTTCATTTAATTGATTTCAATTACTATTTAATGTTTTCTGGATTTGGTATTTTTGAATTATACCTTTACAGGTTTTTTTTTTCAATTTTACGCCGAATAAATTGGATTAAACCATATCTTTGTAAACGTCCTCGAGTTTTTATGAAAATGTATGTTCTTTGTGTAGCTTCGGTAATAATTTCGTTTTATCACATTTTCGTTGTATATTGGTAATTCTATTTTGTAAATCGGTACATTCGTTTTGTAAAATTCAATGAGTTTTTGTAAGAGTAATTATCCTTTTTGTAAACTGCGGTCTTTTTTTGTAAATGTATATATTCATTTTGTAAAATTTGTGTGATTTTTTGTAACTGTATCGTGCTCTTTTGTAAAATTCTCGGAGAGCTCTGCAAAAATAAGATAAAACAACAATGAGATTTGTAAAAAAGTGAATCAATATGTAAATCAAAAGGTCAATTATGTAAATTATCAAACAACAATGTAAATCCGTGCATTACCATTGCATATCCACCGATCGACCCCTCTTTCGCCTAGAGGAACCTCATAGCCCTCGACGAAAAGCCCCTTCGCCATCGCCGCCAGCACCACCACCGAGCTTGACCCTCCTTCTCCATTGTTGCCGCCAATCACAGGAGCCCCACCCATCCGCCAGGAGCCTTCCTCGGAGAAGAAACATCACCCGCTCTTTGCATGGAGGAGAACCTCTGCCAGAACGCCGCCCCGTTGTTGTCCTTCCTCGTCTGCCTCCTCCCTCATCGTCCGATCCCTCTTCACGCGCGTACGTCTGATCCCTCTCCTCGCGCCACCGCCGCCCTATTGCCTGCACGATTAGGAATTAGGTTTTGAAAATATGGAATGCAATTGATGGAGATAAATGTGGGTTCTCACATTCTATATTTAGAATGTGACAAAAAGACTAAAATAGGTTTTCGTGTGCTTAAAAAAATCATTAATATGTCAT
The DNA here is from genome assembly GCA_037367405.1 of Ottelia alismoides. NCBI lineage: Eukaryota > Viridiplantae > Streptophyta > Magnoliopsida > Alismatales > Hydrocharitaceae > Ottelia > Ottelia alismoides. The sequence continues at coordinate 257,714 of JAZKJV010006435.1, forward strand.
TAATTATAACCACGCGATAAAAAATAGAAGGTCGAGATTAAGGGCTCACCACAATATTGGTGAGACCCCCTCTCATTTGAAGTTTCTCTTATATATATATATATATATATATATATATATATATATATATATCGGGCCCTTCCAATGAGGTGCACGTTTCTTGGGTGCATGGAAAGCCCATCACGAGATCCGTTAGATCTCGATTTAGCGGTTTTTCGTTCAAAAGGGTATTTCAGTCCATACATTTTTGTTTTAAATTTGAATTTAATTTCAATTTTGAAATTTATTTCATCCTTGTATTTTTTCCGTTTTTAGCGTGTCTCATTTGGTATTTTTTGTTGCCTTTTAGTTAATGAAGTTTCGCCAACGTGGTAGCAATTTCACGCAATGTAGAATAGCAGATCTTTTTGTAAAATTCCCGTTGATATAGTAAAAACTGTAACCTGCATTGTAAAATAAAATCACAATTAGTAATAGTTATATTATATAATTGTAATTTTGATAACACTATTGTAAAAATTCATGCACGTTTTGTAAAATCTGTATAAAGATTGTAAATCCACATTCACTATTATGTGTGTTTTTCAAAAAAATGTACGGTACTTTCACGCCCTGCAGAATGTCAAGCATATTTGTAAAATTCAAATCCGTATTGTAATTTTGCATCATGCATTGTAAAATAAATGTAAATAGTTTTTGCCATATCACGAGATTTAAATAAATGTAAAATAATAGTCTGCAATTTGTAGAAAATGATATGAGATTGTAAAATACGATCTGAGATGGTAAAAAATACTCGAGATTGCAAAATATGATCTCTGATTGTAAAAAACTGGACACCCCTCCATCTCCAGCAACCTCTCTACCCGCACCTCCTCTGCCTTTTTCCTCCACGATCCACCTGAAATTTGTAAAAAATGATACGAGACTGTAAAATACGATCTGAGATTGTAAAAAAATACTTGAGATTGCAAAATAGGATCTCTGATTGTAAAAAACAGGGCACACCCTCTATCTCCAGCATCCTCTCTACCCGCACCTCCTCCGCCCTTCTCCTCCACGACCCACCTCCTCCATGTACGTCCTCCTCCGCACACACACCTCCATTCACGCACTCCTTCAACCTTCTCCTCCATGATCCACCTCCTCCACGCGTAGCCATCACCCCCACACGACTTCGCCTTTATTACATACAAGAAAATAACCTTGGAGAACGCCATCACCGGCCACCGTAGAGCAGCATGTTGCATCCATCGTCTTGCACGCCATCAGCGACGAGCAGCAACCTCCTCTCCTCATGTCTTCATCGAGAGAGAGAGAGAGATGGAGGGATGTACTCGTGCGGCAATCGAGATCGAGAGAGACGGGGGAGAGGGAGAGAGAGAGAGGGGAGAGAGGAGATAATTGTGGAGTGTTTGTTGCATTCTTAATTTAGAATATGTTAAAATGATCATAATGGGTTTTTCAACATTAAAAATATATTACTAACGAGCTATTAATGACAACCATCGGATTGATTGCGAACGGTTAGGATGACGGGCTTTCTATGCACCAAGGAAAGGTGCACCTCATTAGAAAAATTCTACATGTGTGTGTGTGTGTGCGTGTGTGTGTGTGTATGGATTTAATGAGGCTCCCCCTGGTTGGCTGCCCCCCCTATTTTCGGCATTTTTTAATTTTTTGAAAAATAAAACCATGTATATTCATCCTTATATCCCTCCTATATGCCATTCAAATTTCGTCAGAAACAGAGACTCCTACGACCTCCATCGAGATGGTGTCGATTTAAAAATCCTGTTACCATTAAAAAATGACTGTCTGGATGGAGGTCGTAGGAGTCTCTGTTTCCGACGAAATTCGAATGGCATGTAGGAGGGATATATGGATGAATATACATGGCGACATTTTTTGAAAAAAAATAAAAAAAAAGCACCGAAAATTGTGCGGGGGCAGCCATGTTGGTTGCCCCAAGGGGGCAGCCCCATTAACACCCCTCTCTCTCTCTCTCTCTCTCTCTCTCTATATATATATATATATATATATATATGGTAAAATGGGGTTGTCCCCAGGGAGTAGCCAACTTGGCTACTCCCACCCCTATTTTTCCCTCATTTTTTTATTTTTTTGAAAAATAAAAATTTGTATATTCATCATTATATCCCTCCCACATTCTATTAAAATTTCGTCAGAAACAGAGACTCCAAAGCCCTCCATCCAGACGTCATTTTTTTAACGGTCGCAGGATTTTTTAAATCGACCATGTTTGGATGGAGGCCGTAGGAGTCTCTATTTCTGATGAAATTTTAATAGAATGTGAGAGGGATATAATGATGAATATACAAATTTTTATTTTCCAAAAAAATAAAAAAATGAGGGAAAAATAGGGGTGGGAGTAGCCAAGTTGGCTACTCCCTGGGGGCAGCTCCATTTACTCTCTCTCTCTCTCTCTCTCTCTCTCTCTATATATATATATATATATATATATATATATGCGTGTGTGTGTGTGCGCGTGCATGCATGCGTGCGTGCGTGTGTGTGTGTGTGTGTGTGATTGATCCTGTGAGAGACAAATTATAAGAGCATGAGAGTAGTGATTCTAGACCACTAGATTCTATCTTCTCTCTCCTGGTTGATTAGATGAGGTGAGAGATGAACAGAATCTAGTGGTCTAGAATCACTGCTCTCACGCTTTAACAAGCAAGTTTTTAAAAATCAGATTGGACGTTGAACCGATCAATCTTTGATTCAGTCCAACCGGGTCGGACCGTCAGTCCAAACTGGTTGAACTGGTGATGATGTCAGCATGACATCATCATTCATATCGACTCGGAAAAAATCAGATCGGGATTTATTTACTGGTCCAATCGATCGAATCGATTTTTTGAACCGATAAAATCAGATACAAATATGTAAGTATGTACTTTATATATCAATGAAATAATTATTTAAAAAGTCAAATCTTTCAATAGAATACCATGATTGTCTATTTCGAGTAAATTCTACAAAAGTTAGTCACTTTTTTAGCATTATATATGAATAAATATTGTCATTATTTATTTAAAGTTGCTTCATGAAAATTACTCTAAGAAAGTAGTGAGACAACTTATATTCCAAAAAAGAAGGGCATAACTGATATCACAGAAGTTAAGAAGGGCACAAGTGATAAAAATAATATTATTTCATTATTTAATCCTTTATTTTTTTGAGAATTTATTAAACCATCAAAATCCGGGTCAACCCAATTGGACCACGTGAGTGAAATCGGTCTGACCATCGGTCGAACTCTGTTTTTATTTTCTTATTTTTTTGACGTTAATTACATAAAACTGGCTGAACCGACCGGAATCCTGCTTAAAGGATCACTATATTATATATATATATATATATATAGGGGGCCCTTCTAATGAGGTGGGTCTTTCCTGAAATTCAGAAAGCCACTATCAATTTTGTAAATTACGTAACAATTTTGTAAATTTAAACTACATATTGTAAAATACTGACGCTTATACAATTATGTAAAATATATCATCCATATTGTAACAAACTTTTAATGTCAAATATAGTAATATTTTCATAAATTTTTCATGATATACATATTATATTAATATTTAATATTAAATTTATGGAGTTAGAATGTGTAAAATAAATAGAATAAATGCTTAAATTGACGTGGCTTTCCATGCATCCAGGAAAGGTGCACCTCATTTGAAATATTTCCTATATATATATATATATATATATATATATATATATATATATATATAACACATACAGGGAATTTATCCAATGAGCTCTAAGCTCATTTGAGATCAGATGAGCCCGTATTTTCGTCCTTTAGATCATGCTCCAATGATCATGTTTTATCTCATCCATTCCCTTTTTTAGTGTCAATCCTTACCATAATAAATTCCCTCCACATTCTCCTCGTAATTGATTTCCTTTTTTGATTTGCAATTAAGTCTTCCCAATATTGCATTGTATTTTTTTTGATATATCCAAAATCATCGATCTTCTTCTTGCCGCGAAATCTCAAGATCTCCAACGATGAAATAAGATCGTCTTCAAGTCCTTGATTTGTAAGTTTTTTCGTTGCTTATTAGACATTTATTTATTGTTCTTCTGTAGAGTTTGATCGTTTGTTTTTTTATTTTCGATTTCAGTTTCAAACGCGATGGATCATATGTGACTAGAAATTAATCGTGGTTTCTCAGAAGCAATGATGAACGTTGTGTCGTGGATGGATTTGAATCTTGAAAAGATCGTGTCAGAAGAAGAGAAGACGAATGTCTCGCAATTGGATTTGGATAGCGAAAACATTATTTTTTAAAAAAATACTAAGTTACTGATGGCATTTGCATATGTTACTGACAATTTATCATGTATTACTTTTCTATTTTATTATTCTTACTAATTAAATTCCATTTATAGTTACTTACGTATCTTAAGTTATTTATGTGTGGCTATCAGTAACACTTGACGTATTACAAGTAATTAAATGGACTACATAAGTAAAGAAGGTGTGATTCGATAGTAATTCAAAACATAGATTATAATAATTAAGATATAGAGAAGCATCAGTAACTTGTAACTAATTGTACGTAAAAGAAGACAATGAATTCAGTAAGGTGGAATAATTATAAAAAATCATTCATGTGGCTAGTAACTTAAGTATTACTACCAGTAACTCTCATTGCATTATAAGTAATTTTAAAAGTTATAAAAGTAAATAAGAAGCACGTCGGTAACACTCAAATTATTAAGTAACTATAACATTAGTAACAATTAAAATGAGTTCAATAACATTTGATTCATGATTTGTAGTCAGAATTGATTTTTTATTCAAGGCATTTTGATTTCGTATAATTTAGTATTTAGTCACGACTATCAGTAACGTTTATCATATTACAAAAAATAAATTAATTTACCGAAGTAAAGAGGGGGTAATTTGATAGTAATTAAAAATATAGAATAAGTAAGATTGAGAAAAGCATCTGTAACATGTAACAAATTGTAAAGTAAGATAAAACAATGGAATCAGTAACTTCGAATAGTTATGAAAAAAAACTCGAGACCAGTAACTTACGGATTGCTATCAGTAACACTTGTCGCATTGTAAGTAATTTAAAAGGTTATATAAGGAAATAAGGGATGCCTCAGTAACACGTAAAGTATTAAGTAACTATAAATCAGTTACAATCAAAATGAGTTCAGTAATATGGATATTTGTAATCAGTATTTGTTATATGGACATTAATAATTTTTACCTTCACGTTTGAATATAACACTTATCTCACAACAAAAATTACTTGATTTATGAATATGTATTACTTGAGTAACATGAATGAATTACTGATTTCTGTACAATGTAATATTACAAATGTAAATTACTGACAATTATTTTTAATATTACTGATCTCGCAACAAATAATTACTCGAGTAAACAAGTAAATTACCAATCAGATTTATAATGATTATTTCTTTGGTTCGAAATTAAAGATTTGAATTTATCTTTTCAAATCCGTCTTCCTTTTTTTAAGGATTCGACATAATTGGAAAAATTAAAGGCTCAAACATATTAATACCCTTCCAAAAACATGCTCCTTCGAAATAGACAACCTTTAAAATAGAAGTACAGTGGAGAGCCTACATTTGGTGCTCACCAAAACTCAAATGGGCACATGGCTCACTAGATAAGCTCTCTCTCTCTCTCTCTCTCTCTCTATATATATATAGGAAATTTAACAAATGGAGACTGTGCCCATTAGCATTTCGGTGAGCACTATTTGTAGGCCACACAAGTATATTACCAATTGAGTGGTTACCTATTTCAAAGGAAGCCGTTTTTGGAAGGAGATTAATATGCAAAGCGATGTAGCAATAAGTGGTATTTCAATTATATCGCATCCTAAAAAAGGGAAGAACATTTTGGAAAGAAAACGTTCGAATCGATGATTTCTTGCAGAAAATTGAGATCCAAATACTCAGGTCAGTAATATATATACAATTGTTAAGTAAATGGTTGTTGCGAGATCAGTAATATCCAAACAACGGTCAGTAATTTACATTCATTTTATTATATGGTGCAGAATTCAATAATATATACACACTAGTCAAGTAGGTGCTTGTTGTAAAGTCAGTAAAAGCATAACAAATGATTTTTAATTTCCATATATATTATTACTTTCAACATAATTCAGTAACATAGAGACGATACTCAAGTTATATATATATATATATATATACATACAGTTCTTAAGTAAATTATTGTTGTGTGTTCAGTAATGTATATATCTGTCTTATATCACATGTTCAGTAATATGCATACGATTCTCAGGTAATAGCTACTATGAGATCAATAATAACAAAGTAATGGTCAGTAAGTCATGGACATTGCTCAAGTAAGAAAAAAACTATTTGTTAATGCAATGCGCATTACATACACGATGGTATTACTAATCATTTCTTATGTTATTACTGATTCACAACACACATTTACTTGACCATTTTGTACATATTACTAAATTCTGTACAGGATAACTATTAGGATGTAAATTATTTATCATTGTCTTGATATTACTGATAAGCCAAAAAACGAGCGACCGAGGTAAGAAGGTATCAATGGTCGTTGCGACCTTGACCTCTCGGATCAGGCTCAATCAAGAAGAAAGAAAGACCACCAATCGAAATATCAAACAAATCAGGTCAGGGCAAAAACAACGGTGTCGCTATTTTATTTTACCTAGTATAGCTATCAGGGTCGAACACAAGGAGCACGGTTTGGAAAAACCTACGAAGTAGTCGGGAGTCAAAAACAAGTATTTTTTGTGGTTTTTATGTTTTTTATTTTTTTTGGATTTTTCAATATTAGGAAAAAGGCTAAAAACACTAAGAAAACCTCAATCAAACAATTACCAACTACCTCAAACACACTCAGAAAATTCAAATAAAAATATTTTTGGATTTAAGAAATATTCAGATGTTTTTGCTATTTTTCTTAGATTTTTCTGATTTTTAGTTAATTTTATAAAAATGAAACAAGTCCAAAAATGCAAGCTATTGTGCAGTCAGAATCTAAAGGCTATTTAAAAATATCTAAATAGCCTATAAAATTCTAATAATAATTTTATGAGAAACTAGAAATAAACTACTAATTACAGAAACTGAAATTGTATTTTTTTTATTTTTTAAGAATTTTTAATGATTTTTCTAGATTTTTTAGTTTTTTTTTCAATTTTTAGGTTTTTATAAGTCCAAAAGCAATGAAACTTGGATAGAAGTAAAAGCACACAAAAACAACACATTGTATTTTTTTGGATTTTTTAGATGGTTTTTAATATTTTTAGTTGATTTTTAAAACTGAACATAAGCTAATTTTTGGGTTTTTGAATTTTTAAAAATATTAAATGAAAACAAAAATGATCCAAAAATTCAGAGAAATTTTTACACAATAGCAGAGGCCATGTGTCCGAATTTCACGAAGTTTGGGCAAGATTTGATAATTACTTCAACCAAGCAAACATGTACAACACACAGGGACCAATATGCAAGAAAAGGAAGTTTCAGGGACTGAATGATAACACGTTTAAAAAGTTCTTGGATCTTCTACAATTTTCGCATTAATTCAACACATGTCCAAAAAACACGCACAGGGGTATGGATGTAAATAATAAAACTAAACAATCAAACCATAGCATCCATTAAACTCGGGACAAAATATGCAAATGTCACAAGAAGACACATGACGATGCACGTGCACCCATACAAAGACTAAATAGCAAATAATGAAAACTGTAGGGCAAATAGTGCAAAATGGTCCATAGAGTACTACTTATTTTATAGACTAAATAAAAACATAAAGAAACTGCAGGGAAGAAGGTGCAAATTACCCAACCTGGGCGTGCGGTTCACGTGGGTGACAGGTGGCGGCGGTGAGTGGCTGGCAACGTGTGGTGATGATGTTGATGGCTGGCGCATCCAACGGCTCTGACAATATCACGAATGTGGGACGTACGTGGCCGTTAGATATCAGATCTTACGGCCTGACACGAGCAGGTGTTGGACGGTCCAGATGTAGTCTGGCGAAGAGGCAAGATCCGACGATGGAGAAGGCAGCTGGACGAACTCCTCCCTGGCGAAGTTCACTGGAGAACTGATGGCGCTTCGGGCGGCTGATGATCGATCAGGAGGAGGGGCTCGACTCGCGACACTCCTTCGCGTCGGGTGGCAGTGGCGGATGGAGCATCCATCGGTCGGATCTCCGGGAAGGGGGTGGTGACCTGGAATAGATTCGGTGAGGTGGATGAGATGCAATCTGGGGGTAATCACGTACTTTCTGACCTGCAAAATAAAGCTTCTAATCGGAGGAATGCTCCTGCGAGGGTTATTGGATAAAACACGAATGGAAACGACGGTGGGAGGTGGAGGAAGGTTCCAGCGAAGGCGAGGGATGGAACCTAGCCCAAACTTGGCTCGGATAGCCAAGATCGGGATGATCAGGCTGCGGAAGGATGATGACGGTGAGCGGGGGGTCCTATCTAAGCGGATGAAGGCGGTCAATGGAGCTCCGACCGCTGGGTCAGAGCCGGCAGAGGGGGCGGATGCAAAATCGGTGATAAACAAAACTAGGATCGATGAGAGGTCTATCTGAGGGTCTAAGATCAATCCTGAGCTCCAGGAGGTGAAATCGAGATGGGTCGTCGCCTCAACCACGCTGCGGCAGGCGGGGAGGCTCGAACATGGCGACGCTCTGGCCACCAGCGTTGAGCGACGACTGTAGGCACTCTCTTCGACCACCAAAGGGCGCTTCCAGACGATGTCACTGAGGGGAAGGTTTCTAGGGTAGAATGAGGGCTTGCAACGCGAGCTGAGGAGCTGGGGGATGGATGGAAGACTTTTATATGCGTCCCAGGAGGCGAGAAAGAATGAGCATGGGCACGCGAACCAAGGTAGATCCGACCTTCCCTAGGGATTCGCGAGTGTCGGGGATCCAAGGGGAAGGTCGGGCGAAGAAATCGGGGCAAAAGGTGGTCGGATCCGCTCCAGAGATTTTGGAGAAATCGGGCCGGCAAGTCAGATCCACGAAAGTGGTTCGGGGGGGGGGGGGCAGTTTACCAAGGTCAAAAGTCCCCCGTGGACCAATCAGAAAAAATCAGGGGTCAAAATTCATTTGTAAAATAATTTAAAATCGAAAATGATTTTATTTAAAAATATGTTCAACATGAAAAATGTTCCTTATTTTCCAAATTATTTTTTAGTGATATTTATTTTTTGAAAATAGATTAAGGTATATACATTATATTATATTATATACATGTATAAAATGCCTAGGTATTTTTGTATTTATTTTTTTATTTTCTTATTTTTGTACAAATACTCTAATTTTATATTTTATTTATTTACAACATAAAATTTAGGTTATAAATTAATTTTTATTTTATTTTTATGATTTATTTAAGATTATTAAATAAATAGGAATAGATACATATATACATGGTATGCACAAGGTGGAGAGGGAAAATTATTTCGTTTTTGTTTTTAATTTTCTAATTTTTATTTTATTTGTAGAAATATATACAAGGTAGTATAAATACATTTTTATTTTATTTTTGTGAAAAATAAATTATTTATATACATAGAGGGCATATGTACAAGGTTGAGTGTCCCTATCTCTCTTTACTCATTTTATTTGGCGATCAGGCCCATGTTGGGCTCTCTCTTGGGTTCAGGTCACTCAATGTTTATTCTAAATATTTCCCTCTTTTTCTTTTATTCTTTATTCTTTTATTTATGCACAAATACATGATTATTATTGCTATTAACAGATGCATGCTTATTGTTATCTTATTGTATTTACAACTATATGCATGATACACTACAAACTGGACAGCCTTTGGGGACGGTTATTGGGGACGGGCAATCAACAACCGTCCCCTATACTATTACAGGGGACGGTTGTTTGCTGACTGTCCCCTCTGTAACGTTTTAGGACGGTCGATTATGACCGCCGCCTTTAACATGACATTTAGGGACGGTTACATGACTGTCCCCGGAACCGGGCTTTAGGGGACGATCATAACCGTCCCCGTTACTTCACTGTGACCATCGTTTATAATGAAACTAAAGGGGACGGTTACAACCGTCCCATATAGTTAATTTGATGGGACGGTTGCATAACCGTCCCTAAAACCACTGTAAATGGCGCGCTGGGGGAAATTTCTGTAAGCATAGGGGACGTTCAACTCGTAACCGTCCCCGATTATTATTATAAGGGACGGTTACAACCGTCCCTTATAATAATAATCGGGGATGGTTTAGTAACCGTCCCTAAAACCAACCATAGGGGACGGTCCACTTAGAACTGTCGCCGATTATTATTAAAAGGGACGGTCGAACGACCGTCCCCGTTGGTAATATACCCATCCCCGGCGAACCCATCTCCCTCATTCCTCCAATCGACCCCCAGCGGCAACAACCTTCCCCAAATCGCCTCCGGCCTCCTCCTCCTCCCTCCGGGCTCCTCCTCCGCCCTCCGGCCTCCTCCTCCACCCTCCGGCGTCCGTCATCTCACCCCTTGCCCTCCGGCCTCCGCCTCCACCCTTCGGCGTCCGCCCTCTCGCCCGACCTCCGGCCTCCACCTCCTCCTCCGCCCTCCGGCCTCCTCCTCCGCCCTCCAGCCTCCTCCTCGGCCCTCCGACGTCCGCCCTCCGGCCTCCACCTCCTCATTTGGATGTAAGTTTTTTAAGTTTTTGATAATTTATTAATATATTATACTTGCTTTAATTTCATAATCTTATTTGGATGTATAGATTTGTAAAAGCATTGTTTAATTTTTGTAAAGTAGAAGTTGTATATACATTATTAGATCAAAACATATAGTATGTGTAATGATATATGAATGCTTATGATTGTAAAGTAGAGGTTGTAAAGTAGAGGTGCTTAATCAATTCTCCCAAATTAGTTGCTTTATGATTGTGAAGTAGATGTTGTAAAGTTTAATCATATATGCATACATAGTTTCTAATGATTTAATAGTTGCTTAATAGTTTAGTTTAGAGGATCCAAAAAATATAATCTAAATACAACTTTGAAAATTACCAAAATTTTTGAAATTAACTTTGGATCTTACCTTCAGGCAATGGATAAAAGTTGGATGAACAAAAGATTCGATGACTATCGGACATATAATAAAGGAGTTATCGGATTCATAGACTGGGCTATTCGATATGAATCACACTATCATATTGTAGGAGGTGAAGGAGATAAGATACATTGTCCTTGCATAAGATGCAAAAATACTTTGACCCAAAATCGAGCCATAGTTTACGAGCATTTGATATTAAATGGGTTTTGGCTACGTTATACGAATTGGACATATCATGGTGAAGGAGTTAATTTAGAAGAAGATAGTAATGTCCACGGTGATACTGAAAGAGATGTCTCAGAAATACAAGACCGTGATGATATATTTGAGACGGTAGATAACATTCGAGGACATGACACCGATGAAATGATGGATTCGCTTCCGGATACGTTGCTTGAAAAAATACAAGATGCAGAGAAGCCATTATGCTCAGGATTCAAAATGTCTCGATTACGTTTTCTTCTGGAGATGTTTAAGATAAAAGTGAAGAATCAGGGTGATGAATATCCATTCATCACTCTTTATTCTTATATTTTAGCTACAAAAACCTTTGCAAATGCATGTATATTCATATAAATACAAATAATTACTAAAAGCATGCATTATATAAAGTTTAATAATTAGCATGTTTTTATGCAAAAATAAAAGAACAAAGAGACAAAAGAAAAAGAGGGAAATATTTAGAATAAATATTGCGCAACCCAACCCCAAGGGAGGGCTCAACATGGGCCTGACCGCATAAAAGCCAAAGTAGAGAGAGATAGGGTGCTCATGTGTGTAAATATACCTGTAAATACAATAAATATATTTTCCTCCAAAAATGGAATATAATGTGCTTGTATATATTTGTATATATTTATAAATACAAAATCAAGATAAAAATGGAAAAAAATTAAAAAAAAAGATAAAAATCACCTACCTTGTACATAGTCATCATGTACATAGTCACCTTATCTATATTTATTTCACCTTGTAAATAAATAAAATAAGATCCCTAAAAATTTGTATATATTCCATATTTTAGGGTGTAAGTAAAGAAAATAAAAATCACAAAAAAAATATAAAAACAAAAAAAATGAAAATGAAAATCAAAGCCACCTTGTATATATACCATACATGGATATAAATAAAACTATTTATTTCAACCATGTACATAATCGATAAAAATAAAACAAAAATACCATATTATTTCAAATTTTATCCTATAAATAAATAAAATATAAAATTGGGATAATTTGTATAAAAATAAACAATTAAAAATTAAAAATTAAAAATTAAAAATACATATGTATATACATGTATATAATAATAATATTTTGTAAATACCTAAATTATATTTCAAAAAAATAAATAAAAATAACTAAAAAATAGTTTAAAAATAAATAAACATTTTTCATGTTTAAAGTTCTTCGAAAATAAGTCATTTATTATTTTTAAATGATTTTATAAATAATTAAAAAATGAAATTATCTGATTGGTCCACGGGGGATTGTTGACCTCCGGTCAACTCTCCCCCGCGGACCATTCTCTTGCGGATCCAGGCAACCAACCCGATTTCTACACATTTTCCCCGCATGATCCGACCTTCAAATCCTTAAACCCCGGGTCCTACTCCTTCCCTGCAGATCCGAGATCAACGCCCGGAGGTTCGCATCGGGGTCCGCGCTCCGATCGAGTCACCCGACTCCCATCTTCTCGGACCCCTAACCCTATTTAATCCGAGCTCCGCCGCACGATTCCATGATCTTTGGCTCCCCACCTTGCCTTCCCAGGACCTCCACTGCCATCCTCGAGGTGACAGCTCGCCGCTGGTGGTGTTGTAGAGAGGAGAGGGTGCCCGGACCACTGATCCGGCGTCCTAGCGCCGCCGTGCTCCGCCTGAAGCAGGAGCTCGAGCCTCGGGCCTCGACGACCCGCGAGGCAATGACCCAGAGCTCCAGCAGCTCGAGCCCAGTCGATTCCTCCCCCCAGGTAGCTTTAGTTCTTTCCCCTATTCTTTTATTTTGCATTTGCCCCAAATATCGTCGTCGCCGTCCATCGTCGATTCCTGTCACTTCAGCCATCACCCCGATCATCGGACCTCACCATCGCGTTCGCCTTCCTCCCGCGCACGTTCTATGCCCCCCCCATTCAACCCAGCTCGCACAGGAGCTAGGGTTTCGAGCTCCACCGTCTACCCCTCGCCGGAGCTCGACCGCCCCGATTCACCGATCACCGTCACCCCCTCTCACAGGGTCGAGGCACTTTGCCCTCGACCCGCGAGCGTTCTGTTGTGATTTGCAGGTCCAGTCGAGCCCATCTGAGGCTCCGACCATCCAAGAGCAGGCGCTTGACCTCCGCCGACTCTGCCTGAGCTCCTCGGAGCTCCGTCAGGCCATCGGAGACCACCATTGGACGCGGAAGGCCTCCACGATTCTTCGCCGATCTTCTATGTCCTTCGAGGAGGACGCCAGTACCAGTGGCGAGCCGGCGAAGTTCGTCAGTCATCAGTTCGTCCTCCATCTTCCGCAGCCGTTGGATCGACCCCAGGCTCCAGTTCAGATCCTTGCCATCCGTGTGAGGAGCAGCTCCGACCGTCCGATCTTAGGGAGACTCGATCCAGACCGTCGATCGACGAGCGTTAGCCCCAGCGCACCAGAACCGACCGATCCCACATGTGGCGAGGCCACCGCCGTTCGATCAACACGAGGACTCCAGCTTTAGGGCGCCACCCCTTCCCAGCCGTAGATCAGTACACGTGGCACCCATCTGACGGTCGACTTAATAAAGGGTAATTTACCCTTAGGCCCTTCTCTTTTTAGTAGTTTGCTTTCAGTCCTGTAAATATTTTTAGGATTTTATTTGCGTTAGGTAAATTGCACTTTGGACCTTATCTTTTCTGCTATTTGCATATATGCCCCTGTGTGTAGTGGATCACGTGCGTCGACACGTGTTTATTTGGGTTATTTGCATGTTTAGCCTTGTGTTTCTAGGGTGTTAATGAATGAATGAAACTTTTTATTTAATTGCATATTTACCCCTGTGCGTGGTTTATTTGTGCATGTGCGTATATTTTGGGTATTTTACACTAAGGCCCTCGGAATTTTAATACCTGTTATTAAAAAGTCCAAGGACCTTAGTTTATTTGCAGTTAGGACCCTGTGTGCCCAGGTCACGCGCCTCGCGCGTGCAACCATGGAAATTTTGCACCGGACCCCCTGGAACTTTCACTAATTACATTTAGGTCCCTGTGCATTGTACCTTGGCTTTGGTTTTGAATAAAATATCAAACTCACTCCAAATTCAATGAAAATTGGATACATGGCTCCTGCCGTGGTGTAAAATTTTCTAGAATTTTTGGGAACATTTTTTGATTTCATTTACTATTTTTAAAAATTCAAAAACACGCATTTTCTTTACTGTCTAACTTAAAAATTCAAAAAATTATTAAAACTCATCTAAAAATTACAAAAAAAATAGCTACTATGTATTTTGTCTTGTTTGATTTTCTGACCAAATTTGGTCATTTTTCATTATATAAAACTCATAAAATTTGAAAAACACCTAAAAACCTATAAAAATTCTAATAAATAATCCAAAAATCCAAAAACAATAATTCCAGTGCCCAAATTTTCCTTAAACTTTCTAGTTTACAGGACAATTACCTTCAGGAGCTGGGAGGGCCTTTTTGCATTTTAAATTGCCCTTTTACTCTTGACTGGACAGTACCTTCATTTCTCTGCCTTATTTGATTTTTAGAAAATTAAATAAAAATCAGAAAAATGCCAAAAATTACCCACAAACAGTAAAAAACATAAAATATATAAAAATATTTTTATTTGAATTTTTGAATGATTTTTGATGCATGTAATAATTGCTTGAATTGGCTTGTTTCCCTGTTTTCTTCATTTTCTTTATTAACCAAAAATCCAAAAAAATATAAAAATTTAAAATCCACCAAAAAAAATTTATTTGTTTATATTGCCCTATTTTTGACTACTTCGTAGGGCGCAAGGCCATCACGTGCTCCCTGAGTCCGACCCTGGTCGCTATACCAGGCTAATCTAATAGCCAGGACCGCTATTGTGTTTATTTGATTTTATCTGATTTTGGCGGTCTGAACTTCATTTTTCTTGTTGATCCGGATTTCTCGAGCGACTAAGGTTGCAACGGCCTTTGTTTATATTTCTCTACCTTAGTTGCTTGTGGTTTTCGCGGTCATCAGAATGGCACCGTTGTCGGGGAGCACGACTTAGTAGTCGATTTTTTTTTCCGCGGTTTTCTTTTCGCGGTTTTTTGTATAGATTTTTGCACATATATATATATATTTCTGACATTGTTTATATAATAATTTGGTCTGATCACTCTTGTTTACTTTCTTGCGAGGGTCCGAGGACCGAGGCGACGACTTTCGAGGAGCCGGCGCAACCGCGGGATTCGGAGGCGCTCCCTTCTGCACGGAGCCGCAGGAGAGAGCGAGAGAGTAGCTGAGTGAGAGAGGAGTAGTTTAGGATTATTTCCTGCTTATTTGAATTATTGTAATAATACAGGTACACTCAGACAGACACTTGGACTTTCAGGTATGTTTCGCCGAGCACCGGTGTGCTCGGGGGACCCATTAGCTAGCTTAGATTTTTCGTGGCTTTTTCGTGGCTTCTTGATTTTTCGCTGCCTTTTACGGTTTTACGCGATTTTTCCTCGAGCCCATAGCCTTAGGAATTTCTGGTTGATTGTGCCGTACTGAGTAGGATCCAGACACTTAATTATCTGCATGCGCCTATAGTTCGTTAATTGGACCTACTAATAAAACATTAATAAAAATAGCTGATTCACCATCTTCGAGCCTACGCGCCGCGAGCCTGCCCCGTCAAGCGCTACTCTTGAACTCGACCTGTTGAGAAGAGGAGGGGTGGGTCTAGACCGGACTCTCTGGATCGAAGGTTGGTGACCAGCTAGACGGTTCTTTCGAGTAGAAGTTGCCTACTTAGGACTCGATTTTTCCCACTGCACCATATAGGTAGTTTATTTTCTGTCTTTCAATTCTGCGCGGATCATATTGCATGTAGAGTGTTGGACACAGGTACGCATTTCTATCTTTGCATGCATCATTGATATACCGCGCATCGGCTTTTTCGTCTTCTCCCCCTATTTTGGACTTAATAACCAGGAGAACTGAAAAATTCGTTAGGCGTTTTTGCTTGTATTAAAAATATCTAAAACAGAAAAAAACAATAAAATTGGGACTGCTAAAATTATTGACCCTAAAAGACACTTGACTTAAAAATCTGTCTTGGGGAGAGCAACCCCCTCATTGTTTGGTTTGATTGTGCGAGAGAGTGACCCGTATACTAGGTAAAGCCTTTTGTTACTCTTCTCGACTGATTACCGACTCTTCTGTGCGGGACAGTCGGTTGAGAGATTATCGGGTATCCCAACAGGTCACGTAATCGCTCTGATATTTTGATTGTTCACCAAAATAAAATTGACAAGATAAATTGACCGAACCTTCACGGTCTTCAGCTCGCGTTACGTTGGTGAACTGGGGATTTGCTTGTGATCATAGTTTTTCCAGATCTCATCCGCCTTACTCGCCAGATCACGATGATGGGCAGGAGGTCTCTTAGGCAGCCTCTGGCTGCACCGCTTTTTAGCACTCCAGTCCATTCATCTAGGTCGGTTCGTGGGAGCTCAGACCCGCTCTCCGAACCCGAGTATGACTCCACCCTGTTCCCCCTCGACCACCCTTCTTCTCCTGATACCGAGATACCAGTGCCAGAGGAGAGACAGACAGAAGATTTATCGGCACCTGAGTTTGGTTGTTTTGACTTTTCAGAGACTATGGTCGGCAGTTCAGATGACCGCACTGGAGGTCCACAAGGAGATCAGACATTTGTCTTGGACCAGGGTGCGATCAGCTCCACCCCGATCGCCTCACTTGATTCAGTTCAGCAGCAGTTGAGGGATCAGGGAGCGTTTATGATCGAGATGAGGAGAGAGCTAGAGCAGATGAGAGCCGACCGCGAGAACCGCGGAGGAGGACCCGACGATGCGGCAGCCGCCGCAGCAGCCGCGGCAGCAGCAGCCGCAGCAGGAGGAGCAGGACCACCGAGACCGATGCGGGAGAACCACAATCCCGGATCGACTTTGACGTACCGTTGGGTGGTGCTACCAGCCATCGTGGGGGACTTCAAGTTCCCCCCGAACACTTTGCAGCTCCTACCCCGGTTTCATGGGTTGGCCACAGAGGAGCCTCATCTCCACCTACAGGAGTTTGAGATGATTTGCAGTACAGTCCACGACCGTCAGATGGAACAGGACACCATACGGATGATTGCCTTCCCCTTTTCCTTGGCAGACAGAGCAGCCACCTGGTGTTGAGTCGGAATTTTGGAGATTGGAAATTTGATTGTAAAAAATGTAGGGTCGTTGTTTATCCCCAAAATCCCGCGTCAACAAAAGATTTATTTTTTTATGATTTTGTATTTTTGCTACTTATTAACCTGTATAGCGGGACATGGTCGAACTCAGGGAGGCTACAATTCTCGAGGGTTATTCAATTAATCAGAAACTAATTAAAAGAAAACAGGAATCTCAAAGGACAACTATCCTTGGTTTTTGTGATTTTTTAATCTTTTTATTTTTTTATTTTTTTATTCCTAATTTTTTTTATTTTCTGATTTTCAATTTTTTAGTGATTTTGATTTTTTAATTTTTTTATTTTCAAAAATAACACGATGCAATATAAACAAGATCAAGAATATGCACACACCAACTCTTTTTGCAATTTTCAATTATGCCAAAAATGCTCAGAAAAATTTAAAGAAAATATTTTTGGGTTTTAAAGGTTTTGAAATGTTTTTAAGAATTTTTGTGGAATTTTCAGATGTTTTTGTCTTTTTCTAAAAATCAAACAGTGAGGAAACAAGAAAATGTGCACAGCCTGGAGTAATTTGCAATTTAAAAATATTTTAAATACCTAAAACTCCTGGCAATTATTTTTAAGATAAACTAGAAGAAAATATCTACAAACAAGAACTGAAATCACAATTTTTGGATTTTTGTAGATATTTTTATGAATTTTAGAAGATTTTTGATATTTTTCAATTTTTTTAGTTTTTATAAAGATCAATGCGTGAAAATTGGTCAGAAATTAAAAGACAATGAAATCAAACTACCCTAAATTTTTTGGAATTTTTGGAACAATATTCGAATTTTTATGAATTTTCAAATTTCAAGAAGACAAAAAGACACTGTTTTTAATTTTATAATAATACCAAATGATCACAAAATGCAATGAAAATTTTATGCTAGGAGGAATAGCACATCAGGAGTACAGCACAATTTTTTTCAAAATTTTTGAACTAATAAAAACATTTATTTCAATAGAAGATCATGCAAGTTCAATGTTCTGCTGTTCAGGGACCAAATTATAAATACTGTAAGAGTTTTGGACTGAAATGTCAATATTCAAATATTTTGCTTAAAATAAATCAAAAATAAACAGATGGGATGAATATGTAAATTACCCAATAATTTGTGCTTTCCTCGTAATGTTCTTCTCAGGTGGGGACTCTTTCGCAATATCGACAACTCCTTGGGTTAAGTTTGCAAATTCTCCAGTAGATAATTCAAACCCTAGATGGGTTGTCTTCGTTTCAACCAAATCCAAGAGATTCACAGGGGAAGCCCGCCGCCCACCGCCCTCTCTTCTTCTTCAAGCAGAGGCGTCGGCTATGGAGGGGCGGCGCGGGACGGCGCTGGTGGGCTGGAGCGCGGCTGAGGGGCGTTCAGGAGGAGCGGTGCTGGGCTGGAGTCGAGGTCGCGCGGGGACGCGCCTGCGGGGAAGGAGCGGGGCAGCGCGATGGGCGACACGGCCGGGAAGGCTGGAGTCGGGCCGCAGCGCGAAGCAGATCTGGAAGATGGCCGCGGGTGGCACGGCGTTGTCGGAAGGACGTCGGTGGAGTCGGGCTAGGGAGGCGCCGGTGACCTGGGTGCGGCGCGCCGCTGGCGCGGGCTCATGCTGGTGGAGGGCGCGGGGCGGCGCGCGGCTGGAGCTTCAGAGGCGGAGGAGCGGCGGTCTTGCGCGAGCGGCGGGGGTGCGGGCGACGCCGCCCCCTGCTGCTTTCTTATTTTTTTTTGTTTTTGTTATTTTTTTGTGATAAGCTATGTAAACAGTGGATAAAGAAGAATTTTTTTTAGATTTTTTTTTATTTTTTATCAATCCGAAAAACAGCAAATAGAAGGGAAAAAATTCTTTTTTTTTGTTTTTTATATGATCCTGCAAAAGAAATGTTAGAACAAAAGAAACAAATATTTTTATTTTATTTTATTTATTTATTTATTTACAAATTAGAAAATGAACGAGGATCCGGCGATTGTGGAAGATTGAATCCGATTCTCCGATCACCGTGCGTGGTCGGAGTTGATAGATCGTGAGAGGTAGAAAATAGAACGTGGAGAGATTGCGAAGATGAGATGGAAATTCGAGTCGGTGGCGGATCAAAAATCGTGATGAATTTTTTATGATCTAGAAGAACAAAATGACAATAAAAAATGCGACAAAATCAAAAGCGATTAAACCAAGATAAAATGCGAAGAAAAATACGGATCTCACCTTAGGAGTGGAAAATGGATCGTGATCGCCTCGACAAGGCCGACTCGCTGTCACCGAACGGCTTGGAGGCTCGACACCTTTTCTCGATGAAATTGTTTCTCAGAGATCGGGCTCCTCTCTCTAAAGATTGATCAGGTTGGAATGAGGGAGATGGAGCCATATAAATAGAAAAGAGATGAATTTTGAATTTTGAATTTTTTTGGATAAGAGATGAATTTTTGATTTTTTTGGTGGAAGAGATAACATGAGAGATAAAATAGAAGGATAAAATTATTTACAAAATTATCTAATTTTTTTGAATTTTCGTCACTTTATTTATTGGAATTTGAAAATGTTATTTTTTTATTTTTTTATGATGGTTGGTTAAAAATTGCAAATATATACATGTACTATATACATATATGACATTAAATACAAGTATAAATGGGGAAATTAGCCTCTCTTTTTTATTTTAAGAATTTTATTAATTTTTTATTTTTATTTTTGTTTTAAGTAATTAGTAAAAATATTTACAAATATATATACAAATACAATATACATAAAATACAAGGGAAAATTGCACAAACCACCCCAGAAAACCGACTTTTCAACCGTAACTCCAAAAATGATAAAATCACAGCCATTTTGAAGATAATTTGATTTAGAACTCAATGGAAGTGAAATTGGTTTAATTTAATATCATATGGAGCCGGAATTGATCTTTCAATTAGTGCTTAGTGGCTTTTTCCAAGTGTGGCTACTTTTATTCTGTACATGATTTAATTGTGCAATCGGTTTTATTAATTAGGACCCATTTTTATTTACAACTTTGATTTTGAATGTTATTTGATTTGGTGTCAATTAAGGTACAAATAAATTAGTGTTAGTTTTATACAGATATACACAAAATAAGTGAGAAACACATTTTTTTTTGGATTTTCTGATTGAGGACCCTATCTCCCCCTACTTTATTCCTGGTCGATCAGGTCAAGTCTTGACCTTCTCTCAGGGTTCGGGTCATCCTGTATACAGTCTTCCTTTTTTTCTTTTCTTTTCTTTATTTTTCCTTTCTTTCTTTATTTATTTATTTTAGGTTAAAATTAGTAAGGAATGTACAATATTTACACACAAATGCAAGTTAGTAAGAATATGGAGTTAGCGTTATATGCATGTGTTTTATAAGGGATTTTAAGCTAAAATAAATGAATAAAGATGACGAATCGCAGATTCATCACCTGGCTGAAACATCTGGGGAAGTTCGTCTACACTTGGGAGCAGCTCCGTGTCGAGTACTTGCACAAGTACTATCCACTCGGACGGACCAATGCTGCGAGAGCCCTGATCAGCAACTTCTCCATGCTCCCCAACGAGCAGTTTCGTGAGGCATGGGAGAGGTTCAGAGAGCTGGCTGATAGATGCCCGCGCCACGACATTTCCAAGCCGAACCTCGTGAAGAGCTTTTTCAGCAGGCTGACACCAGAGCTTCAGAGCTTGGTGAACGCTTCTTGTGGCGGGTCTTACTTCGCCAAGGATCACGACCAAGTCTGGACTATCTACGAGGAGATGGCCGAGAACTACATGGTGATGTCCA